>OY730195.1:113508494-113884200 GCA_963422505.1 Pseudognaphalium luteoalbum
GATGGTGTACTATCCTGCTGTACATCAAGAGTGGTTCATGAGGACACGAACCGAATAAGTGGGGGAGAGTTGTAACACCCCTATTTTCGAGGTATTATTTTAGTGTACAATAATATATAATTATTATGAATTAATAATATTTAAATAAAAAGATATAATAGAAAACGTAATCAAATCTTTAGTTCCAGACTGTAAAATAAAAGGGGATAATTATACTATAAGTCGGTACAAGTTTTATATTGTAATACTCCCTCCTTTTGTTCCATACGCTTCCAGAAGTAAAGAAACAGAAGAAGAAACGTGCTGGCTCTATCATATCATCATCATATCATCAATTCAATTCTAAATTCAAGTCCTAATCTCTCTAATTGATCCTCCTTATCAACTCTCCATTGTAAGTAATCTTTCAAGCTTTTAAACCCTAGAAAGTGGGTTTCTTGAGATATAGATGATGGGGGGAAATTAAATACGAAATTAGGGCATAAAATAAGTATAATTGATGATGGTTAAGCTTAGTTATAATAGTTATCATCATTGATAAAAATATCACTTTGTGAAAGTGATGATTTTGTGATTTATGTTCTTGAGCAAAAAGTGGGGTTTTGATAAATCTTCATGATTCAACCCCAATTAACTTAAAGTTTGCTTTATGTGAACTAATTGAATGAAGAAATGAAACTAGCATGAAGAATTGAAATAGATATGATGAAATTTAATTAGTGAGCATGATTATGATTTTGATTAAGGATAATCTAAGTGGGGGAGAAGTAAGAATAGTGATTAGATGATTATAATACTTCCTAGTTATTGAATATATTGTTATTTGATTATGATTAGGTGATTCAATCTTGGAAGTATTACCGATTATTACTTGCTTAAAATCTTCATCGAATCATCAAGGTGAGTAAGTAACCATTAATTGAATGGTATATGAGTTCCAGATTGCTTCCGAGCAAGAGGTTCTCTCATTTGACCATATTTGAATGAATTGCATTTCACATTGATTGAAACCATGGCCATGTGTTAAATGAGCATCATGTGGGCAATTGCTAATATTCCTAACATATGCTTGATAATTGACCCTTATTTGAATGCATATGTTATTAATTGATAATCGAATTGCATTGGACTAGCGTTGATGGATACATGATTGCTCGATTGTAATTGACAAGTATTTGACTAGTTGTCATGATGAAGAATGTATATTATTTGATTAGTATTTACATGCTCACTAAGTGTTATGCTTATTCTTTTATATCTTTACATGTTGTAGGTACAAGTGATCATAGAGAAGGAAATGATATAGCAAGGTGTTAGCTTGGATTATGCTTGCTTGTTAGTGTGAGTAGCAAGTCTTTCCCTTGAATTGTTGTTTTGATAATCACTTGTGTAATGCGCCCCGATAATGTTTTTGAAACAATGTTTGTAGTAATATAAAACTAGTAGTTGACGATAGGTTTGACTTTGAAAGTCAAACTAGTTTTATGTACATGTATATGGTCCACATATGCAAGTTTTGAAAGAAAAATAATAGTATATGTGGTTTGGTTTGAAAATGGTGAATGCGGTCAATAATTGATAAGTGTAGTTGATTGGTAGTTAAACCTTTTGAATAAGGCAAATGTGTCTTAATAGTTGACTTCGAATATTATTGGGTGAATTGGGTGGAAATTGAGTCAAATGGGTCGCGAGTGTCCAAATGGACACTAAACGGGTCAAAGGTGTCAAATTTAGTTAGAGTGTGCGTATATAGTTGATGAATATGCCTACACGTCATAATTATATGTAGGAACATGTTAGCAAAAGATTAAAGTCAGAGGCCAAGCGGATTGGAATATGACATGTCAACCAAAGTGACTCAAAATGGTCAATTTTGGATTATACGTCCGTTTTCTCGATAAATGTGTATTTTGAAAAAGTGTAAAAAGGGAAACCTTCATTTTGATCTAGTGGAAGTGTCTGCAAAATTTGAGAGTCTAACTCTTAACGAGTAAAAAGTTGTTTGCGTTTGAAATTCGACTTTTTGCAAAGGAAATCTGCAGGTCTGAGAGTTGCTTCAGGATCCGGCGGATCTTCTTAGGATCCGGCGGATCATGATAAAGATCCGGCGGATCTTTTGGAAGATCTGGCGGATACTCGTGTGTCGGTGCTACATTTTTAAGGATCCGGCGGATCTACTGAGGATCCGGCGGATCCAAACAAGATCCGGCGAATCATGTCTTCATTTTCTTATTTAAGTTAAGTTACGCAAAAGTACTAGTATTATTGGACGGACCTTATACGCTTTTAATTGATTTAAATAATAATAATAAAGATGTAATCGATATAATTTTTTTTTGGGTGTTTCATTTATAAAACTTTAAATTGAACTTATACACTGAGGTTGAATATATATTTTTTTTAAAATAAAAACAGTTCAACTTATTCGAAAAACCAAACAAATGCTCCGTATTTGAATATGAATGGAGTAATTAGTTTGTTGATACTAATGATAAAAAAATAAGTCTTAAAAAAAGAAAGGATAGAAGCATGTGCCCTTTTAATATCCCTATTCACAAAACCCTTTCTTCTATGTTCTTCCTGCGATGCCCCCTTTATCTTCTACTTCTGCTCCGGTATGTCTATCTCTTCCCCCTTTTTCTTGATATTATGTTGTTCGGTAACGGCGAACAAAAACTGAATCTTTTGATCGAATAATAACTTCTGATTTTTCTGTTGTTTGGAAACGGCAAACAAATTTCTGGAACGGTCTTTTCAAACGGCGATTGAGAAACAACAATTGTAAACTGAAAACGGAGATTGGAACGGCAATCGTAAACGGCAATTGAGTAAAACGGTACTCGATTGTAAGGTATGTAATCTGATTTTGTAAAAACAAAATAAACTGGTTCACAAACGGGTGAACAAACTGGTGGTTGATTATGAACCACAATTTTGTGTCTATGCTTTGATACCACTGTTGTCCTAGGGGAATCAAGAACAAAATAAAATTATGATATAATAATAGAATTTTTGTTGTTGTTTTTGTTCTACGGATATGTACATATATATACATAACGAATGGTTGCGAGTGAATCATTGCATCATTTCGGTGGTGGTGTTTGGTGGTAACCGTCACCCTTCATATGGTGGTCAACGGTTGTATCACTTGATCAACCATTGCACCTCTTCATTTTAATCTATTAACCATCTAATCCCTAAACTAATTTGTAATTACAATTTACATACTAAATATGTTTAGTTTAATTTTCAACAATATCGACACTACATATATCAGATAAGATATGATGTTAAAAGTAGGGGTGATAAAAAATATCCAAATCCGAAGCCGTTACCCGAATATCTAAAAATCCGATCCGAAATTATCTGAAATTTTTCGGATTCGGATAGCGTTTTTCAGATAATTCGGATAGCTATATAAATCAGGAGGTTATATAGCTATCACCCTTACATCTCTCTACCTTCGATTGCTTCATAAGCTACAAACTAAACCAATTTTGATTTTGATTTTAATTTCAATTTCTATACTGGATTGATCATGTTATTATGGTAGAATAGTTGGTTTTCTTGTATTAATCGATGCTGTAAAGATGTCGTAGATTTTTATTTCCATATATGTAGTGTTTTTTTAAGGTTTGATTTTGTTACTGTTATTGATATATAGTTAATTAAAGTATTATAGTATATGCATTGTTATTAATTTTAAAATGTTATGCACACCAACCATTTGATAATATGCGTGAATGAAGAAATATAATTTTTTGATGTAGCGCACGATTATGATAAATAGTTTAAACCTGTTGATTCTTATGAATATCAGGAAAAACTCTTCCAAGCACGTTGATTCACCAAGAATACCGTGGATGGATATGCTTTGATTCACAAAATTGGAACCTTGATTCACAAAATTGGAAGCAAAATCGAAATTCTTGAAAAACTAAAACTGAGTTCATTACAATGAAGAAGAAAGCTTAAATAATAAGCAGAAATTTAAACGGGCCTAAAAAACATAACGGGCCAAACACAAAACCCAAAACAAAAGTCCAAAATGAACAGGAAAAATATATAATGGGCCGTATCTCCCAAACGGAGCCGTTATTGGGCTTCGAGCATGGGCCTCGAACCGAGCTTCGATTCGCCTGCTCATGGGCCCGAAACGGAGCCCTGTAGCCCAAGTTATGCCCTTTTTCGTGCAACCCTTTTAGTTACACGCTCGTGGGCCTCCAGAAACACGTGGGCTCGATCTTCAATACTTGAGCCTCCATCATTTTTGGAAATTCATGACTTCATCTAGAATCAAATTTAAGCCTTTTGGAAATTCATGACTTCATCTAGAATCAATTTAAGCCCATTTTGCAACTTAGAGTCTCAATCATTTTGTACAAGCAAGACAATTTGTCATGGTAAAGTTGTGTTTGAGATTGGGCTCGATAAATTGTCTTTTGGAACTGTGATGAGGTTTGAAGATGGTAAAGTTGAAGTAAGATGATGTTGCAGACAGTTAAGTTTAAATACTAATGTAAATTCATTTTGTTTCATCTTAAAAGGTCAACTGATGGCAAGCATTTAGCCTTCAGCATTCGACGAGACCACGTAATATTGCTAATATTTATATAACAATCCTTTGTAAATAATTGTTAAATTTAAAGTTTCTCTTATACATAACAAAGTTTAACTTTGTTATTATTATTATTTTTTAATAAGTAGATCTTATTGCCATAGTATTTTGAAAACTTCTTTTATACTTTACAAATACAAAAACCTCAAATATTGATCTTGATCCACAGGTTGTGGTTGATGAATCCGGTTAACCACTGACCTTTTTTCCAAATTTTTTGTCACATGGCATGCCGACTCAGAAAAATTTCATCCACATATTTTTTGTTGAGATATGTAGATAATTTACAATAAATAATCAATTTTTTTAATTATTTTTTACTCTCTCCGTCTCAAAAATATAGTCCATGTTTCCTTTTTTGAACGTCCCAAATTAATTGTCCACTTCCAAAAATAGAAAGGATGTTTTGATCGTGATTATCATATTACCCTTACTTTGAATTATTATTACAAACTTTAAAGAAAGTAGTAATTAATTGATTAGGGTAAAATTGTCATTCTGCAAAAAGTAAGAAAGAGAAAGCAATAATGATTATGTTTTTATTAAACTACGTGTTTTTTATTGGTGAACAATTATTTTGAGACGAAGGAGTAGTTTTTTTTATGGTGATGCTTTGTATTCATCTCCGCTCATAGTGTTCTTCATCAACAAGTACTCATCATTAAGTTTATCATCTCAAACAAACTTAACGATTTAAATCCACAAAATTATTTTGGATCAAAACCCTAATCAAAAAACCCCAAACCAACAACAATTAACATTAATTTCATATCCCCAAACCAGCCCCAAAACCTGTTGCCCCAAATCTGTTCAAGATGGTGACAATTTGTTTTAGGTTCATGAGCATCACAATAGATGGTGACGATTTTATCCACATGTGTTATATATATTTTTGACATTTATTTATTTACTTTCTATTCATCACATTATCATCTCATCATCATCAATATCGATCATTATCATCATCACCTCTCATCATCATCATCAGTATCGATCATCACCATCACAAGCTCCAACAAATAACACTTTCAACAACCACAAACCACCACCACCATCCCCAAGAAACCACCTCCGGCAACCAACAAAATACTTAAAAACCCTAAATAGAAACAAATTCTTATAAACACTACCTACAAACAAACCTTTAAAAGTCCCAACTATTTAAATAATTTCAGATCTTAAAACGAGATCTGGAAATTAAAGGGGGAAAAAGCGAGACTAGAAATGTAATTAATTACAAATTTGAAAGAAATAAGAAAAAGAACAAAAGAGCACGGAAATGGAGATGATAGACAAAAATCATGGCGGTGCCGGTTATGGTTTGCGGTGGTTGTGAGCGAATCAGATGGTGGATTGAGCCGGCAATTTAGATCAGTCGTAGGGAAGCCGAGTTGATGTTTATGTCCGACATCCATGGTTTGCGGTGGTGATGGTTAGCGGTGGTGATGAAGAAAAGAATAAAATTGAAAAAGTGGATTTGGGAAGATAGGGAGAGATAGTACCTAGGATTTAAGTGGATACCTTTTCTGTTAAAATGGGTTTTTGGGCCAGAGTATCTTTAGTAGGACCCGATGATAATGGATGTTGTTGTGTTGTTGATGTTGAGATGAAGGCGAGATGTTATTAGACCCTGCTAACGATTCGTCGGTGGGGAGCTTCGGAGCAACCGACGTCATTGGCATGGGGCGTCGGTTGCGAGCCGTCGGTAGGGAGCGTCGAAATAGCGAAGGAAAAGGGGTGGGTCCCCGTCGGTTGTGTTTAAACAGCTATAAAAAAAATTAAAAACTTTTAAAGTATCCGTTGAGCGGCCAAAAAACAAAAAAACCTTTTAACCATTTTCATTCCCACTATATATACACAACATATACTCACTAATTTTAACACATCTCATTTCCATTTTCACTCAATATATATACAATCTTTAACCCATTTCACATACATACTTTTCACCATATTCCACCACCAAAAAATACCATATATCAATACAAATTAAATCAAATTCCACCACCAAAAAAACCCATTTCACATACACAAATTAAACCAAATTTCACCATCAAAAAATACCATATTCATACACAAATTAAATCAAATTCCACCACCAAAAAATGATACTCAACCAATCAACCGACGAAGATATGTGGAACAATTTAATAAACAATCCCATACCGAATACGGCTGTTGAGTCACTGATCGCTGAACTCAAGTAGTCACTGATCACAAGGATTAAGAGGGAGATTATATAGGAGATTGTTGAAGTCATTGTTCGCTGTAAGTGAAGTCACTGATCATGCTATATGTTCACAGTCTCTGATCTTCTCAATAATATTCCATGAAGAAAATGATTCAAGTCAAGCTCCCGTTGCTGAAGGTCTCTAAGTCGCTGATCATATGTTAAACTAGTAGATGAAGATCTTATCAAGATAAAAGACTCAACTATGTGTGTCGCTGATACTCATCTATCAGCGAGAGTCTCCAAGTCTTCTTGAGTTCTCTCTTCTGCTGAATAAAAGAAGTCACTGAAGATTAGCTGTTCAAGTCATTCTTTAGAGCATGTTAGCTCGCATCGAGAATGAGGAGAATTGATGTTTCTATCAGTGACTGCAGCATTAAATAAGAAGTTGACATTCGGCGTTATTACGGCGCAGCACGTGTTCCTCGAAACTTGAAAAGAGTAACGTGGAAGTATTTGATTGGTTTATGGTACAAGGTGATATTTCCCAAGACAGAATGTCGTGCCATGATGTATCACATCTCAACTACCTCACCAATCAAGTAGCGACACGTGTCTTTCAGATCCGGAAATTAAGGATTTCAGCGTCTATAAATAGCGTAGTATGTTGTACTTCATTTTGTGTCGATTACTTGTATTGTCACTTGTTTGTCAGTGACTAGTTTGTCTAAAATACAAGTAACATCAGCGAGTGAACTAGTAGCGTGTTTGTCCACTACTAGTTTACCTCGGCTAGTGAGCAAGTTAGCGTGTTTGTCCACTACTGCTCATCTCCTTTGTAATAGCTGTATTGTTTGATTTGGATTAGCTTTGGCTAATCTATTCCGCAATCAACAAGAGATAAATTTTATCAATAAAAGAATTTATCTTTCAGCTAGAATTGCATCAGCAACTGAACTGCTTATCTTATATATATTTGTGTTCATATTGCTGTCACTTTAATACGGTTAAAAACTTGCTAAACAAGCTAACACATTATAACAGAAAAGTTTTTAATTGTATTCAACCCCGCTTCTACAATTAACTCACTGTTAACGATTCACAATCACTAACATAATAGTGATTAGGGACTCACAATTGGTATCAGAGCAGAGTTGGTTTAAATATAATTAAATCAGATCTGCAATGGAATCGGTTAAATACAGTTGTGTTGATTCTGAGTACCAGAAGGGAAATGGCTCCACTACCAAACCACCGGCTTTTGATCCATCTAGAATTGAAACCTGGATGTCCAGGATGATGATGTTCTTAGATCTTGCTGATGATCGTCTTTGTGCTATAATTACTGATGGTCCATACACCCCAACTACTATTGTTCCTGCAGTTGCAGCTACTGCAACTACTCCTGCTATACCTGAAATGGTTATGCCCAAAAGGGAGGAACAGTGGTCAGATGAGGATAAACGTATGGTAAGACTAGATAAACAAGCTAAAATTTACATAAGCATGGCACTTCCTGATGAAGTGTTTGAATCCATTAGATTGTGCAATACAGCGAAACATATGTGGGATACTCTTAGAAACATATATATTGAAACTCCTGATATAATTCGCTGTAGAGAAGTTAATCTTACTCGTCAATATGAATTGTTTGCAATGGAACCAAATGAATCACTGACATCTACCTATACTAGATATCAAACTTTAATTAATAAAATGGAAAAAGCAAATATAAGAAAGGACCAGAGATTTGTTGTTGAAAAGTTTCTAGAATTACTACCTAGGAAAATCTGGGGAACCATTGCAACATGCATAAGACAAAGAAACGATTATAACTTTCTCAATCTAACTCAAGTTTATGGAATTTTGCTTAATTGGGAACAATCTGAGAAACTAGCTGATCAAGGTGAGCACATTCGTGCTGCACTAGGAGGACAAAAGATTTCTAATGCCCTTGTAGCTGAGCTTGATGAAGCTGACCAAAAGCAGAAAGTTAAGCTCACCAAGATGAGCTCTAAGTCTTTGATCGCAAAAGAAGAAGGCAATGTCGCTGATGATCAGTCTGAAGTCAGCTATGACGAAGGACTTGAGAAGCTAGAGAGAGATATGACCATGATGGTTGCAAACTTCAGAAAGAACAGCAGATTCAACAGATCTGCTGGTGTCTCATCAAATGAGGTTTCTAAACCAAAAGGTGAATGCTACAAATGTGGCAAACCTGGCCATTTTGCAGCTGAAAGCAGGTCGAAAGCTGTCAACTCTTTCGCTGATCAAAAACCCAGCTTCAGAAATGACAAGTACAACAAGTATAAAGCAAAGTACAAGAAGCTGAAGGAATTATCCAAGTCAAAGAAGAAGAATAAAGGATTCATTGCTGAAGAAGGATCCATCAGCGACTCTGACTCAACTTCATCATCTGATGAAGAAGAAGCCATGATCTGCATGGACAGGGATTACTGCCTGATGGCTGACGATGCTGCCTTTCATGAAGACATCAAGGAAGTAGCACAGAAATGTTCAGCATCTGGCTGGGATCCAGAGACTCTCTACAAGGTACATTGTTTTAAGTCAGCATCAGCTACTGAAAAAGATTTAATCTTTGAAACTTCGATTGTTGACTTATCGAATGCTCATGACATTCAGAAAAGACAAGAATGTATGATAAGTGACTTAACATCTAAACTTCAACTTCAAGAAGAAAGTTTGTTAAAAATAAAGAATCTCACACTTGATCTTGATGCACAAATACATGAAAATCAAAAATGCATTCAAGAAAAAGTAAAATTTGAAACTAAATTTTCACAACTCAATGAAGTGATGAAGTCATGGTGTAGGTCTGCATTAAAAGTGAATCAGTGCATAAGTAATCAAATCCTAAAACAAGTTAAGGCTATTCTGGGAGGTGATTATGAAACTGCTGCTGCTCTCGCTGATGCAACCAAAGTTAATCAAGTATTCAACCCTGATGAAACATTCTCAGAATTTGTCTTTGAACCAATGTCAATTATCAGTGAGCCTAAACCAAATTACTTTGTAAAAAGCTCACAGGTTACTAATAGTTATGATATTGCTGCAAGTATTAATGAACTAGAGAAACTAGAAATTTATGAATCAACTACTTGCACTGCTCTTGTCAAAACTATCACTGATGACCAAGAGTCTATCAGTGACCTCACTTCTGACACTCCAGTCACTGATGACTTGACTATCAGTGACTTGAAGTCAAAGAAGCAAAATGAGGTAGTAAACCTGAGAACTTCTATGTCTTTGTCCAGTATGAACAATAAGTCAAAGAAATCTAAGTCCACAAATAAAAAATGTTACAAATGTGGAAGTAGACATCATGTGTCATCAGATTGTTCATCATCACAAGTTTCACTCAGTCAACCATCATCAGTATGTCAGCACGTGGTATCTGAATGTTCAGCTACATCATTTTCAAAATCTCAAATAATCAGTGAGCATTCAGATACTATTGATGCAAGCCTGTGGAAGCCTGAACCAAAGGCTGACCACCATGAACCCATCTCAGGATGGGTTCATCAATTGAACTAATTGTTTGTGTGTGATGCAGGGCATTCTCAGAGAGACAATTTGGTATCTGGATAGTGGTTGTTCCAGACATATGACCGGATGTAAGTCCTTGCTCAGTGACTACCAGGATGAAAGAGGTCCTGATGTAGTATTTGGTGATAACAACATTGGTAAGACCAGAGGGTATGGGGTCTTGACCAATGGTAATGTTATGTTTAAGAAGGTGGCATATATTGAAGGACTGAAGCATAATTTATTAAGCATTAGTCAGTTCTGTGATGCCAATAATAAAGTGATGTTTGATCATGAAGCTGGAGTTGTTTACAACAAGAATGGAAGCGCTGTCCTGGCTGCTCAAAGAAAAGGCAATACATATGTAGTCAATATGGACTCAGCACAATCAGGAACATGCTTTTATTCCAGAACCGTTTCAGAAGAAAAATGGTTATGGCATAAGCGTCTTTCTCACCTGAACTTCAAGGCCATCAGCAAGCTCAGCAAGAATGACTTGGTAAATGGCCTTCCAAAGCTTACTTATGACAAAGACAAGCTTTGTTCAGCATGTGAGAAGGGAAAGCATCACAGCTCTTCATTCAAAAGCAAACAAACATCTTCAGTGACAGAATGTTTTCAACTGATGCATATGGATCTGTTTGGTCCAGTGAGTTCTCCCAGTCTTGGTGGTAAAAGGTATTGCTTGGTAATTGTGGATGAATATTCCAGATATACTTGGGTATTCTTCCTCAAAGCCAAAAGTGATGCAACACAGGAAATCATATCCTTTATCAAAAAGATGGAAAACTTAAATGATTGTTCAGTTAAACATTTAAGAAGTGATAATGGCACTGAATTTAGAAATGTTGACCTTGAAAGTTTCTGTGATTCAAAAGGTATTTCTCAAAACTTCTCTGCACCAAGAACACCTCAACAAAATGGTGTTGCAGAGAGGAGAAATAGAACCTTGATTGAATCAGCAAGGTCAATGCTCATAGATGCTGGTCTTAAGACCCATTTCTGGGCTGAAGCAGTTAACACTGCCTGCTACACTCAGAATAGGTCTCTGATTGTCAAGAGACATAATAAGACAGCCTATGAGGTGTTAAAGGGGAGAAAACCTGACATAAGTTTTCTTCATATTTTTGGCAGTACCTGCTATGTCTTAAACAAAAGAGATCACTTAGGGAAGTTTGATCGCAGAGCTGATGAAGGTATATTTGTTGGTTACTCAATCATTTCAAAAGCTTTCAGAGTTTATAATAAAAGAAGGGAATGTATTGAAGAATCAATGGATGTTACCTTTGATTAATCTTATGATAAATCACTCACTGATCCAAAAGACTATGAAAATCTTATTTTTAATACAATCAGTGATGACAAGCATGAGATTCATCCATCAGATTCTGAAAGGGAAGATGATGTCCCTGAAGGTACTTCTGGCTCTACTTTAGCTATGAATGATTCAGGAACTTCATCTTTGACCATTGACATCCCATCATCATCATCTCATCATCTGCATCAAAATGATAACTCTCACTGTCCTAACCAAAGCTTAAACATTTATCATGCTTCTAATGCTGATGTGTCTGGTGGATCATTTCTGGAAAATCAAGTCACTGCTGAACCTCGACGAGTGACTAAATGGACTAGACATATTGATAATCAATTGATTATTGGTGATCCACAATCCAAGGTCCAGACCAGATCAGCATCTGCTAACTTTTGTTTGTTTGTAAGCTTTGTGTCACTGATTGAGCCCAAGAAAATTGATGAGGCACTCACTGATCATCACTGGATAGCTGCCATGCAAGATGAGCTATCTCAGTTTGAAAGAAATAAAGTGTGGAAGTTAGTACCTCAAGTATCTGGGAAATCTGTGATTGGAACAAGATGGGTGTTCAGAAACAAGATGGATGCTGATGGTGTTGTAATAAGGAATAAGGCTAGACTGGTTGCACAAGGTTACTGTCAGCAAGAAGGAATTGACTACGATGAAACCTTTGCACCAGTTGCTAGGATTGAAGCAATCAGGTTGTTCTTAGAATATGCAGCTCACAAGAAGTTCAAGGTATATCAAATGGATGTGAAAAGTGCCTTCTTGAATGGAAAGCTGCAGGAAGAAGTGTATGTAAAGCAACCACCTGGATTCACTGATCCCAAGCATTCAGGTTATGTCTATAAGCTGGAAAAAGCTTTATATGGACTAAAACAAGCTCCTAGAGCTTGGTATGACACTCTCTCTACTTTCCTAACTAAATGTGGGTATGTCAGAGGTAAAATTGACAACACCCTATTTATCAAAAAGGATAAGAGAGATGTCATATTGGTCCAAATTTATGTTGATGATATTATTTTTGGGTCTACTAACAATGACTTGTGCAAGGAATTCAGTGACCTCATGACTAAAAGTTATGAAATGAGCATGATGGGTGAACTAACATTCTTCCTTGGTCTGCAAATAAAGCAAACCAAGAGTGGTATTTTTATAAATCAAGGAAAATATGTTAAAGATTTATTAAAGAAATTTGAATTCACCAACTGCTCATCCCTTGCTACACCAATGTCATCTGTAGTAAAATTACATGCTGATCCTGATGGTAAATCTGTAAACATCACTGCTTACAGAGGAATGATCGGGTCACTGCTGTATTTAACTGCTAGTAGACCAGACATTATGTTTGCTACTTGTCTATGTGCTAGATATCAAGCTGATCCAAAGGAATCCCATTTGCTCGCTGTCAAAAGAATATTCAGATATATCTGAAGGGTACACCAAATCTTGGTCTCTGTTACCCATCTGGTTCAGATTTCTCACTGAAGGGATATTCAGATTCTGATCATGCTGGATGCAAGATGGACAGAAAGAGTACCTCTGGTAGCTGTCAGTTTCTTGGAGAAAAGCTTGTGAGCTGGTCAAGCAAGAAACAAAATTCTGTCTCAACTTCTACTGCTGAGGCTGAATATGTCGCTGCTGGAGCTTGCACTGCTCAAATTCTGTGGATGAGGAATCAGCTCGCTGACTATGGCTTTGACTTTGGCAATGTTTCAATTTATTGTGACAGTCAAAGTGCTATTGCCATAGCAAATAATCCTGTGATGCACTCAAGGACAAAGCACATTGATGTCAGATATCACTTCATCAGGGACCACGTCATGAAAGGTGACATTGAATTGCATTTCATTCCAACTGATTACCAACTTGCTGACATATTTACAAAACCTTTAGATGAGAAAATATTCACTTTTCTCATCAGCGAGTTGGGAATGTTGAACTTAAATGATTAAAACCTGATTGTTTAATAAAAGGTAATTACAGAATATATGGTTTATAATTTTAACTCGCTGGCCTATTATTCTCACTGATGTAAACAGCAAGAACAATAAGCTAGCATAGTTATGATCAATAAATTATATACTTTGTAACTGCACATGAAAACTCTTTATATCATATAAATAAAATATATCTTATGCTTCACAAATTTGACTAGCTGATTAGATTAGTATTCTAAGTTGTAATCTGATCAGCGAAATCAAATATGAAACATAA
The DNA here is from genome assembly GCA_963422505.1 of Pseudognaphalium luteoalbum. Classification (NCBI taxonomy): domain Eukaryota; kingdom Viridiplantae; phylum Streptophyta; class Magnoliopsida; order Asterales; family Asteraceae; genus Pseudognaphalium; species Pseudognaphalium luteoalbum. The sequence goes on from OY730195.1 coordinate 113,522,361, forward strand.
TATTTATTTTATCTCGCTGAGACATAATGTATCAGCGAAAGTTTGTTATTATTTAATATAGCATTTATTTCGACATATATTCCTTACAATTAATACATTTTGTATTTAATTTTTAACGATTTATATTTCTAATAAATGCCTTATTAAATATCTCATGGGAACTCGAAAAGGTACACTTTTTCTGACACCTCGTATACCTTTCCGGCGTACCACTCCCATCACCATTTAATGTTACCACTCATCACCATCATCACCCTACTCCCCTACCACCAACCACCACTTTTTGACCACATACATACTCGTTTTGACCACACAATCTGTACATCTGTAACCGTATATAAGCAGCGAAACCCTTAGCTTTTCATTCTTTACGCTTTCTAATTTTTCAAACTTCATCTTCTTCATTTTCTCTGCAAATATCTCAACTTTTAAAATCTTCTACTTTCTTTTCTTAAAAAATGGCAAGAACTAAATTTTTCAACAACGCTTACACACCGACCCCAGAGATTAAAGCTCTTCGAGCCTCTGCGGTCAGTGAGACGCTTGTTGTTACAGTTCCCAAATCTAACTATTTGGGAAATGTAACTTGCCCTAAACCTGAGTATGCGGAGGTGATAAACTTTCTCAAATTACTTTATCCTCCCTGCTCTTACCTTGTCTCCTAGGGAAATGAACCCAGAATGGCTCAGTGAGTTCTGGTATACCTGCACTCACTTTGTCGTCTCTGGTGTTTCACAACTCCAGGGTTTTATAGACAATGGTACCCAAATCATCACCATAACTGCCAACACCATCCGCTCCATTTTACAACTGCCGACCTATGAGTCATACGAATCGCTGCCAGAGAGCGACGTCGCCAAACAAGGCCTCGTCGATCTTACTGAGATTGAGTGTAAATACTCAGTCGATGGCAGTGGCAACCGTAAATACTCTACGGTCCACAAAACAAAAATGGATGGTGTTTGGAATGCCATTTTCACTAACTTTATTCAATCGTTGGGTACAAAATCAGGGAGCTATGATCAATTCAGCTCCCTGGAGGCCCAAATCAATTGGTCACTGGTCAACTCTCTACGAGTTGACTATGCAAGTGTGATCTTTAACGAACTGATCACCAAAGTCGCTGAGCCTGCCAGGGCCAAATATGTACCCTACCCTAGGTTTCTCTCACTGATCTTCAGGGATCAGTTTGCTGCCTATAATAGGGTATCTTTTCAAGGTTTTGAGCCAACCCTGGTAGGATCTCAAATCTTTGCTAAACCAGCGACTGCGGTGTTACCCGCTTTTATGAAACACCCGGGGATCCTTGCACCCCAGCCTGTAACTTCTGTACATATGTCAGTTGCTGCCCCCCATCGACCACGTCACTGATCACACCCCTAGTGACTACTGTTGGTCAACCACCAGTCAAGAAACCACCCACTGCTCCCAAGAAAAAATCCAAATTAGGGTCCCTGACATTAAAGGATCAGGGACATAGCAAAAAGAAGACATCTACGGATGCCAGTGGTGAGTCAGTGACTGTACGTTCAGTTGCTGAGGGCACCACTGCTAAACCCTCAACCTTACCTGCTTCACTGGACTCCCGAAAGTCCAGTGACTCTATAAAGGGACAACTACAGACAGCTGCAGTGGATCAAACCACTGTTAGCAGTGATTCGGGTGCATCCCACACCCTCAGATTGAGTCAACCCAGCCACTTGTCATCCTCACAAAAGGGTGACATTTCATTAAAAGGGCAAGTGACATCAGTGAGTGATAACACACTCATAGCTGATGTCACACCACTGGCTACAGACCCGGGCCATCTCTTATCTATCACTGCACCGACTGCCAATGTCTCACCACTGATCCATGGTGAGATACAGGTCGCTACCTCTATTTCCAATGAACTACCAGCTAAATCACAAGCTGATGATGAGGAAATCATGCCCATGGACACCTCAGAGGACACCCAACCCATTCCTCTACCCACATCCAACTCTCCTATTAGAGAGCTTACCCCCACCTCTTTCTCCAGTGACAACATCCAAGTTGCTGCTAATCAGACCACACCCCCTGATCATGTAGCCCAATCTACACCTACCCCCATTATTGTTACTCAAACTACTCCCACAAACACCTCCACCCACTCCACATCAGATCAGCTACTGATGGAGTACATTGCCCAATCCCAAACCCAAATTAAGATGCTCACTGAAGACCGTGAGGCACTTATTGGCAATGTCTCTGTCCTACAGAAAGCTGTTACTGCTCTCACTGATGTCTACAACTCCATTGAACCATGGAGCACATCTGTTAGTGAGAGAGTACAAACAGTAGCTGATGCTAGTGCTGCAATAAACCATGCAGTCACTGAGCTAGCCTCCACCTCCACCACCAACTTTACCACTCATGCCACTGCCATTGCCCAACTCACCACCAACCAAAATGATTTAGCCATTTCTGTATCCAACTACCTGTATAACACTGACAAAGTTATCAAGGTACTTCCACAGGTTGTCTAACAGCTTACAAAGACAAGAGCTGAGGTCGCTGCCATGCGAGAGGAAAATGCTGCTTTCACTGAACAAATTCTTAGGGCAGTTGATCAGTTTGAGCGAACCAGTCAGGGGGAGAGTGAAGAAGAAGATGACATTGTCTCTGATCCTGAGATGCCCCGTAAGATGACTGATCCGCTGTCAAACAAAGCTCACAGGGACATTGTGCTCAACACTTATGCACTTCGTCCGATCGCTGAGCAACCGGAGCTGGAAGCCCTTGCAGTTGCTGAACTGTATTGGGTGGATATGGAGATAGCCACTGATATGGTGGATATCGCTGAGAGCTTTCCTGAGTTCAGTGCTGAAGAGCTCAGGAATTACAATGGGCTGGTATAGCAATGGGCAGTGGATGAGGCTGCTAGGTTAGAGGGTACCTCAGTAAGCTATGAATTGGCTCGCTCGGAATGGATGAATAGGGAGGTGGTAGATGATGTATCTGATGATGAGGAAGATGATACCATCATGCATGATGCTGATGATAATGATGATGACAACAATGATGATGGCCAGGGAGGTGGTCATGGAAATGGTCAGGGTTCAGAAGATGAAGATGATGTAAATATGAAGGATCAGCAACCCATATCATCTGTCATGAAGAGAAAAAGGATCAGTGAAACCTCTCCTGCATCTACTCCTCCATCAAAGAAACAACAGGTCAGTGATCCTCAATCACATATTGTCATATCTGAGGTAACTGTACCTTCATCTACACCAGCAACCCAAAACCTACCCTCACCCACAGCAACTACAACTACCCAAACAACCCAAATAACCACACCTACCCCAGCAACAATAATACCAATCTCCACAGCAACTCCCTCCAACACTACCACTTCAGATACCTCCCCTACAACATGCCTTTCCACTGATTCAGCCTCTGAAGGCCTCTGTCCTGATGAAACAAAAGAACAGCGAGTTGCCAGAAAGATAAAGGCAAGACAGGACAGGGAGCAGGAGATGATAATGAAAATAACTTTTCAGGCTGAGTTAAGAGAGGAACAAGAAAGGAAAAGGTTGCTGAAAGAGCAATCAGATGCTGACAGAGCATACCTACTAGAATTGAGCTCTAAAGATGCCAATGAAAGGGCCAGACTGCTTAAACAAAAGAAAGATCAAGAAGAGTCTGATGCTGCAATTTCCAGGGTACTTGCTGAGATAGAAGAGAGTGAGCTAGAGCAACAGAAACTGAAAACATCAGCTAGCAAGAGCTCTAAAAAGAAAGGGGGAGCTGTCAGAATAGCAGTGGATAGGAAATGGGATACCTGCCCTCAAAAGACAAGTATGAACTTGAAGCTGAGCTTGGCATAGTGAAAGAGGAGGAGATGTGGAGAGATAAATAAATTAGATATTTTGTAATAGTTAGCTTCTATAAATATTTATTCAATGATATAAATAAGGCTTGACACAGAAAATCTACAAGAACAAGTCACTGGGCGACCAACCTACTGTCAGAGACTAAAATCTTTTCAACAACAAAAATTTACAAGTACAAGTCTCTGAGCAACCAACTTATCATCAGAGACTAAAACTTTCCTGCAACAAGTTTGTCTAAGGGAGCTTTGACTTAAACCATTTAGGTGGAGATTGTTGAGTCACTGATCGCTGAACTCAAGTGGTCACTGATCACAAGGATTAAGGGGGAGATTATATAGGAGATTGTTGAAGTCATTGTTCGCTGATAAGTGAAGTCACTGATCATGCTATATGTTCACAGTCTCTGATCTTCTCAATAATGTTCCATGAAGAAAATGATTCAAGTCAAGCTCCTGTTGCTGAAGGTCTCTAAGTCGCTGATCATATGTTAAACTAGTAGATGAAGATCTTATCAAGATAAAAGACTCAACTATGTGTGTCGCTGATACTCATCTATCAGCGAGAGTCTCCAAGTCTTCTTGAGTTCTCTCTTCTGCTGAATAAAAGAAGTCACTGAAGATTAGATGTTCAAGTCATTCTTTAGAGCATGTTAGCTCGCATCGAGAATGAGGAGAATTGATGTTTCTATCAGTGACTGCAGCATTAAATGCCGCATTAAATAAGAAGTTGACATTCGGCGTTATTACGGCGCAGCACGTGTTCCTCGAAAATTGAAAAGAGTAACGTGGAAGCATTTGATTGGTTTATGGTACAAGGTGATATTTCCCAAGACAGAATGTCGTGCCATGATGTATCACATCTCAACTACCTCACCAATCAAGCAGCGACACGTGTCTTTCAGATCCGGAAATTAAGGATTTCAGCGTCTATAAATAGCGTAGTATGTTGTACTTCATTTTGTGTCGATTACTTGTATTGTCACTTGTTTGTCAGTGACTAGTTTGTCTAAAATACAAGTAACACCAGCGAGTGAACTAGTAGCGTGTTTGTCCACTACTAGTTTACCTCAGCGAGTGAGCAAGTTAGCGTGTTTGTCCACTACTGCTCATCTCCTTTGTAACAGCTGTATTGTTTGATTTGGATTAGCTTTGGCTAATCTATTCCGCAATCAACAAGAAATAAATTTTATCAATAAAAGAATTTATCTTTCAGCTAGAATTGCATCAGCAACTGAACTGCTTATCTTATATATATTTGTGTTCATATTGCTGTCACTTTAATACGGTTAAAAACTTGCTAAACAAGCTAACACATTATAACAGAAAAGTTTTTAATTGTATTCAACCCCCCCTTCTACAATTAACTCACTGTTAACGATTCACAATCACTAAAATAATAGTGATTAGGGACTCACAACGGCCCATAATCACAACCAACGGGGAAGAAAATGATTATAAGGCGGTTTTCGGTCACGAAGCGGGTTCGGGTTTAGCTCACGTCAATGATTTGGACGAAGCCGACAACGAAAATGAAGACGAAGTGGGTTCAGACGATTCGGAGTAGACGACTAGTTATCTTTTTTACTTTTGAATAAAATGTATTTTTTTTAGGAATTGTAACTTTTTTTTTTAATTTTTAGGAATTGTAACGTTTTATTTTATATTAATGTAATGTTTTTAGTTTTGATAAAAATGTTTTATTTAAGTTTATGTTTTAATAAATAAATAAAGAAATTAGTGTGTGAGTCCTAAAAAGAGAAGTGATGTTAACTGATGTTCACTGTTGGCAGGGTTGTGTTTGTTTGTGTCAGTTTTGGAAAAAGCTGACGTGACGCTGATATGACACCAACTAATGAGTCAGTTGGTGTTCACCATTGGGAGAGGTCTTATACAGAAATTAGAAAACCTTTTTTTTTATAATAAGGGTCCTACTAAAGATACCCTCTTGGCCCACTTTTTCCCATCTCTTACCCCCTTCCACCCATCTAATCAATCACATCATGCTCTTTTTCCTTTTACTTTCTGGGTATACCTCCTCTTTTTCTAATTCCTACCCCCTATTTAGTCTAAAACTGATTCTGTACTGAACTAGATCAATTTTAAATAAAACTGGACTGAAAAAGGACTACACAGGGCCAAAGTGAGCCAGGGTGTATCCCCAGTAATTCAGGGGGCCAGGGGATATCAATCCAATTTTTCTCTACAAATTATCATTTCTTTATCTTTATATTTAAAGTTAATATATAGAAAGAATTCAAAATTTTCTAATGGCCTTGTCATTTGACACATTGGTCTCCAAGTTTGAGATGTGTGTCAAATTATTTCGAAAAAATTTATTAATCAACAAAAAAGATGTTTATTTTATAAGTTCTATATGAGTATTAAGATTAAGATGACTAAACTTGCTAATCTTCAGGTTCATGTAAACTTGATTACACTAATTAAAACATTAAAATTTTAGTTAACAAAATTATTAGAGTATATATGATACTTAACTATATGTTTAACCTTTTTAAGTTATAAGTAAATACCAGATTTTGGGATAATTGAAAATTTTATTGACCAAAGTGTTAAATATGTGAGTTTTTTAGTGATTCCAATTTTATTCCGGATTCCTTAACTGTAGTAGCTTTTACTGTCAATGAATAGAACAACTATTATAAAGACGTAACTAATAGTTAAATTGATCATCTTAAATAATAGATTGTTAAGAACATAAAATTTCATTCTTATCAATTGATTTCTATGCTTTCCTTCATCAAGTCTTACAACTAATTTTTACTTGACATAATCTCCGATTCATGGTGTATAATACGACGCACTAATCAAAATTTTGGTGTTTGACACTAATCTTTCTAAACATCGGCCGTGCACCTTACTAGTATATATATACACCCATACTATATAAAAAAAATGGGTCACTTAATGATCATATGACCCAGGCGGTCGACCTGTCTAGCATATTGCTAGATTAATGTAATGAAGAATCTTACCTTGTTAAAAAAAAGTTAGAATACAAATAAATTGATTCTTTTATACTCCGTAGTATATAGTTGTCTACTTAATTTTGTATTTTAAATTGGTCATGTAGAACAGTTCTAAATATCATTGTAAGCTCGTGCATGGCGTGATAATTTTAGTAGTTTATACAAGGGTGTGATGCAAAGAAATACTAATTGTGTTGAGCTCAATTACATTTTTTTTTTGTATTTTATAATATTTGATGTGAATTACAAGAGATATATAATATATGGAGAATTAATTGTACAATTTACTCACTCGGTGGTTAAAGAATTAATTAATACTCAATATAGTACGTAGGAATTAATTGTAATGAATAATGTGTTGGGATTAGAAAGTTGTGCATATCTTCTTATTAGTGTAAACGTGGAATGTATAATAATTGACTGTACACTGTCGTTGATCAACAGAGGGGTATGTAGGTAGTAAAGCAGACTATTTAACCTTTGGGACAATGGTAGTTGGAATATGAGTGCATAATACACATTTTATTTCACACATACAAGGTTTATTACACGTACTATCCACCAAACAAGAGTCCACACACAAAAACACAAAATCCCTGAAAAAGCAAACTAGTAGATCGAGTCTATGTACAATCATTTGTTAACTCATTAATATTAAATATTTCAACCCTTAAAACTCTCAGTGTTGGGAAAAGAAGCCAGAATGTTGTCAAAATCACAAGAGTGATTGTGACCATATTTTAAAGTTTAGTGGTCATTTGGGCAACATTAAGATCGAGTTGAGGGACGAAAAACTTGTAAATGAAAGAGATCACAGATGCTTTGGGGCCTTCAATTCCCTTTTATTTTTCAACACATATATAAAACATCACATTGGTGGATTATATATATGGGTAATTCAATTCATTCATCTAGAGTTCATCATGAACATGATAAGGCGCTTCTTCGTGATCAGGCGCTTCTTCGTGATCATGGACGTCGAGACCATCGTTAGGACGAGGCAAGATGCTGTTGAGAGAAGGCCAGTTAGGAAAGATTCTTTTAGGACCATTAACGATATAATCATTGGTGGATGCAGGGGCAAAGTTTATGAGTGCATAAGTATCCCCTTTAAATATATAGGCCTCATTCCAGCGATAAGAAGCGAATGCTGCATCGATTCCCTTGTCAAAGATGGTGCCTTTTAGGCTAGGGTAACCTTCACCAATGTCTTTGATATGAAATAGCTTAGGTTTATTATCTGAATAGTTTATAAGTGCATACTTATTCCCTTTGAAAAGGTAGGCTTCATCCTTGGTGCTTGATTCAAAAGCTGCATCAACGCCAGTTTCGAATACCGTTCCCTTGAGGAAGTCAAACATTTTTTTGATGGTCATTGGACCCTTGAGTATCTTGTCATTTTTTGTACCTGGACAACAAATAATTTAATAGAATACCTCAACACTACATAACTTCAAATTTGAAAATCATGCACATACATACATGCATAATAGAATTTTCTTATATTTTGATTACTAAATTTAATTATGGTAGGTACCTGGAGCATAGTCAATCTTGGCACATAGATTCCCAGAAAATATGAAGCATTCGTTGCGGTAATGGGTAGTAAAGGCACAATCTATTCCATACTCTCCAAAAGGCGTTCCACTAAGGCTTAAGAAGGAATCACAAATGAGATGAGGACCATTGACTACTCTATCGTTGGTTCTCCCTGGTGCATAGTTTATGAGAGCATACTCATTATCCATGAACACATACACTTCTTCCAGTCGACTAGAGCGGAATGCGGCATTAATCATGATTCCATCATCCACAAATCTGGCCTTGTAGTTGACGTATCTGATATTGGTTTCTCTCTTTTTTCGACTCATCATATGCGGCGGATTCCATTTTTCTTCAACAAGTTTCTTCATTCTCTTGGTAGTAGCATTCACGAACAACGTTATAGGCCTTTTGATTGCCGGCATTCTTTCATCGGCATATAATAATTGAGGATTAAATCCTTCGTTTATATGTATGATATCATCTACTCTTTCCCTTCTCGTATGTCTGATGATAACAAAAATAGATATTAAATTGGATAATTAATTAAAGAGCATTAATTAAGTGGACAGGACATGAAGAATTAATTAGTAAGGGGCTGTTTGTTTACATCTGAATAGTATAATGTTGAATGATTTAACGTTCGGAATGATTTAGAGGCTTAGTTTGAAACTGGTTTTAAATGTGAGAAACTGTTCGATAAGTATTCTGGGTGCTTGATGATTAAGCATATCTTTTTAAGATGGAATGATTCAGCAGTTTTGTACTGTCCCATTCACCATAATCTTCATTCAGAGGCGCTGAATGGTTCAATTAAACTGCAAACAAATAGCCCCTAAGTAATACAGTATATATAGATGGACAATACTAATTAGTTACCTGCCGGTGCCGGAGACTTGTAGCCTAAACAATTGGGCAGCGCGGATGTATTGAGGAGCTATGCCATTAACAAAAGCAACTTCATCTTGTGCGGGGTAGCGATAAAGATCACCAAGTGTCTCCGCCACCCAAATACCTCCAGGAGCATATATTTCGTACCGGTAAACATCAAGCACTCCTTGTTCTGTAGTCACTGACGGATGCCAACCACTGTTTATAGTGGTACTCACAAACCAGTAAAGGGCTGGTCGTGTGCTGTCAAGAGGCCTACCACCACAGTTCACATATTGTTCTAAGTTGCAGTAATCTTCATCACTCACATTGTCTTGTCGCCTTGCATGAAACCCGTTTGCAAACACCTATAAATATATATATTAATTGCACATGCATCACAAATTTTAATTTTTCATTCTTAATTAATAAAAGCACAACATGCATCAACGACTAGTAAAAATAAAAGATTTAATTCTACTCTCTTATTTTCAATATATATATAAGTCCTTTATATTAATTATTTTTTCAATTTTTAGATTGATAACTCTTTGAGAACCACATTTTCTGAATGTACGTATGTCTAGTTCAACTATTATTTGTTGATCATAAGTTAATTACTTTTCTTATTTATAGTTGTCAAATAAACACAAACAATCTAATATGAATGAGATCAATCTAACTAGTTCAACTAAAATAGGTTAAATACTTATATATATGTTGAATATTTTATTTTTTTATTAAATGATTTATAATAGGAGTAGAAGGGATCGAGTACGTACTTAGGGATGGCAATGAGTCAAGTTCGGGTCGGGTTTTAATGAACCCATACCCAAACCCATTTAGAATATGCATACCCAAATCCAACCCAATAGCTAGCGGGTACCCATTTAATATTATCCATCGTTTTTTCGGGTTTCCCACGGGTATCCCCGCTTGACTATTCCGCAGATAAAATAGAAAGTATGGAGATTATAAATGATGTCTTAAAACGGAAATGTGACAAAACAAAACAAGCAAATCAAGATACCCTAAATAATAGAATGGTTGTTGAAATTGGTCATAATACAAAACATTACATGTTTTTGAAAGTACAAAATGTCATGATCATTCAAATTCAAAGAAATAGATAATATGATCATTATCCACAAATTAATTGTGATTTAATTATATTATATAATTATATATATACGTATATACATATATAGGGTAATGGTCTAGGGAGAAGTGCAAAAAATGAGGGAAGAGTGAAGTAAATCACCACCACTAATCTCATAAAGTCTATAATAATTAGTGGGGTGCACACATGCATCTCTATAATAATCAAAACCCATTTACCTATTTACCCCTAAAACAAATTATCTCACAAACGACAAGTCGAATAATTATGAAAATTGCACCATTAAACTCAGCATTTTCTCCTCTTCAATTTAAGATCCATCAATGCATATTTTCGACGAGATTTTTTTTCTTCCTTTTTTGGTGGGATAATAGTATGCATTGTGATGCATGCAAATTTATTCTTACATCAATGCATATTCATGTCGTTGTGTACTAATAGTATGCATTATGATGCATGCAAATTTATTCTTACATCTTAGTGTTTATATTCATATTTTGTTATAGTTCATTTTAATGTGTACTAATAGTATGCAACGTGATTCATATTAATTGTAGTGATGTATATTTATGTATTTTAAATTTTTTGTTGATAAACAATAATATGCATTACGATGCATGTTGAATTAGTTTTACATCGGTGTTACGTATGTTAAATATATGTTAACTTTGGTTTTAATGTGTATTAATAGTATGCAAATGGATGCATATTAAGTTATGTTTACATTTTAATAGTGTATGTTAATATTAATGATGGTGATTACTAATAGAATGCACTTAGATGCGTGTTAACCCAGGTTTACATCATAGCGGTGTATATTGATACAAATTAACATTGATGTTTATGAGTATTAATAGTATGTTCTTTAATGCATGTTATATCAAAGTGATGTATATTGATATTTTGTTAACACTCATGAGGATAAATATTATTAACATGCAATGTGATGCATTTTAATTTAAGTTTATATTCTTTTTTTTTTTAAATTGATGTACATTAACATTTGTGTTCACAAGTACTAATATTATGCATTTTGATGCATACTAATTTGTAAACCCATCAAAAAATGAAAAAAATAAAGTTGTCGAAAGTATGTCTTGGGTGATCTTAAACCGAAGAGAAGAAAACGCTGATTTTTATGATGCAATTTTGATAATTTTTTTACTTGTCGTTTGTGAGATAATTTCTTTTAGGGGTAATGGGTTTTCTTTGTACACGTAGCGTATTCACATTGGTACTTCCGTGCTGTCACTAAATTCCCATAAAGTGCATACCACAATAATATGATGCACCTTAATTTGATTAGATGAAATGGATGGTTAGATAAACACTTCCCCCTTCCCTCGGGTATTCCATCTGGATATATATATATATATATTACATATAATTAAGAATAATAATTATGCGGGTACGAGTACGGGTGGGGTAATCAGGGCGAGTATTACTAAACCCGTACCCAAACCCAAACCCGCGAATAAATAAAAACTTATACCCAAATCTGTATCCAAACCCATCTACTCGTACAGGTACGGGTATTAATTGGATTGGGTTAGGTTTTTCTCATCAGGTTCGGATATTTTTGTTATCCCTAGTACGTACGTATTAATAATAAAAATATCTCTTGGTAGTAATGTTTTAAATACTAGCTAGGCTATTTATATACTCCGTACTTGATTGATATTGTACTTGAAGAAGAAACTTTAGATATGTGATAATTCTAACTAACATAAAAATAAAAACTGAAAATTGAATATATAACTTCTAATCGTCTTGTGTCATCATATATATATAATATACATACCTGCTCGTAAGGTGTGGTATCCCATCGATACACATGGTGTGTGATATCATATTCCCTGTCGAAGCTTCTGCCAACTATCTCACCTACACGGGGTCTGTTAAATATAATAATATGGTTTTCAATAGCTTCAGCCTCTCGGAGATGTTCTTGGGATATAGGTAGAGGGAAGGATGATCTGCATAGTCTCCCTGGTTCGTCTAACTGATATGACATTATTTTTAGAAATTAATTTGAAAGAACTATCACTCGTTTAATATGTTAAGAAATGGATAGGAGAATTGTGAGACACTTTGGGTGTTGTGAGTGTTAAATTTATAGTAAAGGATTGGAGTAAAAATCTTTAAAAAGCAAAAAGAATAAATGAATTTAAATAATAACATCAATAATTTAACATCAAAGATGCATTTTTCCCGAATTTAAACCATCACAAGATAGCCTAGTGAATAGCATTTTGTTATTTCCACAAGAGGTCTCAGGTTTGAACCTTACTAGAAGTAAAAAAATCTTGGGCCGTTATTACTTTTTGCTACGGTAATGGCTACGGTAACGATTAGGCCGCGTACATCACAAGCATAAGCTTGACCAATCCGGAAAACCTTTTATATATGGGAATATCCTTTTGAATGAATGAATGAAGAATTTAGGTTGATAGACAAATGTATAGAGGAATTATTCCCATGATAGTAGTGATATACGATGATTATGAATCTCTTAATTGGTATTCAAGTGCAAACGGTTATTACTTTCCATACCAATTATTTATTTTTAAATTAACTTTTTTGTACTTTCTCTATACCTTATTTCATCACTTTTACCTTCCATTCCGTACTTTTCTGTACCTTTTGTACTCTTTCCTTTTTTTTTATTCAAAAAATTGGTATGGGAAGTAGAATTAATTGGTAGGGGTGTTCACAATCCGGATATAACCGAATTATCCAAATGGTCTAATTGGATTGGACCGTTCGGATTGAGCAATTTGGTTTTTTGGATCGGATCGGGCAAAAACCAAATTAGTAATTCGGTTTTTGGATTGGTTTTGATTACTAGTATTAGAACCGGATTATCCAAATAAACCAAATAGTAATAATTGTATATGTAATGCCCGTATGTAATACTCTTGTTTATTTATCAAATTGAATGTTAAATATTTGTTTAGTTATTTTTTTATACATGAAACCTTATTATATGATTGGTATTGTTAATATATATCATTGAATATAACTTAATTTTAAGTTTCGATATAAAACACCAACTCCACATTTATATAAACCCCCCAACACAACATGATAATCGGTAACCACTGATATTGCTCATGACATTACACTTTCACGAGGTAAAACGATACACTTATGCAATCCACAAAAAAACCAAACGGTTTAAACCAATCCATCCAAATAATATTTTGGTTCGGTTTAGTTCGGATTTAATATTCCTTTGGATGGACTGGATTCACATTTTGAGAATCAAAATCCAAATGGATTTATATATATGGATCGGATTTGATTCGATCCATCCAAACGAACAGCCCTATTAATTGGTATGGAAAGCATATTTCTGTGCAAACATATTACTAAGTGATGGGATATTTTCTAAAATTTTACGCCAAGTGGTTGATATGTCACATCATAATAAATATTGTCACATCATAAAATATTGGAATGCCTGGGATAAGGAGTTTTGGCAATAGGAGCGGCTCTAGGAACAAGATCAGTTCGAAATTCCACTTGTCTGTCAGGTGGGATACCTGGGAGTTCATCAGGGAATACCTGAGAAAACTCTTTCACAATTGGAATGCTAGAAAGTTCTGGCACAGATTTAGAGTTATCGACCATGTGTGCCAAAAAGGCCCGACACCCGTGTGACAACAATCTTTTAGCTCCGAGCAAAGGTACAAACATGAATAGATTGCTTCGAACGTTCACCATAAACAATAATTTCTTTTCCGCTAGGCGCTTTAAGAAGAATTACCTTTTCGTGACAGTTAATCATACCTCCATTCTTTCCCTTCCAATCCATTCCTATTACAACATGAAATTCTCCCATTTTACATGGGAATTAAATCTATTTTAAATATTTCACCTCCTATCTCAATAGTACACCCTCTATAAACATCACTAACAATCACTAGTTTACTATCTGCAATTTCAACTTCTAAAGGGTGTTCTAATCTAGCTATAGGAGTTTTCAGCTTTTCACAAAATAAAAGGGACACAAAAGATTTTGTGGCTCCAGAGTCGAATAAAACATGGGCAGGTATAGTATTAATTATAAAGGTACCTGTCACCACGTCATGTGACTCTTTTGCCTCTTCTGCAGTGATCTGAAAAGAACGACCTTTTGATCTCTGTCCCCCTGTCTCTCTTTTCTTTTCGGCTTCCTTCTTTTGCTCATTTCTTTTCATATTTTCCAATCTAACGGGGCAATTAGCCTGTAGATGGTCATCCTTGTAACAATAAAAACACATACGATAAGGATTAGGATAATTTGCTGCAATATGCCCTGGTTTACGACATTTGTAACACGCGGTGCTCCCTAATTGACATTCCCCAGGATGCTTTCTACCACAATTATTACATTTAGGGAATTCCGCGTTGGAGGCTGAGATTGACGGTTTGATGGTTGTGGTTGCGATCTTTGCTGTGACCTTCCAAAGGATTTAAACTTCTTAAAAGGTTGAGATTGAGAAGTAAACTGTTCAACTTTTCGTTTACTACTAGCGTCAACAGCTTTAGCTTGCAATTCTTTCTCTCGCGTTAACCCTTTATTCATCATCTTTGGAATAGAATCATAAATAGTCGGGTCAACGGATTCTCTAATCTCAACATTTAAATGCCGGTGACAATGATCTTTCATCACATTCGTATTTAAAGTATACTCTGGACAGAACTGAGATTTATCATAAAACAAATTCGTATACTCGGTCACCGACATATTTCCCTGATCTATTGATAAAAACTCTCCCTTCAACCTTTCTACTTCTGCCATTGGTGCAAATTCTGCTATGAATCTTTCTGTAAACGTATTCCAAGGAAGCCTGGCAGCTCCCTCCGCACCAAGAGTTTTAGTTTGAGTATTCCACCAATCCTGAGCACTTCCTTTTAACTGATGAGCTGCAAATAAAACTCGCAATCTTTCCGAATACTCACAGAGCATAAAGGTTTCTTCCATCTTGCTTACCCATCTGTTACTGATAATCGGATCCCTTTCTCCCTTAAACTCTGGAGGACTACAATTAGCAAAATTCTTATACTCAAACTTTTCTTTTTCTCTATTCATTTGACGTTGAGCATTTAAAACTTCACTATTCGGCTGAGGGTTCGTTAAGATAGGATGTTTCTGTTCAAATTCTACTAATCGAGTAGTGATTATTTGCTCCATACGTTCATATACCGAAGGAGCAAATTCTTGTAAAGATTGACTAATAACATCTTTTAATAACAACCTGTCTTCGGGATCTAGACTTCTATTTGAAACGTTCTCCTCTTGAGTGGGAGAACGAACATTTGAACCCTCAGCTTCTCTATTCAGTGGGGTAGTCATTTACTAAAACAAAATAAATAATCTAACTAGTACTTTAGTAAATATTAAAATGCATAATCATCTAAAACTTTCTAAACTAACTAGCACAACGATTATCTCTTCTTTTCTCACATGCTTAGAAACTTTGAATCTCCCATGTGTACTAATGTAATGTAACCCCGTTGGCCAGACGTAGTTACGTTAAACTAATTACACATTTCTATTCAAAGTTCTTAAACACATTTCAAATCAAGGCAAAAATCATTACTATAATCACAATCTACTAATCACATATTAATAATACTACTAAAACACAACTATAACTTGCTACTACTCATTTATAAGTGGTTTAAGTTTAGGCAATCCTACTGTGAATTGCTTAAATCTCTTAAACCATCGCTCTGATACCAACTTGAAACGCCCTGAAAATCTGAACATTTTTTTTTCTTCAATTAGGACTCCTCGATCCTAAATTACCTTAGAATTCATTTTATATTTATCCCATATTAAATTTTGGACTAAAAACTGATTTTCTGAATTTGTACATGCTCACGCGATCCAAATTTTTGAGTTGGGATCGCGTATCTAAGCACAAAACTTTATGTTCACAAAATGCACTGTCATACGCGATCCAGAAATATTTCTGGGATCGCGTAGCTAAGAACAAAATTTTCTGATCACAATTTGCACTGACTCACGCGATCCAGAAAATTTTCTAGGATCACGTAGCCATGTCTATTTTGGAAGTCAGCAAAAAGTTAACTTTTTAGCCAATTTCAAACACGCATAAATTTTTTTCCTCCACACAACAATATTCTTCTCGTATCGATGAATTAGAAGAGATGTCAACCGGCAACCGTATCTGGAAACAACGATTAGTGGATATTGGTACTGTCACTGCACATCAAGCAAAGGATTGGGGATGCAGTGGTGTAATGTGTTATGAATTAGGACCTGAAATTTTGCACACACCTTCACTATAACCATATAAAACTTTTCTCAATTCCACTTTTTCAAGTTTTACATTTCTCTAAGATTTGACCCGTAGACGGGTTTTCAGCTAAATTAGACCAAAAATCTCTACATACCAATTCCCAAACCATGATTTTTGAGACATTTAGCTTTTAACCTCATAACGCATATACTAAAACAAAGTTGTGAAGCTATTCACCACACTCTTAACCTTCCTTTAACTCAATTTGATACTTGTGTGCTTTTAAAGACCCAATTTGACCCTTTTTGACCCGCTGACTTTAAAGGGCTATTTTGACCCATTCATTAGTCAATCCCCAACCATAATTGACCAATAGAAGTTTGACTACATTCCAACACTTCACATAGCTTCAAAAGGACAAGTATATTATGACTTGCACTCTAACACTTTTACAACATGTTTACTAATCATACACAAAATACTACTATTACACCATATTACTTCTAGTCTTTGATTTCTTATGCAAACCATGACAAAACTTTAATAGATGGGCTTTCAAGGGCTGCAAAATGATAATTTAAAGAGATGAGCTTGTGTAACTTACGACAAGCTTGCAATTCCACGTCTAGTCTTTGCTAGCTTCCTTTCCCTTACCACTTCCACTTGTACCTACAACATAAACTAAACTAATTAAGCACTTTTCTTAGTGAGTATAAGTATAACTAATCAAAAACATTAACTAATCAAAATATGCATAAATACTTATAACAAGTAAAGGAATTAGTTTACTTTCCTCTTTCTTGCGATCTCTATTCACTATACTAATCACATGTGCACATATCTATTCTTTCATTTAGCTAATCTCGATTAGCTAATCTAATTACATCTCTAGCTAACATAGTTAGCTACTAATCAATAATACGGCTAGCCTTGGCTAACCGTTCTAATCACTTCATGGCTAATAAATCTTTAACCATGCTAATCCATACTTTCACCATGTTCAAATTTTATTAACCAAAATCGTAAATTCTTATCTAATCAAGTGAATGCAATTCTATTTGCTTACTAAAAATCTGATTTCAATACATATACTCACCTTGGCTTATTAAATAGCTTGAAATAAGATGATCAAATGATGATAACTCTTCTTTAACACCTAATACACATTCATATAACAAACATATCAATAATTAATCATGCTTTCAACTACCAATTCATCTAATTACTTCTCCCCCACTTGATGTTTACTAATTTCACTTTGACTAAACTAACTAACTTCATTCTCATTATCATACTCATAGCTTTAATACAAATTAAGCTAGTTCCAAGTTATTACTAACTTCGACTAACACTTTTCACTTGTAATTCAAACTAATTCACATAATTCATGAAAATCCCATAAACCGTAACCATGATATTTTACTTTCACATGAAATTAAGCTTCTAATCATCATTTATAACTAAACTAACACTAGTTAATCAATTATAAACCCTAATTTCGGATTTATTCATACAACTTAACTAATACCCTAAAAACCCAATTTCTATTAGAGGATGATAAAGGAAGATGATTTTGATAATTTGTAGCTTGAATTGAAGATCAAACACTGAATTCTTGATTTGGTTTAGCTTCTGCAATTTTTGCTATGCTTATTTGGGGGTTCTGGAATTGTTTGGGAATGTTACAGGGAAGAGACATGTATTAGTGTCTATATTCTTTTAAATTTCCTATACTACACAGTCTAGAACTGAACATCTGTTTACGTTTTCTACTGTATCTTATGATTAAATGATCAATAATTAAAAAGATGTATATATTATTGTACACTAAAATATTACCTTAAAAACTGGGGTGTTACATAACCCACATCGAGGGTACACCTCTGCCACGTACATGGCATGTTACAAACCCTAAGAAATATTATGCCCAGGGATAACCTGTGTCAAGGGTGCACTTCTGCCACATACATGGCATGTTACAAACCCTAAGAAATATTATGCCCAAGGATAACCTGTGTCGAGGGTACACCTCTGCCACATACATGGCATGTTACAAACCCTTATGAAATAATATGTCCAGGGATAACCTGTGTCGAGGGTACACCTGTGCCACGTACATGGCATGTTACGAACCCTAAGAAATAATATGCCCAGGGATAACCTGTGTCGAGGGTACACCTCTGCCACGTACATGGCATGTTACAAAGCCCCCAACAATAAAGTACTCAAATGTATGTCGATAACCGGGCTACCTCCATTTTGGGCTTGATCAGCCCCTGGAGTTCGTACTTGCATTTTGCTTTACAACCCATGGATGAAAATGAAAATTGTCAAAATAATCCATATCAAATAGTTGTGCAAATCTTAATGCCAAGAAAAGTTTGGCCTGCATTGGTCAAGCCATCTCATCCTGCAGCAATCGCCCGAGGCTTGCCAGCATAGATTGATGAGATGGTCCTACCCTCGCGGGAGGTGCTTTCTAGCCCGGCCCCTGGTAGAGATCCCCCACAGTTTTTAAGCTGATAGGGGTTGATCAGAAAAGTTGCCCCGTGCCTGGTGCAGATCATGAGATCCACTATTTGGCAAGGTGTCAACCATTTTTAGGCAATCTAGACTTGCTCTTCATGACAGAAAAACAAACAAGCGCCCAAATAATATTTACACATATCGAAAAGGCAAAAACAAAACAGCTGAAACAAATGAACCCCCAGGGGTCAACAACTGAAATAAACGAACCCTCAGGGGTGAATAGCTAGAATAAACGAACCCTCAAGGGTCAACAGCTGAAACAAATGAACCCCCAGGGGTCAAGAGCTAAAATAAACGAACCCCCAGGGGTCAACAGCTTAAATCAGCAAACCCACTGGGGTCAACCACTGAAAGAAACGAACCCTCAGGGGTCAACAGCTGAAATAAATGAACCCCCATGGGTCAACAGCTGAAATCAGTGAACCCTCAAGGGTCAATAGCTAGAATAAAAGAGCCCTGAAGGGTCAACAGCTGAAACAAACGAACCCCCGGGGGTCAACAACTGAAATAAATGAACCGCCAGGGGTCAACAGCTGAAATCAGTGAACCCTCAGGGGTCAACAGCTGAAATAAACGAACCCTCCAGGTTCAACAACTAAGATCTCATCAACTGCGAGATCTACATCACTTACTATCTTTGTGAAAGCTTAACAAGCTAACCCTCAAGGATCGGTCATCAGCGTATTGTTAGCTGAGTGACCCATAATAAGTTCAACACGGTACTTGATAAAGTTATCATCCTGAACTTGAGGGAGTGATAGTGTATTATTACCCAAGTGTGTCTGATAGACCATCTTGCAGGTCAATGCATTATCGCTATCAGGGTATACTTAGGGTCAGGCTTTTATGATGCAATGTCCAAGTACGCTGACCCCTCAGATATTACCATCATAAGGATACCTTTAGGGTCAGGCAAATGGTGTCACCACCGCCCGGATATCCCTAGGGTAAGGCCCTTCATAGCGTAATGTTCGAGCGCGCTAACTATTCGAAATAATAGGCTAAAGCTATAACACCCTGTATCTGCACCATATGTCTAGGGCCAGACAGAGCAGAATGGTGTGACACCCGTTTTGTGACTTAAGGGTAATCTGGTAATTTTCCTTACTTAAATATTATTATTTGTTATATTTTAAATATTATGTTTTATATGTTCTGTATTATAACTTAGGAAATTCGGTTAAAGGATTAATTGTGAATAGTGAAATATTACCCGAATAAAATAGTTATAGCTTACGGTACAATAAAATAGTTTTCTCGCAATTGGTAATTAGGTTCCAGACTATAGAGTTAGAACGGGTGTAATAATTACACTGTGATATAGAAATGGTTTTGGATATAACCCGACCTTTACTTTCTTCCCCGTGACTTCCTTTCACTTGCAAACTTTGAGTATGATATGAATCTAACATTTAAATCAAATTGAAAATCTCTCAACAATCATAAGCTGTGATTCCAGTGAATTAACATCAAGTTCATCACATTCTTCTTCTAAATTGTAAGTGTTCTTGAAGCTTTCAATTGATGTATATGGTTTGATTGAATTAGGTTAATGAGTGAATTGGTATGAAATTAGTGATTGAAGTTGTTATTCATGTTGGTTTGATGTTGTATGATATAATTGTAGCCTTAGAATGGTTAAAATCTGAGTTTGAAGTTGTGTTAGTGTGAAATTCAAGTTAGGGTTTGTGTAGGAAATTGAAACAGGTCGTGCAGGTTCTGGGTTTAAATCCCATAGCCGATCGGCTATGCTGTCTCAGCCGATCAGGTGAGGACTCTTAGCCGATCGGGTGAATTTAGAGGAACGGCTAGTTTAGTACAAAATGACTACAGAGCTTTGCGTCGGAACAAAAATCTTGGAAAACTTCGATCTAGCCGATCGGCTATGAGTGACCCGAACGGATATAGAGGTAACAGCCGATCGGCTGTGGAGAATAGCCGATCGGGTAGGGTTCAGAAACAGGAACCATAACTAGTTTAAATTATGTTGTAATTCTTATGTGTTCATATATATTAGACTGAGAAATGATACCATAGGATTATGATGTTATTAATAATTTAGGATATTTGAATATGGAATAAAGGGATGTGTTTTGAAATGAAGTGTATTATAGGAATGAGTTGTAATAATCGAATTATGAGATGATTGTTTGTTGATAATATGGAATTATCCTAAGTAAGTTGTAAGAAGTTGAATTGAGTTACTAACTCTAGTGTTTTGTTGTGTTTTCAGACGCTCAAAATGCTCAAAAGACTCAGTGATTTAGTCAGCTGAGTAGTTGGGTCGAAGTTGACAGGTGAATAGACTTGGAACTTCAATGTGGTTTGGTTGTGACATATTGGTTACAACGGAATAAACATAACATAGTTGATTTTTGATTGATATTGTTAAGATATATATATATATATATATATATATATATATATATATATGACTGTGATAAACTGCTTTTGAGCATTTTTCTGAATTGGAGGTCAACGATTGTTGGACTGGTTGCTACAGGTTAATCAATGTGAGATTTGTGATCATGTGTTGAGAATGGAAGACATATTGACTATAGGTAGCAACCATTTATCGGTAAATCACCGTATTGGCCTGCAATGATCGTAAGTGTCGCTTGGTGGACCACCGCGGGGTGAGAGCGCCACAAGGACTACCGATCCTCTTGATGATATAGTGTCTATGTGTTATTTGTTGTTAATTAATATTGTTGAGCTAAGTCAAACTGCTTGTAACAAGTTTATTCACTTAGCTTCGTGCTAATCCTGTTATTTACTCCTTGCAGGTTTTGAGATGTTTTAGGCTGGGCAAGGAATGACTGAAGAATGTTTGACCATAGACATACTCTGATGTTCTTCAACACTTTGATATATTTTAATTATAATGCTCAGGATTACTGTTTAATAGTTTGTAAACTAACAATTGATACTTGTAACTTGTGTAATGTTTTGGTGGATGACATCATGTCATCTATGTTTATAAAATAATTGGGATTTCGCTTCCGACTTTAAAATATATATATATATATATATATATATATATATATATATTTAGCATAAATTATGGTGTGTAATAAATTGGTATCAGTAACATCCTCTCCAGTAGTCTGGTAATTTCTTAATTTAATTTGATTATTTAATTGCTTTAGGAATTACTTGATATTATTATTATATTGTGAAACTTAGATAAATAAGTTCCAGAACTTATTGTGGATAGTAAACTATTAGTTGTTTTAAATTATTACAGATGACGGTAAAATAAAATTAATATTTTCGCAAATGGTTTTTAGGTTCCAGACAATAGATTTAGAACGGGTATAAAAATTATACCATCTTATATGTGAAGTCGGTTGTTAAACCGACCTTAGTATCCTTAAGTTTCCAAGTCTCCTTCTTCTTCTTTATTTTCATTTGTAAACTCACAAGTTCAAGAAAACATAACCAAATTAGAATTAAGCTAGTTTTCTGTGATTTCGATTTCGAACGGCAACATCATCATCATCTTCATCATATCACCTTCATTTCCATTTTCAAAAGTGAGTTAATTTGGATTTAAAGGAAATGGGTTTTGAATGATTGAATCAAATTAAAGCTTGTTATGTTGCTATTTGATGTTAGGGAAGTATTAGAAACCATAGAATTGAGTTTTTTGAAGTTTTGGTGAGTTTTAATTCGAAAAACTCGGAAGAACAGCGAAATTTGCAGTTCTCAGTTCGTCCTGCGAACCGAGCTCAGGTTGCGAAGCGAACTGAGATGCTGCGAGTTGAGTTGTCCTGCGAAACGAGTCTCTGCGATGCGAGTTGACCTCGCGAAGCGAGTTGAGTTTCGCTGTGCGAATTAAGTTCTGCGAGCCGAGATGGTTTGCGAACCGAAATGTACAAAACGACCAAAACTGCGAAGCGAACCGAGTTTTCTGTGAACCAAGTTGACCTGCGAACCCAGATTACTGCGAACCGAGTTTTTTTACAACTTTTTATTTCGCAAATTTTGAAAATGTGTAAGTCTTTTCGGGGTAACGGACAGATGACAATTTCACTAACTCGGATTGGATTGAAATTCGCATGGTCACTCGGAAACGACCTAATGATCCCGGCTCTATACTAAGAGACTAGATAGTTTTTGGCCATTCGGGGTCATCTAGGGCCCGAAAATGGCATTTTTTAGTTTTTAAACGTCATTTCGGGATTTTCTAATTTCATTTTGAATGAACTTTTGTTTGACTAGACTTCAGGGATTACCTGATTTGATAAATATGCTCTGATAATGATTATGGAATGAATTTCTAACTTATATTTGATTTTCTGTTTCAGATCAACCTAAGACTCAGTGATATAAGAATCCTGAGTGTGGAGACGTCAGAGGTATCGGTGAGTGGATTTAGAACTCACTATTTGATTTAGTTGTAACTATTTGGTTGCAACAAATAAACGTAGATATGTGTTAGACTGTTTAGTCTTGATTATTGACTATGAATCTACGTGATATGTGAATATATGTGTATCAGATTATTGAGGTCAACGTGTAGTTGGACTTTTGGTTATTATGTGAATTACACAGGTTTTGATTCATTTGTTGTGTTTGAGACCTGTGTATGAGTTTAATAATCAATAGTTATCGGTCTATTCTGTATTGGCCATACAGATTGACGTTAAGTGTTCTTTGAGAATCCCCGGGTATTATGATATCCCAAGAGCCACCGATCCTCATTGAAATATGTGTGTTTATGATTAATTGGTGTAAACTCATGGTTAAGCTAAGTTGAATTGTGTGTGATAAATCTATTCACTTAGCTTTGTGCTAATCCCTCATATTACTTCCTGCAGATTTTGTTTATTATGTGGGTATTCAGGAAGTGGATGCTTCGGCAGGGAAAGTTTGACGACTTGCGACTCTGATATGGTTTTGTATAAACCTTGTTTTGTAAAATATAATACCCCGTTTTAAGTATTTGTTAAACAGTTTTAATTTGGTGTGATCTGAATACGTAAACTGTTTATGTACATTATTTAATATAAAGTAATGAAATGTATTTTGTAATATACGCTTCCTATTAAAATAATATAATGTTGTTGTATTAGAAAGAGGGGTGTTATAGTATCAGAGCATAGGTTTGGGTGAATTGAGCAATAGTAAAGTGTTCAATCCCAAACCTAGTGGTATTGGTCAAACATTCCAAGTTGTGGGATTAGTGGTAAATGAGATTGGTTAGTATGTTAGTACTAACAATTAACGAATTGTGAGATGTGTTATGATTACAGGAATGGTTGAGAATGAGCAACCGGACACTACCCTTAATAATGCCTCAGAGACGAATGTACCTCCAGATTATCAGGGTTTTCAGGGTGCATCTAATTCAGTCAGTGGTGAAACAGATTGGGAGTATATGATGAGATTAGAGGCCAAAGTGATAGATCAACGGAAACAATTAGCTGAGCTTTCTCAACGTCATGTTTCGAGTCAGCCACATGTTGAGAGTACTACTCCACCTATTACATCTACTTTTTGGATTCCGACATCAGTTCAGTATGTTCCTCAGCAACAACCTCATGGTTATAAATTTCAGACTTCTGCACCATTTACTACGTCTGGATCTTCTAGTTTTCAGATACCTACATTCTCACCATTTCAGCAGTCAAAGAAAGGTTGTTCTCTTAAAACTTTTATGGCTAGTAATCCTTCTGTATATTTTGGGAGTTCTGTTCCTACAGTTACCCTGGACTGGTTACGTGATGTTGAGAGAAAACTGGATGCTTGTCATTGTGAGGAAGAGGATAAAGTTCAATATGCAGTACAGTTGATAAAGGGTCAAGCTATGTTTTGGTGGGATTCTATTACTGCACCATTGACTCCACAGCAGCTGAGTGTTATCAGATGGCCAGACTTTCATGCTGAGGTTTGTAAGCAGTTTTTTTCTGAGTATAATCTTTCGCATATCAGACAGGAAATTCTTGATCTACAGAAGACTGAACAGATGTCAATTGATGAGCTTATTAGACAGTTTTCTAAGATATTGCGATTCGTGCAGTAGTGGGTCCCGACTGATAGGACTAATTTTGATTAGTTTGTAAGGACTTTACCTCCTTATTTCCGTACCACCATGAGATTAGCAGGTACGCTTCCTCAGGCTGTCGATCTAGCCCGATCCGTGGATAGTGATATCCGGGCTAAGGAACAACAAAATAAAGAAAAGTTTCAACAGAGATCAAAAGGTGATTCTTCAAGTAAGGGAAAGCAGAAATGGCAGGGTACTCAGCCGAACAGGAGAGTTAGTTTTGGTGGCTTATCCTCTGACAGTTCGTATTGTACTAGATGCAGATCTATGCATATTGGGCCTTGTACTGTTCAGAATTCTAGTTGCATCAAATGTGGGGTATTGGGACATTCAGCCAGGGATTGTACTTATCCTAATAAGGTATGCTGGAATTGTCATAAGGAAGGTCATAGAGCTGGGGATTGTACTGAGGCTAGGAGGCAGGGAATGGGTATGGGTGGTGGTTCCTCTTCTTCGAGCCAAAAGCGGAAAAATCCGCCATCCGCTACTGGCCGTGCATTTCAGATGACCGTTGATGAGGCTGTCGTCACTGAGGACATCATTACTGATACTTTTCTTGTTAATTCTGTACCAGCACGTGTTCTTTTTGATTCTGGTGCAAATTGTTCATTTATATCTGTAAATTTCTGTGAAAAATTAAAGTTGACCCCCTCGTTGATTATAAACACTATTGAAGTAGAAGTGGCTGATGGCAAAATGGTTCCTGTTACCACCTCGGTAACTGGGGCTAATATTTCTATAAAGGGTCATGATTTTCCTGTTTCTTTTCTTCTATTGCCTATTCCGAGTTTCGATGTGGTATTAGCCATGAATTGGCTGAGTCAAAACAAAGCTAATATTGAGTGTCATAAAAAGTTAATAAAAATCCCAATTTCCGAAGAGTCATACGTAGTGGCTCGAGGAGAACGGGAAAAAGGCAGTATTTCATTGATTTCTATGATGAAAGCTAGAAAATCTCTAGCTAAAGGGTGTGAGTTTTATTTGGCTTATGTTGTAGATACCAAGTTAGAAAAGAAATCTGTGTTTGATGTCCGGGTGGTTTCTGAATACCCGGAAGTCTTTCCCGATGAGTTGCCCGGTTTACCCCCTGTTAGGGAAGTTGAGTATCAGATTGACTTGATTCCTGGTTCCTCCCCTGTAGCCAAATCTCCTTACAGGTTAGTGCCTTCAGAAATTCGTGAAATGATGAATCAGATTCAGGAACTGTTAGATAAGGGTTTCATACGGCCTAGTTCTTCTCCTTGGGGTGCTCCTGTTTTATTTGTGAAAAAGAATGATGGTACTCTTCGTATGTGTATTGATTATAGGGAGCTGAATAAAAGAACTGTAAAGAATAAATATCGTTTGCCCAGAATTGATGAGTTATTTGATCAGCTGCAGGGATCTTCTTATTTTTCTAAAATTGATTTGAGATCAGGCTATCACCAGGTACGAGTTCGTGAAGAAGACATTCCTAAGACTGCTTTTCGCACCAGGTATGGCTATTATGAGTATGTAGTTATGCCGTTTGGGTTAACTAATGCCCATGCCGTGTTTATGGATTTAATGAATCGGGTTTGTCCACCGTTTCTTGATAAATTTGTGATTGTAATTATCGATGATATTCTGATTTACTCCAAGTCTGAGTCTGAACATGAACAACATTTGAGATTGGTTTTGGAAATTTTAAAAAGGGAACATCTTTATGTTAAGTTTTCAAAATGTGAATTCTGGTTGCGGGAGGTACAGTTTTTGGGGCATATTATTTGTAATGATGGAATAAAGGTTGATCCGTCTAAATTTGAGGGTGTAATGAATTGGAATATACCTAAATCTCCTTCTGAAATTAAGAGTTTTCTAGGATTGGCGGGTTATTACAAAAATTTTATCAAAGACTTTTCTAGAATTGCAAGCCCGTTGACCAAATTAACACGTAAGAATGTTAGATTTCAGTGGGATGATCAGCAAGAAACAGCCTTTCAGACTCTGAAACAGTTATTATGTCAGGCTCCACTTTTAGCTTTACCGAATGGTTCTGATGATTTTATTGTTTATTGTGATGCCTCTCATGCTGGGTTAGGATGTGTTTTAATGCAAAGAGACCGAGTAATTGCTTGCGCTTCCCTTCAGTTAAAAACTCATGAAAGGAATTATCCTACTCACGATTTAGAGCTTGCGGTTGTGATATTTGCATTAAAGATTTGGAGGCATTACTTATATGGCACTAAATGCGTGATTTGTACAGACCACAAAAGTTTGCAATATATGTTTACTCAGAAATATTTGAATATGCGACAGAG
This sequence comes from Pseudognaphalium luteoalbum, assembly GCA_963422505.1. Taxonomy (NCBI): domain Eukaryota; kingdom Viridiplantae; phylum Streptophyta; class Magnoliopsida; order Asterales; family Asteraceae; genus Pseudognaphalium; species Pseudognaphalium luteoalbum. The sequence continues at coordinate 113,549,850 of OY730195.1, forward strand.
ATGTCGGTTAAAGCTAATTAAGGATTATGATTGTGAAATCCGATATCACCCGGGTAAAGCCAATGTGGTGGTGGACGCGTTGAGCGGAAAGTTGTCTCTTGATCGGGTATGTTTTATGCGTTTAGAGATTTCTTCTGATTTGATTTCTCAGTTAAAAACTGCCCAATTGGAAGCCTTATTGGATGTTAATTTGAAATCTGAAATTATGCTGAAACGAAAAGATTTATTAGTTAATGATTCTCGGGGTTTAAAAACCTTCTAGTCTCGAGTTTGGGTTCCATTGATTGGGGGACTTAGGGATTTGATATTATCTGAGGCACATAAATCTAGATTGTCTGTTTATCCCGGGAGTACAAAAATGTATAACGATCTGAAACCTTTATATTGGTGGCCTACAATGAAAACCGATGTTGCACGTGTTGTGGAATCTTGTCATATTTGTTCCCAAGTTAAAGCCGAGCATCAGAAATCGTATGGTTCATTGAAACAGTTTGATATTCCCGAGTGGAAATGGTAACACATTACTATGGATTTCATCACCAAGCTTCCCAAAATGCAGAAAGGTAATGATATGATTTTTGGTAATTGTTGACATATTGACGAAAAGTGCTCATTTTCTGGCTACCAGTGAGACTGCATCTTTGACCCGATTAGCCCAGTTGTACATTCATGAAATATTATCGAGACACGGGATTCCATTATCGATTGTGTCAGACAGGGATTCCAGGTTTATTTCTGGGTTTTGGCAGAGTTTATAGCGTGAATTGGGTACCAGAGTTAATCTCAGTACGACTTATCACCCACAGACAGACGGTCAGAAAGAGCGTACCATTTAGACTCTGGAAGATATGTTATGAAATTGTGTATTAGAGTATGGTGGTTCTTGGGATTCTCATTTGCCTTTGGTAGAGTTTGCTTATAATAACTCTTATCATTCCAGTATCGGTATGCCACCATACGAGATGTTATATGGGCGTCGTTGCAGAACGCCTACTTGCTAGTTAGAGGCTGGAGAAAAGCAGTTTGCAGGTCCTGATATCGTTCTAATTACAGCCGATAAAGTTGCTATAGCTCGCGAGACACTGAAAGCTGCCAGAGACAGACAGAAACAGTATGCTGACCCGCGCCGTTGACCTGTTATTTTTGTTGAGGGTGAACTGGTGTATTTAAAGGTTTCCCCATGGAAAGGTGTAATTAGATTTGGAAAATGTGGAAAACTCGCACCGAGGTATATTGGCCCATTCAGAATCCGACAGGTGGTTAATGATCAGACAGTCACCTTGGATCTTCCTTCTGAGTTATCTGGCATTCACGATACCTTTAATGTTTGTTATCTGAGAAAATGTAATGTGGAGGATCAATCCCAAATCCTTCCGTTACAAGACCTTAGAGTTGATCACAGCCAGAAATTAGTTGAGGTGCCTATCGAATTAGTTGATAGAAAAGTGACTAAATTGAGTAAGAAAGAGATTCCGATGGTTCTAGTAAAGTGGAGACATAGTCAGGGGGTGAATCTTACATGGGAGACTGAGTCGAGCATGCGCTCATGATACCCTCATTTGTTTGAGTCTAGCGAGATTTCAGGGACGAAATCTTCCTAGGGGGGAAGATTTGTAACACCCGTTTTGTGACTTGAGGGTAATCTGGTAATTTTCCTTACTTATATATTATTATTTGTTATATTTTAAATATTGTGTTTTATATGTTTTGGATTATAACTTAGAAAATTCGGTTAAAGGATTAATTGTGAATAGTGAAATATTACCCGAATAAAATAGTTATAGCTTACGGTACAATAAAATAGTTTTCTCGCAATTGGTAATTAAGTTCCAGACTATAGAGTTAGAACGTGTATAATAATTACATTGTGATATAGAAATGGTGTTGGATATAACCCGACCTTTACCTTCTTCCCTGTGACTTCCTTTCACTTGCAAACTTTGAGTATGATATGAATCTAACATTTAAATCAAATTGAAAATCTCACAACATTCATAAGCTGTGATTCTAGTGAATTAACATCAAGTTCATCACCTTCTTCTTCTAAATTGTAAGTGTTCTTGAAGCTTTCAGTTGATGTATATGGTTTGATTGAATTATATTTGGTTAATGAGTGAACTGGTATGAAATTAGTGATTGAAGTTGTTGTTCATGTTTGTTTGATGATATATGATAAAATTGTAGCCTTAGAATGGTTAAAATCTGAGTTTGAAGCTGTGTTAGTGTGAAATTCGAGTTAGGGTTTGTGCAGGAAATAGAAACAGGTCGTGCAGGTTTTGGGTTTAAATCCCATAGCTGATCGGCTATGCTGTCTCAACCGATCGGGTGAGGACTCTTAACCGATCGGGTGAATTTAGAGGAACGGCTAGTTTAGTACAAAATGGCTACAGAGCTTTGCGTCGGAACAAAAGTCTTGGAAAACTTTGATCTAGCCGATCGGCTGAGAGTGACCCGAACGGATATAGAGGTAACAGCCGATCGGCTGTGGAGAATAGCCGATCGGGTAGGGTTCAGAAACAGGAACCATAACTAGTTTAAATTATGTTGTAATTCTTATGTGTTCATATATATTAGACTGAGAAATGATACCGTAGGATTACGATGTTATTAATAATTTAGTATATTTGAATATGAAATAAAGGGATGTGTTTTGAAATGAAGTGTATTATAGGAATGAGTTGTAATAATCGAATTATGATATGATTGTTTGTTGATAATATGGACTTATCCTAAGTAAGTTGTAAGAAGTTGAATTGAGTTACTAACTCTAGTGTTTTGTTGTGTTTTCAGACGCACAGAAGACTCGGTGATTTAGTCAGCTGTGTAGTTGGGTCGGATTTGACAGGTGAATAGACTTGGAACTTCAGTGTGTTTGGTTGTGACATATTGGTTACAACAGAATAAACAAAACATAGTTGATTTTTGATTGATATTGCTGAGATATATATATATATATATATATATATGACTATGATAAATTGCTTTTGAGCATTTTGCTGAATTGGAGGTCAACGATTGTTGGACTGGTTGCTACAGGTTAATCAATGTGAGATTTGTGATCATGTATTGAGAATGGAACACATATTGACTAAGGGTAGCAACCAGTTATCGGTAAATCACTGTATTAGCCTGCAATGATCGTAAGTGTCGCTTGGTGGGCCACCGCGGGCTGAGGGTGCCATAAGGACCACCGATCCTCTTGATGATGTAGTGTCTATGTGTTATTTGTTGTTAATTAATATTGTTGAGCTAAGTCAAACTACTTGTAACAAGTTTATTCACTTAGGTTCGTGCTAATACCGTTATTTACTCCTTGCAGTTTTGAGATGTTTTGGGTTGGGCAAGGAATGACTGAAGAATGCTTGACCATAGACATACTCTGATGTTCTTCAATACTTTGATATATTTTGATTATAATGCTCAGGATTACTGTTTAATAGTTTGTAAACTAACAATTGATACTTATAACTTGTGTAATGTTTTGGTGGATGACATCATGTCATCTATGTTTATAAAATGAATGGGATTTCGCTTCCGACTTTAAAAAAAAAATTATTTAGCATAAATTGTGGTGTGTTATACTGGTGAAATAGTTCTACCCTGGGAAGATGTGCCATCTATCCCTATCGATGCCATAGATCACACTCAGCGTTATGTCTCGTAGGAGTTAATCATAGAGGTTGCCCTATACATAATGTGGGTCAAAATGTGAGCACCATCGGATGTCAAGATGACAAAAAGGTAATCTAGACTTGCCAAGTTACAACAATTAAATAAAGTGAAAACGCGCACGGTAACAAAATTAATACGGAAACATCAAAGGTTTCCCTACCCGGGGACAACTCCGCTATGCGAACAACAAACATGCTTTCCCGAGGGATGTACCTCTGAGCATAACCCCGGGACCAGATCATCCATGGGATGAAAACTATATCGGATCTTATTACCCAACTTGACTAAGTTAGGGTTATAACAGCGACTATAGAGTAACTACCCGACCCTTTCCTCATTAAGGAATGGTGTAACCACCCCTCATGATACTCCACATGTGAGCTACCCTTCAGGATGCACCTCGGGCTTACCCCCAGGGATAAACGCCGAATACCAAAGTAGGCTACCCTGAAGAACAGCGCCCGAGCTCTGAATATTCCCTAACATGGATAATTCGTAAATCGTGCGTGTCTGCAAAAGTACATCTAAGTCAGTTTATCAGCCCCATTACCCATGGGATAAAAGCCTTCTCGTCAAACACAATTTCCCATGAGAATATGGTCGTTGGACGGGAAAATGAAAAAGGCTACCCCTAAAGGTATAAAAGCCCAGGGGTAATATAACACCCCTCATTTAATAAGCATTATGATAATGATTTTAGACTCGGAAGCGTAGATTTAAAATATATTATTATACATTACACAAAAAGGTACATAAACTTTTTCAAAACTTTATACATAACAGTTTAATGTTTTTCAAATCAAAGTACTATAAACGAGGTGTTATAGAAATCCGAACACTACTGATTTAATCAAATCAGATATCAGAGAATGCGCTTTTTCTTCAAACATTCCATTCTAATCCAAAGCTTCCTGCCAACCCACAATTTCTCAAATATCACAACCTGCAGGAAGTATTAATGTGGTGGGATTAGCACAACTGCTAAGTGAATAAATCAATAAACAACAGACTGACTTAGCATAACAACTTGTACACAATAAATAATTATATGCACACAACTCATCTGTTAACAGCTTATCACATCACCATCAACTGGCGTGATAGAGGACCGGTGGTTCTTGAGGTAACACCTTCTCAAAGAACACTTTAAAACCAACTGCAGGCCCATACAGAGGTTTAACCGACTACTTGGTGCTATTAACCCAAACAACACAGGCTACGACAATAAAACTTGTACTAAGACCCTGTGTTATCCAACCAATAGCAAACCCAAGCCCAGCCCCATGCTGGACCCTAAATCAACAATGCCCAAAGGCAATACAACAAGTGATCACATTTTCACATACTTATCAGGGCAACAAATCAGGTCATCAATCTATCAACAGTATTATTACTAATAATCACAATCATCATGATAACTAATACAATAGTAGTAATACAATTACCCGTTGTAACAAGCCTGTTACAACTAAATCAAACTGAGGGTTATCGATCCACTCACCAATACCTCAGACGTCCACTCAGTAGTCTAATATCACTGAGTCTGCTCACAATCTAAGAATAAAACAGATTAACAAGTCAGTAACTCATTTGTAATCAATAACTCATTTCAGAACAGAATATTCAATTACATGATTACCAAGCTATAATATTAATTATAACTACTCATTTCATTATACATAACTTATCTCAGAAATATAACATTAGTTAAGAATTTAGTTTGAAACTAATATTATATAACAATTAACACATATATTGTAGCTAAAACAAAATCACACAAATGGGCCACTACCCGCCGGATAACCCAAGTACCCGCCGGGTACTCACTCCACCAGCTGGGTATACAACTAAGCAACCAGGTAAATTACATTTTGTGGTAACAGAACTAAATCGTGCGTTAAAGCCTAGAGAAGCCGTCGGGTTCCAGCTTTACCAGCCGGTTTCTCCCTCAATTCACACTACTCGCCGGGTCGGGTTATTACCCTTCGGGTACCAACCAAACATGAACAACCCGCCGGGTAGTAATAAAACCCGCCGGGTTCTAAACCCGAACCAGCAACCTGTACTTCTGTTACTAGCTGAATCCGTATTAAACACAACCAAATCAATAACTTCAGCTTTCTAATCCTTACTGATACATATACTTATCATCAACTAACACTAATATCAAGCATATAGCATCTTATTTATGTTAAGCATTATGTACACATGTACCAATTTTTCTCACGTTAACACTTGATGAATCATCAATGACTTATCTTATTATCCTTAAAATTAATAAGTATCCTTACAACCAACAATATCTAGCCACTTCACATATCACCTATTCAATCTTTAATCCACATATATAATCATATATTCGTACTCATTTATTCACTGTCAAACTGAATTCGATATTTATAACATATATGATAAGTTATTATTATTATATATATACGTTATCTATTTTCATTTATTATCATATCGGATCATAAGTGAGCTAAATACGTAATTAAATATGAAGCTGTACTGGTCTGCTGTTCCTCGTTTCTACCCGCCGGGTAATGGTGATACCCGCCGGGTATCACCTCCCCAACAGCGTCCTGCACCAGCTATTCCCAAAACCCCGTTCGAATCTTATACCTTAATCACCGAACTCAGGTTTATATCCGTATTCAAATCACAATTTTAACATCACTAGTAACTACTAACTTTCTCTATTCCTCTTTTCAATCATCAAAGCAATATCAAGTATCATGTATATGAAATTTACCCCTAACCCATTTATCATCTTCAATAAGCTTGAAGAACACTTATAATCATCTTATAATATCATAAAAATCTGTAAGTATCACCATAAATTTGACAAGTATTATCATGTATTAACTTTCAATTCCGTACACATCATGAATCCCCTTATTTCAATAAAATCAAAATCTAAGAATAATATAAAAACAAGAATACACTTACAACTTGATGAAAGAGACTAGGTGATGATGATAACAATCTGAATTAGCCTCAAGTTTATGATTGCTTTGAATTTGTCAAAGGTTACTTTGCAACAAGTTTTAGTGGTTATAGGCAAACAAAAGAAGAAAATGAGAAAATAATAGAAACAACGTCGACTCCTCACTTTTTAAACCGACTTACACCTAACCGACCCCAAATATTACACTGTGTAATTTTACTTCTTTTCTAAACCTATTGTCTGGAACCCGAAAACCATTTGCGAGTCCAACTATTTTATGGTTCCTACAACTTTATTAATTTAAAACAATTAATAATTCAACTATCACAATAAGTCCTTAGACTCTTTTACCTATTATTATTATTTTTTTAGGTAAACCAAACAATACAATTTCCTAACACATTAAATAATTATTTAAAGTCAGAAAATTTATCAATAACAACTAAGCCCGAATATGGGGTGTTACAGGTAAGTCAAACGCACCATTCACCTCTGGAGCAAGAAAGACCTTATCTTCTTCGAGAACACATAACCAAATCTGATTTTCACCACCTGGTTTACACAACTCGGGTTAAAACGGCAACTGTAGTGTGAATATCTGATTCACCCCCAAATTTAATTAATCCTTGAGCACTCAAGTAATCTATTACTTGATCAGGTTGCATGACCAAGATCTCTCTCACTATGAGGCCCATAATAAGTTCAACATGGTACTTGACGAAGTTACCACCCTGAACTTGGGAGAGTGATAAGGTACTATTACTTAACATTAATAAGATGTCATGTAAAGACCAATTATTGTAAAAGTGGTTGGCTAATTATCTTGCTGGTTAAGGGTGTTACAATCATCGGAATATCCCTGGGGACAGGCCTCCCACGACGCCCAGATGCACCAATATTAACGGTGTTACCATCATCAGGATATCCCTAGGCGAGGTCCTACATTGCACAACACTTAACTGTATTGACTTGCCCCAGATCTTTTCATCATCAGGATATCCCTGGGGTCTGTCTCTCACAACACAACATTCAAGTGTGCTAACCTCGCAGGGAGCTCCCCAGGAAATTAATAATGTATAAAAGCATGTCGACATCGCATAGGCTTGCTATGACCTCCCGACATTTCACGGGAGGAGTGCGCCTCTAGACAAACGATGGTCAACGTCAAGGTACCAAAGTCCTCCCATCCTTATTGGCCCTTCTTTAGACAGACCCCAACTTCAGAACCTGGGTGTGCAATCCTGCTTGCAGGTTCATTATTGCTTTGGGTACCTATCTCTGTCGTTTAGCCACCATTACCACATTATTAGTTCAATACGACACTTATAAAACTTGTCGCACCGAACTAGGGGGACTTGATGGTGTGCCCCTTGCTTTGGGCTCCCACTTCACTTGGCTAATGGCTCCAACTCTTGGCCCAGCCCATCCCCCTTACAAAAGGGGTAAACCCTAGCTGGTAAAAATCATCAGACAACTACAAAGAGAAAACATGGAACAAGGGCAACCCCCTGCTCCCTTCTCCCCATCTTCTATATCTAGATGAGCAAAGCTCATCACCCAAAACCCATCTTTTAGATGGTATCAAAATCGATCTTACCACTCTTAGCTTCGTTCTACACAAGCTAAATGGGTTACCCACGTAATCCACGGAGTGTAACAAATCGGACTAACCCAAACCCGCACTCAAGCTATCCGATGCTTGATCACTTCCTATAAGTGTGAAAAAATTATTAACTAAAAACTTACGCTTCCTAAGAGTGTGAAGAAACAAGTTTAATTAAAATCCTACATGGGTTATCAAAGGGTTATATGAAGAAAAGCGATTCGTATATCATATTGTTAGAACACCTTAAAGCATAATTGTTGATCTACACACGAAAAATGACTATGTACTAATCGTCACCCTTGTATATGATTAAAACATTTCATATACTGTTTTAATTAACAATGCACATGTTACATGTTACGATATTATATAGTTCTAACAGTGCATTACACGAGTTTAGAGTTTAATGTTAGTTATATAGTGGATACGAAGAATGATACTTGTGTACAATTGTCAACATTCTAGTGAAAAAAAAAAAGTAACACCTACAACAGTTGACAAAACTCTACAGTAGTTGATTTCTAAAATCTAGATTCGGCAAATAGTTAGGTCTTCATTTTTAGTAATTTACTCCCATTTTACTAAGTAAACCTTATGTTACATCTATTGGGAAATAAGAAATTTCTACACATATTTTCCCATAAGAGCACAAGGAGTGTTTGATGAAGTTTCAGTGTTCAGTTCAGTGTTCAGTAACACTGAACTAAACACTGAAACAGAAAAGTGAGATAATAGTTAATCTTGAGTTTCAGTGTTCTTGTGATTATTTCATTATTATTATTTTTTTGTAAAACAATTATATTAAAAGAAAACAAATAAATTAAAATACATTAATTGAAAGTTCATGAATGTATAAAAGTACATTAAACAAGATGCATAAATAAAAGTACACGGAATAAAATACAACATTAAATAACCATAAACTATGGACGATGCTCCCAAATATGTTCCACAAGATCGGTCCGGAGGTTGTCGTGGATATCTCTATCGCGTAGTTCCTTATTTTTCTGCCTTTGTGTATCACATCTCTCGATCCAAGTCGCATCATATTCCTAACACTAACATAATAATCGTCGTTTTCGGCAATATTGAACCATTGGTCTCTACACAAAATCCCTTAATAATCTATCAAAATGTCAAATGCGAAACTCGTCACAGTTTATTAATTTGTTTTAAACAAACATGCTACAACTAATACAATGAGGTATTGACACCAAGTTTATTGAAATTATCATCATATACTATCTGTAAAACAAAGTGTAGAACCAAATTGGTTAGTCTTTTAGGCAAATAATTAAGGGTTAACGGTGCAGATCGGGTATGAACTTATCACTTTTTACCGAGTTGAGGTATGAACCCAATTTATTACACAGGTAACAAACTTTCAAATTATGTTTCGAGTAAGGGAACGAACTTTTTTTTCACCTAACTCGAAAAGTTCGTTACCTAACTCGAAACATAATTTGAAAGTTCGTTGCCTAACTCGAAACATAATTTGAAAGTTCATTATCGACCTCGAAACATAATTTGAAAGTTCGTTACCGACCTCGAAACATAATTTGAAACATAATTTGAAATGAAAAAAAAAAGTTTGTTACCTAACTCGAAACATAATTTGAAAGTTTGTTACCGACCCGTGTAATAAATTGGGTCCATACCCTAACTCGGCAAAAAGAAAAAAGTTTGTTCCCCAACTCGAAATAAAATTTGAAAGTTTGTTACCGACCTGTGTGATAAATTGGGTTCAAACCCTAACTCGACAAAAAGTGATAAGTGCATACCCGATGTGCGCCATTAACCCAATAATCAAACACTTGGTGGACATTTATTCTTATCAAAACATACAACTATAGTATGGCAACAGATAAATTCATAAATATATATATATATATATATATATATATATATTGGTACTTTAATTCTTATACAAGCAGAAGATGTTGGATTGTTAAAAATAACAGAGAGTAATACATTTACTTTGGAAATTACAAGCAAAAACTAAGATGAACATGTAATTCTCAGAGCCACCAACAGCACACATCATCATGAAAAATATCATTTATTCATCATCTTCATAAACATAGAAAGGCATGTGCCAACAAACTAAACGCGTTAAAAATTCAAACCACATTAATTAGAATTGATGATACAAAGTGTAACACTCTCTTCACTGGTCTGGTAATTCCTTCATTTAAATTGATTATTTAATTGTTTTTTAGGATTTACTTGATATTAATTATTTTACTTGTGAAACTTAAGTAAATAAGTCTCAGGACTTATTGTGAATTGTAAACTATTAACTGTTTTAAATTATTATAGATGACGGTAAAATAAAATAATATATTCGTAAATGATTTTTAGGTTCCAGACAATAGGTCAAAAGAGGAGTAAAATTATACTGTCTATTATTGGGTCGGTTTGTTGAGCCGACTTTAAAAAAAACCTATATGTTCTTATGGTTTCTTTCATGTTCTTTAAGAAAACTTGCAAAATTTATGAAACCAAACCAAAGTTAATAGTTAAATTAGCTTGTGATTCTGATTAGTAACCTCACTATCTCCATCTTATCACTTTCATCATCATCATCATCTTCACAACAAGTGAGTTGATTTTGAGTTTATAAAATGGGTTTTTTTTAGAGAAATTGAGTGATTGAATCAAATTGAAGCTTATTATGTTGCTATTTGGTGTTACTAGATGTTATATGAGGTTATATGAAGTATTAGAAACCTTAGAATTGAGTTTTTTTGAAGTTTTGGTGAGTTTTGATTCGAAAAACTCGTAACAGAAGCGAAGTTCGCAGTTCTCAGTTCGTCTTGCGAACTGAGTTTATGTTGTGAAGCGAGTTGAGATTCTGCGAAGCGAACCGCGATCTTGCGAACTGAGATGTTGTGTTGCGAATCGAGTTTCTGCGAACTGAGTCGCTGCGATGCGAGTTGAACTTGCGAAACGAGTTGAATCGTTGTGCGAACTTATATATTGCGATGCGAACTGAAATGTTGCGAACCGAGTTGACTGTGCGAGTCGAGATCACTGCGAATCGAGATTTTTAAACTTTTTGTCTTTTCAGGGTCTCGGATACGTGACAATTTCATTAACTCGGATTGGGTTGAAATTCGCATGGTCACTCAGAAACGGCCTAATGATCCCGGCTCTAGTCTAAGAGTCTAGGCAGTTTTTGGCCTTTCGGGGTCACCTAGGGGTCGAAAATGGCATTTTTCAGTTTTTAAACGTCATTTTGGGATTTCATAATCTTATTTCTGATTGACTTTTTGTTTGCCTAGACTTCAGAGATTACCTAATTGAATAAATATGCTAGAATGATGATTGTGGAACAAGTTACTAACTTGTGTATTATGTGGTGTTTCAGATACTCCGAAGACTCAGTAATATAAGATTTCTGAGTGTGGATTCTGCAGAGGTATTAGTAAGTGGATTTAGAACTCACCTTTTAATTTAGTTGTAACTGTTTGGTTACAACAAGTGAACGTAGATGTATTGTTGAATTATTTAATCTGAGTTACTGATTATAAATCTACGTGCTATGTGGCCTTCGAGCATCAGTTGTTAGTGAGGTCAACTCGTTGGTTGGGCTATTTGGTTATTGCGTGAATTACACAGGGTCTTGCTTCATTTGTTGTGTGTATAGAACCTGTGTTTGAGTATAATAACCATTAGCTTTCGGGCTATTCTGTATTGGCCTTACAGATTGTTAGGTAAGTGTTCTTGAGAGCCACCGCGGCAGTAGGGTTTCTCAAGAGCCACCGATCCTCATTGTTGAACTGTTGTACTGTGTAATACATGTTTACAATTATTTGATGTAAACAGGTGGTTAAGCTAAGTTGAATTGTGGGTGACGAATTCATTCACTTAGCTTCGTGCTAATCCCTCATTTTACTTCCTGCAGGTTATATTTTGGGAAGTGGGTAGCAGGAAGATGATGCTCTAGAAGCAGGGAATGTTTGACAAACTTTGCTACTCTGATATGTTTTGATAAACCCTGTTTAGAATTATATAACACCTCAGTTGTGTAATATATGTGTTAAGGATTTTAATAACTTTTAACTGTGAAGTATTAATTATGTAAATGGTTTATGTACATTATTTTGAATGTACAGTAGTAAAATATGTTTTAAAATTTACGTTTCCGAGATAACTAATATAATATTCATGTATTGAATGATAGGTGTTATACAAAGCCAACACTCTTTTCAATTTCATTATCACTGTTCCTTTCCTTTTCAAAGAAGTTCTTCTTTTTTTCTTCTTCCTTCTTTTAGTAATTTCAGGTAATTAATATTTGCCATGTATGATAATTAGCGAAGTATTTCACCTTTTCTATATATTTTGGGATGATATTTTCAGTTAGCAGTAGATTATAGCTTTCACGTATCACTTCTATCCCCTCCATTACTCACTTCGTCCCAAGATTACTTTCCATAGAAAAAAACACCTATCAATTACGTTTATACTATATCACTAGTAAGATTTTATCTTTATCACATACAGAGTTATTTATATGTTAAAATTTGGAATTTGAAGGTAATTTTGAGACGTACTAAGATGGAAAATTAGATGATAGGACAATAATATTAGGGTGGAGGGAGTATAAACAATGGTGGAGATTAGCAACTCTTTATACACAGGGTCACCTATTCTTTGGGGCCTTCAAATTTTACATACACACACTAATATAATTATACGTTTGATGTTGAAAAATAAAATGATTGTAAAAAAAGAAAAACTATCATGCATTCCTTATTTATTGAATATAAACATAAAAATTAGTAATGCCCGTAATACAAAATTGAATGTGGTTTGATTATGTTGAACTGCTTTGATAACAAATTAAACATATTTTTAGTCATCTCGAAAACGTTTAAGAACGGTGAACAATAGTATATCAATGCGGATGAAGTTTATTCGGGGTTAAATTTGCTCAAGAGATTCTCGTCATGTGCTAAATATGTGATCTAGTGATATTATGTGGTATTTTTGAAATGGGTTGATTGTTTTTCTAATGAGATTATTGCATAGAGATTATTATTAATTAACTAATATCATAAATCTAGCAGCTGCTTAAATAAGTTTTTTCAAAATTTAAATTGTTGATGACAGACCGTCAAGCTTCAAACTAACTTTATGATTGGTTTCATCGATGTCAAGTATCAATAGTAAGCAAATCATAACATCCATCTTTTTAATAGGTCCTATCACTTACTTTTTTCAAATTACCTTTTCTGTACTTTTTCTTTAATTTATTTCATCACTTTTTCTTACATTCTATACTATTCTATGTTTTTTTGTACTTTTCTTAATTTTTTATTCACTAAATGGTATAGCAAGTAATTTTAAGTGGTATAGAAATAATTTCCCTTTTAATATAAAGGGTATGCGCACTGGTACATACCTTTTATCATTGGTTTTGTCAGTTTCCGTGATCCTAGGAGCTGGTACAAAATCAATGTGGTAGCAAAATTTGTGAGGCTAATATCTACTTCTATATATATATAAAATTTTGTCCATTAGGACTTATTTTTAATATTGTACATTGTCTCCAAAATTAATTTGACGGCCTGAGTGTAAAATAAGAAAATTAGGAGTATTTTATAATACACTTACACTTATCATTTACTTCTACGAGCTTTCGTTATTGAGTGATGTTTAAATAAGAAAATTAATTTTTTTTTTGAGAATATGGGAACGAAACAATAACGTGTTATGTGTTACAAAACTGATCTTTCCCATATTTTTTAAACTTAATTATCTCACAAACATTAAGTAAAAAAATCATTAAAAAATTACACCATAAAAATCAACATTGTTTACTTTTTCCTCCAGAAAAGCAACATTGTTTCCTTTTTGAGTTGTCATCTCACAAGGTATATTTCCGACAAAAAATTTTACGGGTTTGGCAAATTAGTATCTCATGTGTTACTTGTTGGTATTACATATGTTACTCATTGGTACACATATGTTACTCGCTGGTATCACATGTGTTACTAGCAATATCACATGTGATAGTCGATTACAACCCCCCCCCCCCCCAAAAAAAAAAAAAAAAGGTTCGTCGAAAGTGTATTTTGTGGGATCTCTAATCGAAGAGAGAAAAACGCTTTTTATATAGTACAATTTATATGATTTTTCGACTAACATTTAAGAGATATTTAAGTTTAAAAAACATGAGAGAAAGTGAGTTTTGTGACATGTGCCGATTCCTCATTCTCACAAAATATTTCATCCTCATTTAAACCTTACTCTTTTGTTATTATCTTTATTCTAATTCTGATTGATGCTAAATAAATGTTTACATTATTTGTTTGGATTGATCAATAAAACTCTAATTAGTAAGAACTTACTGTTATTATGAAATATGGAAATATATATTCAAAATAATTGAGGTTCCTTTGTAAGAGCATCCTCAATATTAAAAGCTTTAAAAGCTTTTTTATTATGACACGTCTTCATCTCTCAAAAACACTTTATAGAAAAGTTTTATCTCCAACTAGGTGAGGTCCCGTGACAACGCGCAGCTTCGATGTTTAATTTTATAAATTGTGTAATTAATAATCTAGGTCAATTGAAATTGTACCATGACCCGATGTTTATATAATATAATCTTCAACCAATAACATTTAGCATATACTTTATCAGTTTGGTACAGTTCAGAAAAGTTACCCATTTTATGAAGGGGCATAAAATCAAACATATATGTATATAATAAGAAGAAAGTATAGAATTATTGTAACTCACAAAACAATTTTTTAAAACTCATATCAACAATTAATTCAGTCTAAGTTAAATAACTATGTTTTGTAATTCAGATCAAAATTTTTATCCAAATCATACATACATTGTTGTGATCATATATATAGATAAGCAATGAATAGATCTTGAATAACGATAATAATGATGCATGGTTTTTAATTAAGTTATTAATAGAATATAGGAAAACCACTTTTTAATTTAAAAATATTAACTATAAGGATTATAAAATATTAGGGAAATACTGGAATTGCTAATTTTAATTGTTATGGGTACAAATCTTAAAAATTGGGAAAATAGTATGAAATAATTTAAACCGTATGATCTTTATGGATGGAATTAATCTAAGGTTCAGATTGTTCCATGGTATTCTGTTTTATATAAATAAATACGTGATTTTGGAGATATTCTAAGGAGAACATATTTCTAAATAAATTACTTTATTATATAAATAAATTAATTAAAATATAATAATTAGTTTTATATATGTTGGAAAAGAAATACGTGATTTTGGATATTCATATGGAAGTTACGTATATGTATTTTCTGTATGTGATTCAATATCCTCTTCCCCTCTGACTAACATACTTTTTACTGATCCGCAAAACTATCACATTCTTTCTTCCAATGCAAACATCAGGCCTTCACCGTCATGTCGTACAATGACTATGTAGACACACCTTAGTTTCCAAGGATATGGATATAAAAAAAGTTTTAAGAGAATTTGATTGGTCAATAGGGTTGATTACAAGCAAAATTAAAGTTAGCACAGCTTTCTTTTATTAAAATTTATTATTTTAATCTTAAAATATACTCCTTCCGTCTCAAAATTATAGTACATCTTTCTTTTTTTTGATGTTCCAAAATAATTGTCAACTTCTTATTTCAACAAAAGAAAGAGGGTATTGTGGGTGTAGATTCTATTTGAGTGGTTGAAAAGTGTTGTTGTCCCACTTTTATTAAACTGTGTGTTTTTTGTTGGTGGACAATAATTTTGAGACGGAGGGAGTATATTGGAAATATGGTTATAACATCATTAATTTTAATTAAAGTTAATTAATCAATTAAGTCCCTCAATTTTAGTTAAATTAAAACTAAAACATTTTTTAATTAAATAATCAACACTCCGTTTGTATACACGGTTTTGAGATCTAGTTATTATTATTATATAAGATTAGATAAATAAATATATTAATAAATAAATAATAAAGAATATGGTCATTGGGGGGACCCGGTGAATTAAATGTGAAAGTGTGAACACAAATATTGATCCAAATGGATATTTGTAAGTTTTTATAGTTTGTCTTACTTTCTTATGTGTGTGGGTGAGAATGTATATGGTCATTGGGGACCTGGTTAATTAAATGTCAAAGTGTGTACGCTAGAAATGTTGATCCAAATGGATATTTGTAGTTTGGTTAATGATATATTTACTATCCTAATTGATACATCCATCAAATTAATATATTAACAGATTGTATTATACAATCTGTTAATACATTTGTAGTTTGGTTAATGATATATTTACTATCCTAATTGATACATCCATCAAACTAATGTAATAACAGATTGTATTATACAACCTGTTAATACATAGCTTTGGTGAATCTATCAATTTGGATGGTATAATTATCATCACCCTTGTAATTTTGTATAATGTGTCTTATTTTCTTATGTGTGTGGTCAAGAATGTATATAAGACTCATCCCTACGGTCCATCGGTTTTGACATCGGTTTTGGTATCAGTTTGGACCGATGAAACCGACGCCATAGGCACGGTGCGTCGGTTCCATGGCGTCAGTTGATCACGTCGCTTTGGCGACAAAAGTTGCGATCCAGTGGGGCCCGCGTCAGTTGGTTTTTCTTTTTTTATTTCGTGTGAGTAACAGCTAAAAAATTTAAAAAACCAAATGTGCCGTTGGAGGAAGAGCGTCCAAAGGCAAAAAAAAAAAAAATTCAAAAGTCATTTTTATACTATATAGATACACCTCTCCAAACACAATTTTCATACACAATATACACTTTCCACTTCACAATATATACACATCTCCAAACACACCATACATACACACATAAAACCAAATTCAACTTCACAAAAATGAGGCGAAATCAAACAACCAAAAACGATATGTGGAACAATTTATTAAACAATCTCATACCGACCCCGGCCCATAATCCAACTTCACCAATGGCCACGTCTTCCGCTCAATCGAGCAACTCGTCACCAAGTCAACCGCCCGGGTTTTCACCATACACAAATCACTTTACACCATTTCAAGCTTATCAAAGTTACCAAAATTACCACCGTTTTTCACCATACGTTCCATTCCAACAAACTCCACCACCGTTTGGAAACCCACGATTTTTAACTCAACAACCACCATCGGCTTTCCCTCCATTTGCACCAACTCCAATTAACTATCCACAATTCGGAAATATCAACCCTCCACCCGAACCCGAACCCGAGCCAAGCCCGAACCCAAAGAAAGGAAAAGGAAAAAAGGTTCAAGTTAAATGGTCCGACGAGGAGGCGGTTATATTCCGAACGTTGGATCCACCATTCCGAAAAATCAAAGTAAGGGGAATCACAAAGCTTCAAAGCTTTTTGGAACAAAGTTTTAAGAGATTAAAATTCGGTGGCACCTCAAGAACGTACTTTAAGGAAAGTGGAATAAAATTTGTAGCGATTGCAAAATTTTCATTGCAATCTACAAACATCTTATCAATCCTCGTCAAAGCTGGGCAAGTGACGACGATATTTCTTAATCGTGTCGTGAAGCGTTTAGGTCGGAAAAAATGTGCATTCATTTATGAAAAATGTTTGAATGTACTCAAATATTGTCATTTTCAATACTTAAGTTTGGAAACCAATATGTTATTTACGATAAATAATAGTAATAATAAAACACACTATACACTTTACATTTATTATTCATATTATAGATATATTTAATTATTGATTACAATTTAATTCTCTTCCACTTTTATAAACAGAATAAACTAATCCATCACTACATATATGTACGTACGTTATATAGGAAAACATTTTAAGTTGAATTTTAAAATCTTTTTAATATAAAACACTTTTAGAGATTGTATGTTATGGTTGAATTCTAATAATTTATTGAAAAGTAAGAGTCAAAGTTTTAAAAGCTTTTAAAAGCTTTACCTTTTGATTTTCGATTTAAAAGCTCCTACAAAATTAAAAGTGTTGTTTGGTTGTATGATGCGTTCCCAACCGTCAGTGTTGTTGGTGTTGTTGCAGCGGCTGAGCGGGCAATCATGGTGTTTTAAAAAATGTTTTGCTCGGGGCTTAAACTTTCGAACTACCTACTGGTACTAGGTACTAGTACCTGATACTAGTATGTGGTAAGGATGATCAGGGTTGTCTCCAGACGGTCGAATTTGAAACAGAGCTTGTTTGGATAATTAAGTCTTCAAGATAGGGTTCAGATAGTTGGTTTGGTTTGGGTTTTTATCTAATTTAAACTACTAAAGCAATAAAACTAAAATGAGCTAGCTAGCATATAAGTAACAACTAAGGATAAGGAAGACGTGGTTTGCCATGACTTGAGATAATATAATGTCGGGAAGGTGTTTATGATGGGGACATGATAACACGCAAAAAGTCATGTTTTTGCGTGCATTAATCTCACCTTTTTAGCCCAATATGTGACGAAACTAATAAAAATAGATATTTTATCATTAAAACTTGTCACATGGGCCAAAATATAGACAATGTTTCAAAAGTCATCTAAAATGGTCGAAAAACAGATAAATCTAACGAATACGATCATGAGCATTCTCGTTCACTCGTTCTAGCACTTTTTAAGCTACACAAAGAATTATCACCTCTAAATTATGTCACTTTCTTCGTTAGGAAAATACGAACGCGTGGATATAAAGAACGCTCAAAACGGCTAAACGACGAAGAAGTTACGCCCGAACGAAGAAACGAAGAACCGAGGAACCAGCATACGGCTGAACCAGGCGGTATACGGCTGGTCCAGGCCGTATACGGCTGGACTTGGACCGCATACGGTCTGTGCAAGCCGTATACGGCCTGTGCTCAGCCGTATACGGCCCAGTTCAGCCGTATTCACCCTATGCACAGCCGTATACGGTCCAGTTCAGCCGTATACGGTCCAGCTCAGGCGTATCGTGCGTTTGGGTGATAAAAATCTGATTTTTATTCGCCTTTGCGATACGGTTGTGCGTTTGGAGGTTTGGATACGGTCTACGGATACGGTTGTGCCATCTCTATAAATACAAGCCTCATTTCATCATTTCAACACACCAACATCTCACACCTTCTCATTTTTTCACACTTCTACACACACTTTCTCTCACTACTCTCTCTCTAAATTAGTTAGTTAGTTAATTAGATTAATTAAGCTAGTAGATTAGTAGCTTAATTGTAACGGAGGTGCTCCGAGACTGCGGTGTCGCACGATTTGTAATAACGCTTTGTCAGGTTCTATTATAATCTCTATCTTGTTATTTTAAATAATGTTGTGCTGTTGCTATACTTGATTAGAATTACTTGCTAGGATTATTGCCATGCTTAGCTAGACAAATCTGTGTTTGCTATGATAGTTGCCATGCTAGGGTTGTTATACTTAAATCATGTTGTTACTCTGTTTGTATGCTGTTGAATTATATTTGAATCTATGAATTGAATCTCAAATGTTTATCTATCCAACTTATGCTGTGGTTAGTAACATCCTTCTAGGCTTGGCCAATTGCTAGTTGTATGCCGCTAATTATTCTGTGTCTGATGATCGTTGAACTCGACATGGCCGGTGTTCTCCTGGTTGAAATATTACCGGAGGGAGACACGGAGCGTAGGATTAGAGATAGATTAGATTCAGGCCATTTAACAAGTGTCTTAGAGAGAACTTTCGGGACACTTGTGACTTAACCATGTACCCCGTCACTCTGCATAAACTGATCCCTGCTTTGCTGCCTTTCTGCATGTTCTTGTTTGATTGTTGCTTAGGGTTTGCATGCTAGTATCTGTTATGCTGATTAGTTACATGATTAGGTTTTCGAATATTTATCAATTGCATATACCAGTTTAACATGCATAGAATAGTTAAAATGATTTATATGAAATAATGATGAACAATTTAATCAGCCGTTAGACCAGACCATCCCAACTTGTCCCTGTGGGAAACCCCTGTTCATGTTTTTATTTATTCAACAATTCATGCCATGATTCGGATATCTCAAATGTCTGAGATTGGAGGATAAGACTCGAGGATGGTTGTTGGTTAAATTGGTTGCTACATTTGGGACAACTTCCGGTGTAGTTTACACTCCATAACTGTTATCCACGTGACATATTATTTATCTGATTGCGGACAACTCTACGTTAGATAGATAATAGGCTAGAAGTTATGGCTCATTAGGAAATATTCATGTCCTCTTAACTAACGCTTTATCCCAGTAACTACCCCTAAATAGCATGAGTAATTATCATAGTAAACACTCGCTTCACCTATAAGTTCTCGTTGCCACCTCCACTCCACTTTACTTTAATTTAGTTTAATTTTAGATAATTAGTAGTTAGTTAAAACCAAAACAAACCAAAACCTCTTTTAAACCCTAGCTAAATTCCCGTAGATAACAAAAGTCCTAGATTCCATGCCCGTTGTAGTTTGAAGAACGACCCTAGGTCATACCTATCGCTATACTTATCCATAGCTTTAGTATACTTAGGCCCAGCATAAAACAATATTTTAAAACTCCACTGACGCCGCCGCTGACGGACGGTCCGACGACAGGGTGAAAACCCGATCGACCGTTGGGGGCGCGTCAAGTTTTTGGCGCCGCTGCCGGGGACTACAACGACCGATTTAGGAATTTAGTTGTCTTAGTTATTTAGCGATCCTTTCGGAAGATCAATATCATCCGAAAGTTCATTTTCTGTTCTTTCCTTTCCAAAACTCTCTTTTCTACCAAACCCGGACTTCATCAGCTATGACGAATCGTATTACTCTCGCCTCAACCTGTGTACCACTACTGGAGGGAAGAGGAGGACCTATCGTACTGCTCGACGAAAACTTCGAAATTAAGCCTAGCGTTTTATAGTTACTCAAAACCTTCTGCCAATTTCACGGTTTTCCGCTCGATGATCCAAACTCACATTTGGATAGATTCATCAATCTTTCTGATTCCTGTGAGCAATCAGGGATTTCAAGAGAAGTCTCCCGACTATATCTTTTTCCCTATTCTTTATCTTCGCGTGCTCGAACCTAGTTTGATGAACTCGAACCCAATTCGATTCATACTTGGGAAGAGTTGGCTACTAAGTTTATGGCTAAGTTTTTCCCTCTTTCCAAGCAAACCAAGCTCAAGGATGATATCGTCAGTTTCCGACAGGAAACTAATGAATCATTCTATCTAGCATGGGAACGATTTAAGAAGATGCTTAACACATGTCCGAATCATCAAATGGGTAAGACGAACCTAATCTGCATATTCTACCATGGTCTGACTCCTCAGCACAAGTCAACCCTCGATACTGCTTCTCAAGGAAATTTCATGTCACACACTTCTGAAGAAGCCTGGGAGCTAGTTGAGACGATAGCAATGCATCAACATGACTGGGAGTTTGGTGAACCGGCTAAGGAAGTAACTAGTACTTCAAGCCTATCCTTTGAAGCTCTGCAAGCTCAAGTGGACAATCTCTCTAGAGTCTTCAAGGATCTTCAATCTTCTACGCCGCAACCTTGTAAAGGTACGGAAGAAATTCTTGTCACTACTATTAAAAACCCTGAATTGAAATTTCATTCTAAACCTTTCATTCAGCGACCAACCAATAACCCACTTACTCAGTTTCTGCAACCTTTATCCTCTAATATGTCAGATTCTCCCGTAAATTCTCAACAACACTATAATGAAACTTTGACTAATTTCATGGTTGATCAAATGAATATAAACAAACAAGTAATAGATTTTCAAGATAAAATTGATGCTTTACTTAAAATATCAGAAGATTTGATCAAAAACCTGGAAGTTAGTCTTAAACAACTGTTTTTAAAAGTTGAGAACCAAGGAGGAATCATGGTCATCACTAGGGGAGGTAAAGAAACCAGAAATGAGAAGTCCTCAGATAATTCTTCAAATTAACTTCCTATCTCTGAACCGACCACTGATTCAGTGCCTAGTGACACCCCTGTCACTGCACCAGATCCAGTATCACCTAAAGCCCCAGAAATCATTCCACGAACTAGGATACCCTTCCCTGGTAGGCTTAAGAAAGAGAAACAGGAAGCACAATTTGGGAAATATCTAGAAATGTTTAAAAGCCTGCACGTAAACGTTAGACTATTAGACGCTTTAGTAGAGATGCCTAGCTGTGCTAAGTTTTTCAAAGAACTCATTTCAAATAAGGAAAAACTGAGACAAATAGTTAGTTTACCCTTAGATGCTGAATGCTCAGCAATCATGTTACATGGCCTTCCACCCAAACTAGGAGATACTGGCCGTTTCACTATTCCCTGTTTTCTTCAAAACATCCAAGTTAGTAACGCCTTACCTTACCTAGGAGCTAGTGTCAATCTTATGCCTTACTCTCTCTATAAGAAACTAGGATTAGGTAAACTGCTACCAACTCAAATGACCATCCAATTAGCTGATAGATCAGTTAAACTCCCTCGAGGAATTGCCGAAGATATAATGGTCCGAGTCGGTAAATTTATCTTCCCGGTTGACTTTGTCATTATGGATATTGAGGAAGATGCCCACGTTCCCCTCATCCTTGGTAGACCTTTCCTAAACACTGCCAAGGCTGTGATAGATGTAAACAAAAAATCTTTAAAACTGAGGGTCGGAGCGGAGGAAGTCACCTTTAATATCGATAAGTTGATGAAGCACCCTATGGGAGAAGATCTTGGTCTTGTGGATGCCATGCAGGAAATATATGACGAGCATTTGGAGGAGATTCTAGCAGTCAGCAGTAACGAACCTTTCTCAAGCACTGTCATCACCAAAAGAAGACTTTGCCCAAACGACATCGGACTCTGCTCGGGTATCTCCAACAAATCAGCAGCTTCCGGAGAGCTGCTATTTCCCTTACCTGAAATGAAGAATCCTTTAGCACCGCCTAACTACTCTTCCACGAACAACTCTGTTGTTGATGTTCCTTTAGGCGAAGGCATCCCTATCCCACTTTTAAGAAGAAATTAGTTTTTTCCGATACCCGAATCGTCTCCGTCTATAGCTGAAATTCTCAAATCTTTCGAGGAGATGGATTCCGGTACTTTGCCACAACTATCTGAAGGTTGTGCGAAATCAAATCCAAAAATCACCATAAGTACTTCTTCTAAAGCTTAATTTCAAGAGTTCGCACTCACCAATGATGTCATCATCAGTGAGGATAATGCAACCTCTTCATCATCTACCTGCAAATACGAGTTAAAGAAGAACGCGCTTTCCAATGAGACAGAACTAGTAGAAATAGCATCAGCCACTACAGCCGACTCATCTCCAGAAGAATCAGAGTTCCAAAAGCAGTATGACGAGTTACAAAGAGACGAGATCGCTCGAATGAAACCCTCTATCGAAGAACCGCCAGATTTGGAACTGAAGGAATTACCCTCTCACTTGGAATATGCTTTTCTCGAAGGAACCTCGCATCTACCCGTCATAATTGCCAAAGGTTTTTCACCTAAAGAGAAAGCAAGACTTATCCAGGTCTTGAAGTCACACAAGAAAGTGATTGCATGGAAGATTTCTGATATACAAGGGATCAGTCCAAATTACTGCACGCACAAGATACTCATGGAAAACGACTTCAAACCTTCCATACAGAGACAGAGGAGAGTAAACCCGAAGATTCAAGACGTGGTCAAGAAAGAGGTTATCAAACTCTTGGATGCTGGTTTGATCTATCCTATCTCAGATTCCCCATGGGTCAGCCTAGTTCAGGTTGTCCTAAAGAAAGGAGGAATGACGGTTATCGCTAACGAAAATAATGAATTGATTCCTACACGAACCGTCACCGGCTGGAGGGTGTGTATCGACTACCGAAAATTAAACGAAGCCACCCGGAAAGATCACTTCCCTCTGCCGTTCATCGATCAGATGTTGGAAAGATTATCGGGGAATGAATATTACTGCTTCCTCGATGGTTTCTTCGGATATTTTCAAATTCCTCTCGATCCAAAGGACCAGGAAAAGACGACATTCACATGCCCATATGGTACATTTGCCTACCGCCGCATGCCATTCGGTTTATGCAATGCACCTGCAACATTTCAAAGGTGTATGGTGGCAATATTCCATGACATGATTGAACAGTGTATGGAGGTATTCATGGACGACTTCTCAGTCTTCGGTGATTCCTTCACATCTTGTCTTTCCAACCTTGAAAGGATGCTAACCCGATGCGAAGAATCAAATCTTGTCTTAAACTGGGAAAAGTGCCACTTTATGGTGAAAGAAGGAATAGTTTTAGGACATCGAATATCAAAATCTGGAATCGAAGTTGACAAAGCCAAAGTTGAGACAATTTCCAAACTTCCGCCACCTACTTCTGTTAAAGCCATTCGCAATTTTCTAGGTCACGCCGGATTCTACCGTCGCTTTATCAAGGATTTCTCTAAGATCTCTCGACCTATGACACACCTTCTCGAGAAGGATACTCCGTTTGTCTTTTCAGATGACTGTCTTAAAGCTTTCAACATTTTAAAGGATCAGCTCACACATGCACGATCATGGTCGCCCCCGATTGGAGTCTTCCGTTTGAAATCATGTGCGATGCTAGTGACTTTGCTGTTGGAGCTGTCTTAGGGCAAAGGAAGGAGAAGCAGTTTCAACCAATCTACTACGCCAGCAAGACACTCACTGATGCACAAGAAAATTACACCACAACAGAGAAAGAGCTTCTTGCGGTAGTATTCGCTTTTGATAAATTTCGTTCTTATTTAATATTATCCAAAACTATTGTCTATACAGATCACTCAGCCTTGAAGTATCTCTTCAAAAAGCAAGACGCTAAGCCAAGACTGCTTAGATGGATTCTCTTCCTCCAAGAATTTGACATAGAAATCAAGGGTAAAAAGGGAGCCGAGAATGTCGCAGCGGATCATCTTAGTCGATTGGAAAATCCGTCGATGGAGAAACTTGATGAGAGAGAGATTCAAGACCAGTTTCCTGAAGAACAACTCATGAATGTCGGAAAATACCAAAAGGGATCTCAATTCACTTACAACCCTTGGTATGCAGACTACGCAAATTATCTGGTTGGAGGAATTGTGCCAAAAGGATTGCCCACCTCTAGAAAGCGCAAATTCTTTAGAGACGTAAAGAACTACTATTGGGACGATCCATACTTATTCAAAGTATGCCCGGACCAAATCATCAGAAGATGCGCAGACGAGAGGGAAGCAAGGAACATTCTTCACCAAAGTCATCACGGACCAACTGGAGGACATCACGGAGCAAATATGACTGCAAGAAAGGTATATGACTCTGGCTTCTACTGGCCTACTATATTCATCGACGCTCACAACTTGGTGAAACGCTGCGATGCTTGCCAAAGGTTTGGAAGTATTTCATCGAGAAGTGAAATGCCACTTACTAACATCCAAGCTTGCGAGATCTTTGATATATGGGGGTTGGATTTTATGGGACCATTCCCAAAATCATATGGGAAAGAGTATATTCTGGTTGCTGTCGACTACGTCTCCAGATGGGCCGAAGCCCAAGCAATTACTACAAATGATTCCCGAGTAGTAGTAAAATTCTTAAAGCAGCTCTTCTCACGTTTCGGTACTCCAAAAGCGATCATTAGTGATCGAGGCACGCACTTCTGTAATGCTCAGTTTATGAGGACATTACAATATTATGGTGTCACCCATAAGACCTCTACGGCTTACCACCCGCAGACGAATGGGCAAGCCGAAGTGACGAATCGAGCGCTCAAGAGAATTTTAGAACGAACCGTGGTTAATCATAGGGAAAGATGGGCTGAAAAATTAGACGATGCTCTGTGGGCGTTCAGAACCGCATATAAATCACCACTAGGAACCACGCCCTACAGACTAGTCTACGGAAAAGCGTGTCATCTACTGATAGAGTTGGAGTATAAAGCTCACTGGGCGCTAAGAGGTTGTAATTTAGACCCTTCTGCAATTGGATCACATCGGAAAATGAAACTGAATGAACTAGCCGAATTAAGAGACCAAGCAGATGATAGCTCTCTGCACTTCAAAGAACGAACAAAGAATACTCATGATGCTAAACTCAAATATTCTAAGTTCAAGCCCGGAGACAAAGTTCTTCTCTTCAATTTGCGCTTCAAGAAATTCTCCGGCAAATTCAGATCAAGGTGGAGCGGACCATTTGTTATATCAAGAGTCTTTACCTTCGGAGCGGTCGAACTAGAAGCCCCGAACGGTAATTTTAAAGTCAATGGCCATCGCTTAAAGCACTACATCGAAGATTTCCCCCCTGGTGAGGAAGTCTATATCTTTGAACCACCTTGAACCGACTAGTAGGTACAAGGAGTCAAGCTAGAGACTCTCTAAACAAGCGCTCTTGGGAGGTACCCCATTGCTTATCTTATTTTATTTCTTAGTTATTTTTGCTTTAGTATTATCATCCCTAAACTAACGATGCAGGATAACCCAAGTATCTGACAATGCTACACTCCTACATATACATCAGATAAGTTTTATTCATAGTATACAAACGCGAATGAACAGATGACTTCGCAGAGCTTTAACCTCTAAACAAACATTTCTCGAAGTCATCTGATTATTTTGCATTTGTATACCCATTTTAAAACTATAGCATTACCTGTTTATCTTTATGTTTCAGGATGGACGCTTCAGCTGAGACCTCAGGACAAGCTATTCAGAAACAGCAGAAGAGGAGGACCCGCAGAGGAAAAAGAAAGAAGACGATCACCACGAATGATAGCATGCTCAGGCTGCTCCTGTATCTGCCCCACTTTTTGATTTCGCAGTTACCACTTCAGATCCGATAGTGACTTGGGCGATGCTCAGTGAGCTTTCGATTCAGCGTAGCTCTCAGTCCGAAATCAGAGAAGCGATGGGATTGCCGAAACTCGCCGACCAGCAGTATCAGCTTGGTCAGGGTCCCAGGCCAGCTCTCACACCGTTGTCCTTCTTCCCAGCTACCCCACCACAGACTGTTCCTCCCACTGCTGTTGCTTCTTCTAGGCCACCTCAGAATCCCGCTGATGCACCCATGGTGTCTGATCACACTGCTGCCTTATCACTCACTTCAAATCCAGATCTTGACGAACTTGCAGCATTTGATCCAGACATGGATGATTTACTAGACGATTTCTAGCTTATTTTATCTTTATTTAACATTAGACCTATTATGTTGTTGAACTGATGATTATGATGGTATTTTATGACATTGCAGACCTTATCTTCGTACGAATTGGATGAGCTTTGAAAAGAGTCTGTTCCTCACAATCCAGCAAATTATTTACACCAACCCTACACGAATATGGTCCTACATCCAGTGCCCACTGTCCGTAGGGAAGTATCTCTCCTAAACCCGTTCTTCCTACTTCAATATAACTTCGATATACTTATTGACCACTTAAATCTCTAAGTGTGGGATCCCCCTCGCTTACAACTTTTAAATTCACATTTTTCCTAAACCAAAACCCTAAGTGTGGGATTTTCAAACCCTACTTAGTGTAGAAACATTGGGTACAATGTTTATTTCTAAGTGTGGGATAGCGGTATATCTTCCGTCTGTCAAAATATCTATTTAAGTTGATCTAGAAACATGCTAGTCCTCAAAATAAATTTTCAAACCCTTATTTTGCCAAAATTTTCAAAAAAATTTTAAACTCTTTCTAGTCACAATAAAAGCAAATTGGTTAAAAACTTTGACAGTGAAATTGTCACTCTTTCAGTAAAACCTAAACAGTTTTACTTCGACAGTGAAATTGTCACTCATTCAGTTGACCAATGAGTTTTTCAAGAATGAATACAGATTTTTTTTACAAGTATTTCAAAGTTGGTAAATATAAGGTCGAAATCATGTCGGATTCTAAACAATTTAAGATGAGGATCTAAGAGGGGCATCGCACAACTGGACACATATAATCCATTTTTGCGGTGAGGAATTTGAGCCTTATTAGCATTCATTTTAAATGCTTCACTGTTCGTTTGTTGTGTGTGATCGGTGCACGCAATTCTGAATTAGAACTTGCCCTAGGTATACATTTCGAGATCACATTGACAGGTATCATACGTGACATAGGTACGATTAGAGGACCTTGACATTCCTTAGGATTTAAACCCCTTTTTACATATCTTTTCAAGCTAAAAAATCCGTCCAACACTCAATCTTAGTGTTGATGATCCGCTTAGAAAACCCTGTTGAGCCTTAGCCTATTTTTCTTTCATTCACCCAAAATTTTTAAACCCCTTATTCCCCTGCCCACCAGAAACTTATCTTAATATTTTTGAAAAAAAAAGAGATATTTGGATATTCCTTTTTGCTTTCACTCCAAAAATCATAAATAATGTTTACTAAAACTTCTCGTGTGCGTTTTATTGATCTATATAGAAAAAATCGAGAGTCATGTGGTGCGGAAAATTGGCAACAAAGTAAACTCAAAAATCATCAAAGGATTGAGAAATGAAAATAAGAAGGGATCTCAAGAAGGAAAATAAAAGAAAATCCCTTAGAAATTTCTTGGCAAGAAAAATCTAAGCCCAAAAAAATAGAAATAGAAATAGAAAAGAAAAGAAAAAAAGAAAATCGCTGAAATAAAGCTAAGTGCTTCGACTCTCTCGAAAACTCGACTCTTCAAAAGAAAAATCATTCCATATGTTTTCAAAAGATAGAAGTCAAAATAGCTATCTTATCCCCCAAAAGTGTTATCCGTTTCCGTTTTCATTAAAAAGGATATCTAGATAGAACTTTTTTTCGAAAGTCCTAGAAACCCAGATATCTCCAATCTATCCATACCCTTTTTAAACCCACACCAAACGTTACAACCCATTTGAATGTCCTGGGATAATCAGTACCGTTCCTGTCTAAGAGATGAAGATTTGATCCTCGGGCAAGCCTATGACGACGAGTGCTGCACGACTGGTATTTGAGCGATTTTTCATTTGGCTTAGGATAATAGGAACCCCGATACACTTTGAGTGAATTGAGTGACCACCAGTGAGATCGCCCAGTCGTGTATATTCCACAAATTTGAGAATTGAAAGTTTGCCTAAGTGAATCATCTTGAAAACCTTTAGATACTTCATGTGAACGCCTATTATTTATCTAACATGCAAATACTTGTTTCCAATCTGTGTGAATTCTTCGTTGTGGGTAGAAATAAAAAAAAAACTTTTTTTTATGGTAAAATCTAAGAGGGTAAGTTTTCTTGAGGACAAGCAAATGTCTAAGTGTGGGATATTTGATAACACGCAAAAAATCATGTTTTTGCGTGCATTAATCTCACCTTTTTAGCCCAATATGTGACGAAACTAATCAAAATAGATACTTTATCATTAAAACTTATCACATGGGCCAAAATATAGACAATGTTTCAAAAGTCATCTAAAATGGTCGAAAAACACGATAAATTTAACGAATACGATCATGAGCATTCTCGTTCACTCGTTCTAGCACTTTTTGAGCTACATAAAGAATTATCACCTCTAAATTATGTCATTTTCTTCGTTAGGAAAATACGAACGCGTGGATATAAAGAACGCTCAAAACGGATAAACGACGAAGAAGTTACGCCCGAACGAAGAAACGAAGAACTGAGGAACCAGCATACGGCTGAACCAGGCCGTATACGGCTGGTCCAGGCCGTATACGGCTGGACCTGGACCGCATACGGTTTGTGCAGGCCGTATACGGCCTGTGCTCAGCCGTATACGGCCCAGTTCAGCCGTATTCACCCTATGCACAGCCGTATACGGTCCAGTTCAGCCGTATACGGTCCAGCTCAGGCGTATCGTGCGTTTGGGTGATAAAAATCTGATTTTTATTCGCCTTTGCGATACAGTTGTGCGTTTGGAGG
Organism: Pseudognaphalium luteoalbum; assembly: GCA_963422505.1. Taxonomy (NCBI): domain Eukaryota; kingdom Viridiplantae; phylum Streptophyta; class Magnoliopsida; order Asterales; family Asteraceae; genus Pseudognaphalium; species Pseudognaphalium luteoalbum. Next base: position 113,579,874 of record OY730195.1, read on the forward strand.
TTTGGATACGATCTACAGATACGGTTGTGCCATCTCTATAAATACAAGCCTCATTTCATCATTTCAACACACCAACATCTCACACCTTCTCATTTTTTCACACTTCTACACACACTTTCTCTCACTACTCTCTCTCTAAATTAGTTAGTTAGTTAATTAGATTAATTAAGCTAGTAGATTAGTAGCTTAATTGTAACGGAGGTGCTCCGAGACTGCGGTGTCGCACGATTTGTAATAACGCTTTGTCAGGTTCTATTATAATCTCTATCTTGTTATTTTAAATAATGTTGTGCTGTTGCTATACTTGTTTAGAATTACTTGCTAGGATTATTGCCATGCTTAGCTAGACAAATCTTGTTTGCTATGATAGTTGCCATGCTAGGATAGTTATACTTAAATCATGTTGTTACTCTGTTTGTATGTTGTTGAATTATATTTGAATCTATGATTTGAATCTCAAATGTTTATCTATCCAACTTATGTTGTGGTTAGTAACATCCTTCTAGGCTTGGCCAATTGCTAGTTGTATGCCGCTAATTATTCTGTGTCTGATGATCGTTGAACTCGACATGGCCGGTGTTCTCCTGGTTGAAATATTACCGGAGGGAGACACGGAGCGTAGGATTAGAGATAGATTAGATTCAGGCCATTTAACAAGTGTCTTAGAGAGAACTTTCGGGACACTTATGACTTAACCATGTACCCCATCACTCTGCATAAACTGATCCCTGCTATGCTGCCTTTCTGCATGTTCTTGTTTGATTGTTGCTTAGGGTTTGCATGCTAGTATCTGTTATGCTGATTAGTTACATGATTAGGTTTTCGAATATTTATCAATTGCATATACCAGTTTAACATGCATAGAATAGTTAAAATGATTTATATGAAATAATGATGAACAATTTAATCAGCCGTTAGACCAGACCATCCCAACTTGTCCCGGTGGGAAACCCCTGTTCATGTTTTTGTTTATTCAACAATTCATGCCATGATTCGGATATCTCAAATGTCCGAGATTGGGGGATAAGACTCGAGGATGGTTGTTGGTTAAATTGGTTGCTACATTTGGGACAACTTCCGGTGTAGTTTACACTCCATAACTGTTATCCACATGACATATTATTTATCTGATTGCGGACAACTCTACGTTAGATAGATAATAGGCTAGGAGTTATGGCTCATTAGGAAATATTCATGTCCTCTTAACTAACGCTTTATCCCATTAACTACCCCTAAATAGCATAAGTAATTATCATAGTAAACACTCGCTTCACCTATAAGTTCTCGTTGCCACCTCCACTCCACTTTACTTTAATTTAGTTTAATTTTAGATAATTAGTAGTTAGTTAAAACCAAAACAAATCAAAACCTCTTTTAAACCCTAGCTAAATTTCCGTAGATAACTAAAGTCCTAGATCCCATGCCCGTTGTAGTTTGAAGAATGACCCTAGGTCATACCTATCGCTATACTTATCCATAGCTTTAGTATACTTAGGCCCAGCATAAAACAAATTTTTAAAACTCCACTGACGCCGCCGCTGACGGACAGTCCGACGACAGGGTGAAAACCCGATCGACCGTTGGGGGCGCATCAGGACACTTTCAGATTAATAGATTGACAAAACTTGGTGTAAACACTAGAACCCTACCAACTAATTTTCCCATTGGCATGTCACTAGGAGCTAGGTTATCATGATTCTGATCGGAGCAATACGCTAGACTTCACTCACACGTCTACTCGGACTTAAATTTCAGGACAAAATTCTCCTAACAAGGGGAGAATGTAACACCCGCCAAATTCGGATTAGTGTTTAGTGCCTAATCTACTGTTAATACATGTAATTAGTTCTGTGTTAGGCTAATTAATGTATTGAAATATATATTGTGGAATATATACGATTATGCGATTTGATTAAATCGTATGCAATTCAAGTTGAACGTAATTCGATTCAATTAATACGGACGTTGGTGAACAATTTTATCAAATAGAATGACATTATTTAATACAACCATTATATCCAAAAATATTATTTTGATAATATTTTAATTCTATTATGTATCGTACAAATAAACGTATATGCGATTAAAATATTACACGCGTAAACAATCAAAACAAATAAAAGTTTTATTTTATAACTCAAATATAAAGTACCTGATAAATACTTTCACAAAATATTGAATAAACATTCGTATTTTAAAACGACTAAAATAATTATTTAACGTTTAAACGATCGGAAAAACGAACATCGCACGGAGCGCGAATACAGAAATTAAAAATTGGAGCCAACCACACATGGGTGGGGGCCATGTGGGCCGGGTCCCTCCCTCCTCCTTTTCCTTTCCCTCTCTTTTTCTTGATCACACAAAACACACACACTTTTCCTTCCATTTCTCTCTCTCTCTTTCTTTCTTCTTCCATTTCCACCACCATACCACAACCACCTTCAACCCCAAAAATCACCACCAAGACGACCTCGGATCATCTCGTTCATTTGAAGAAAAAGAACCACGAAGTCGAGCTCTATGTTCCTATCTTTTCGAAATCTCCTCGTGCAAACTTGTAAGAAACCAGACACTTCCGAAAAACTCTTGCATTTTGATTTTTCTTGCTTGTATGTTGTTCTCCTAACTTTGTAGTGTCCAAATATGTGATTAAAACTTGGTTTCAAACCTTTGTCGAAAAATGTCGGTTTTGGCCAAATTGTGAAAACGACGCTCAAAATGACTTTCGACACAAAGTAATGGTTTTTATAAGCTCAATGAACCAAAATAAGGGTTGGGTAAAAGAAGCAAGGGGTGGTCGTTAAACACGTTTTCGACAAACTTCGGGTCTGGCCAGAAGTAAGTGACGCACGGCTAGATCCGGTATAGCGTCACTTCCTTAAGTGACGCATTAAGTGTCGCTTAAAACCCTAATCTCGCGTCATTTGTCTAAGTTCCGCATAAAACCCCTTTTTCCTGACACTTGCCTAAGTGTCGCAAATTCAATACCCGACACTTCCTACCGACACTTTTAGCGGCACTTGTCTAAGTGTCGCATATAATCGAAATCTGACTTCATACGACACTAGCCCTAATGACGCTTGACACTTGTACTGACACTTACACCCGACACTTCCTTAAGTGTCACCCTCTATGCGTCACTTTCACAAGCGACGCCACTAAGTCGGAATTTACCATTTTATGCGATACTTCCTGAGTGTCGCCTAAACCCTAAGTGTCGCTATAAGTGACGCTAAAAACAGAATGTTTACAAAGTAATTTCATACTAAGTGTCGAACTTTTATTACCTCAAACACTTATACGATATGATTTCTAAAACACATTGGGACATACTTTTAAGTGTAACATTTCAAAATCATAATAATAATAAAGAGATTATTATTACAACCACTCACCAACGGGTCGTACACGTTTTCAAAACATAATCAAATCAACAAAGACGTAGTAACTTGGACAAGTTAAACAACCAAATCGTAGTCATTTAGACATTCTAGTTGGATGAACAAATACAAAGGTAGTCTTTATAGATACCTACTTATTATATTAACCTTGCACGTTGTAAACGCCCAGCAGGTTACGGTCTTCGAACACCACCTATTATTACATCATATTGCTTCGTTGCAAATCTCCAGACTCAGGTGAGTCTCATAGCCCCTCATTTTACCGTTTTAAAACCCAGGGGTGGGAATACATGCTTTACCTTGTTTTACATGTGAACACGAGTACAAAACTCTCTATCTACTGCATGAGCTGTTTTCTAATCACTTTTAAGTCCTCTACGATCATAGTTCTGGTAATACTTTATGTAGCGCGAATGTTAGTGTATGGTACCATATAGGACTAACCATCCTCATCCCGGTCAGCAAGCACTGACTGGTTATACGGACACATTAACTTTTGTTCATACGAGTGTGGATTAGACACTCTCTCGGAGGCACCTACGATCAGGCACTTTATTGTGATCCTGACACCCACGTTAAGCGCAGACTATGACCTCATGGCAGACATATATATCCTTTGATTCATTTCAAACACTTATTACTAAATCTTGTGGTTCACACTTACTTACATATTTATTATGCAAACCTATGAGCTCACCTGCGTTAACTGACCTTTTTAGCATGTATTCTTAGGTACCCAACATCAGTAGACCTGTTCACTCAGGATGCCCATAGCTCGAGTCAGCATACACATCAAAAGATTATTTTGCATTACTAACCTTTTGTAACTAAGTTATGCCGATTAATCTCTAAATATTGTAATTATTGAGCTTTTGTAAATATTATACATTGTAAAACTTTATATAATCAATGTATCTGTAAAACGACGCATATAGAGTCGTTCATTACATGCCTTGTGTGTTTTGATTATTGATTAGTAGCACCCCAAAGCTTGCTTCCGCTAAACAGTAAATTTGATGGTGTTACAGATTGGTATCAGAGCCTAAGGTTATAGTGAATTAGGTTGCATTTAGTAGGCCTGGACTATGATCGTTAGGCAGTATTTCCTTATTAGGCATGATTGGTTCAGGGATTACATCATACGAGTTTAATTTAACATAGCCTGATCAACTATGTACAATTAAATGAAGATGATGTAAGAGCTGAAACGGTTATGTTGAACAGGGATACACTAGTTGACTCTGACCTCGAGAGAACCGGGACTCAAATATGTCCGTGCTAGACATTCAATAGGCTATTTTGTGATATACATATAAATACATAGATAGACCTCTTTATAAACCTTAGGCTATATTATATACGTATATAAGCCTCATTCTTTCTAACGCTTTGTCTCAGAAATGGCAAACACACCACCCAATTCGTCTCGCTCTCATCCGTAAGGATCACAAAACTCAAGGGTAGCTAAGAGGAACACTGGGTCGCCTCGAGCTAGCCCATATTCCACTCAAAACTAACTCAATAACTAGCCCCAAAGGCAAACAACAACTAGCCAGTGGCGATGGTTATCAAACCGACTTAATACCTGGAGGGATGAGGAAGGAATCCAACTCCCCACATCGAACGGAGGAATTTCCAACATGGACGTCTCTCCCTATACTCAAGAACCTGCTCACTTCACTGTACCTGTCTTGGCTGTCAGGGTACACCGTCACGAGCAACAACTACGCGATATGAACATCGAACTCCAGGAGACTCACGAGCACTGGAGACTCACAGCAATGGAACGTATCAATAATGTTGTTGAAGACCATGACAACACCATTAACAACATAGACATCCTTTACAACAAAGTGATAGATTTAGTCGTGGAATCCGCACTTTTACGGCACAGAATGGAAGAATGTGAGCAACGCTTGCGGGATACTGAAGAGTACGCCCGTGGACTAGTGCAACGGCTAGTCTTGGCAGAAGACAATGCCTGACAGGCCAGCAGCCTTGCAAACACTGTACATCGTCTTGTTGCATTGCTGGAACAAATTAACCTGCGTCAAGACTGGCGTAGCCTTATCTTATAACTTTTCTAGTATCTATATAAAATCGTTGTAATTCGACCGGATGTAACAATTCCCGACATCTTTTGTAATCCTTATGTTCTGTATCTTTTAGAACTCGCGCCTTGTATCCAACTTAATTATCTAAATGGATTATGATTATCATATTGTGTTATCATTGTATATTTCACCATATATACAACTGTGATACATCGTAATGTCTTACAGACATCTCACTTGTTCTTTATCCTGATTTAGCAATATGCCTCATCGCCCAGAGTGTGGCTCAAGCAATGGCTACCCGAACAACAAATGCTGGTAGCGAAGACACGGCTGCCAACGGGCCACAACCTAAGCCTTGTTCATACAAAGATTTTCAGAACTGCAAGCCGCTGAACTTCAAAGGCACCGAGGGTGCCATCGGATTATTGCGCTGGTTGGAGAAAGTAGAGTTAGTCTTCCGCATATGCAACTGCCCGGAGGACTGCAAGGTCAAGTATTCCACCTGCACCTTTCTGGATGGTGCTCTGACTTAGTGGAATGCCTATGCTCAGACTGTGGGCATCGATACTGCTTATCTGACTCTGTGGGAAGAATTGAAATAGATGCTGAAGGACAAGTACTGTCCTAGAGACGAGATTCAGCAGCTAGAGCACGAGTTCTGACACCTCACCACCCGAGGCAATGATATTGCCGGGTACACTACCAGGTTTAACCAACTGGCACTGCTGTGCCCATCTCTTGTTGATCCGGAATACAAACGGATCGAGCGTTACATCTGGGGACTTCCCCCACGCACTCATGGTTTGATCACTGCTTCCATCCCCGCCACTATCCAAGCTGTCGTCCGCATGGCACATAACCTCATGGCACAGGTGGTCCGTCGAGGAACATCCGTTGCCAACAATCCGAACCAGTCTGGGGATAACAAATGAAAATGGTCTAGAAACAACAACGACAACACCTCATTATCCAAGAAACCCGAAACCATCAAGGCCTACTCTTCTGGGTCTGAACCAAAAAGGGGCTACTCTGGAAACAAGCCCTTCTGCTCTAAGTGCCGCTATCATCATGATGGTCCTTGTAGTACCCAATGCTTGAACTGTCAGAAATTTGGGCACATGGCCAAGGACTGCAAATCTACCACCAACTCCAACACCAGCCAACCCAGATCCTGTTTCGAGTGTGGTAATCCATGGCACTTCAGGAATGAATGTCCCAAACTGAAGAACAAGAGCAACAACACCGCTAAAGGTAGAGCTTTTGTCCTGAACTCAAAGGATGCCCGCCAAGACCCGAATGTAGTCTCGGGTATGTTCCTCATCAAAAAACTAATCTGCTTCTATTCTATTTGATATGGTGCTGATAGAAGTTTTATATCTGATGAATTCTGTCCACTACTTGACATCACACCTGTTGCATTAGATGCTAAATACGTCGTTGAGTTAGCTAATGGAAAACTCATTGAAACCAATATTGTGATACCCAATTGCACCTAAAACCTCACCGACGAATTGTTTTCAATCGATCTTATGTCCGTCGAGATCGGAAGTTTCGACATCATCATCGGTATGGAATGGCTATCCAAGCATCGTGCCGAGATCGTATGTTATGATAAAATTGGTCTCATATCCCTCGCCTCGGTGGTACTCTAGCCATACAAGGGGAGATCGGTGGGACGAGGTTAAACATCATCTCTTGTTTGAAACCCCGAAAATTCCTAAGAAAAGGTTATCAGACAATCCTCGCACACGTTATGGAGAAAAAATCGAAGGAGAAGCGACTCGAGGATTTGCCAATCATTCGGGACTTCCCAGAAGTCTTTTCTGAGGAATTACCTGGACTTCCACCATTTAGGTAGGTAGAGTTCTCCATCGATCTTGTGCCCGGAGCAGCACCCTGATGTGTAAAATCGAGTTATAAAATAAACTAATAAAGACTGACACTGAACTATTACACAACTAAGGTAAGTATACCCTATCGTGTATAGTATAACTACAGTAAGTACTGGTTCGTTCCACAGAGACTATGTAATCGAGAACTTTAATTTAAATGCAGTTAACTTGGTACAGAAAAGACTTGGGTTTTTGTGTGACCGAATTGTCACCTTACTTAACAACTAAATTAATCTAACTAAGCAAATGGACTCAGGAAGAGTCAGGTTGATTTGTTTAACTTTTCCCAAATACTAGAAACTACACTTGTTTGGATTAATTCGCTAATGACTTCGGGGTATTCAATTAGAACAAATTAAATACAATTCATGTCCATCTCAATTAAGTTAGATTTAACATTCGCTATAACCTAAACTTTAATCTCAATTTATCATGTTACAATTCAATCTATGAAAGACATTCGCCATGATCATTTACTTACAAATTGTAGTATAATTATCTGAATTGTAATTTTTCTGCGTTCGCAATCAAAATTCAATCATTCATTGACAAACAATTGATAATAAATATATGAATGATAAACATCCGCTATAATCATTCATTAGTTCACCAAATAATTCAGACTTAAGATTGAAACCCTAATTCGTAAGAAAGTCGATCAAACGTAACTTGATTGAACATGAATATCAGAAGTTAACACCCCTAATCATTAATCCTTTCATCCAAACAAGTGTTTATAGAATTAGCCACTCATAATTACTAAAGAAAATTCAATATAGATAATTGAAATCAAAGCTAACATGATTATATGTAATAAAGATGAAAGACGAATGATTACAATGATTACGTGATGATCCGTAGTAACCAAAATGATTAGCACAATGAAAGATCTTCAATAGTAATGAAAAGCTTCAAAAGTTTCAGAGTATTTTCGTATCTCCTCTTTTCTGGAATGGAAGTTATATTTTAAATGAAAGGAAAACGTATTTTAAATCCTTCAAACTGCTGCAAAACCGCTCACAAACGCGATCCTGGAATCTCAGTTTTCTTCATATGAACGCGATCCTGGATAGTTGTGGACGGATCGCGTTACTTGCCTTGGGAAGATTCTGTAACGGAATTACACATTGAAACGCGATCCCGTAAAGGAGTCTGGATCGCGTTGCTATGCTTTGGAAATTCTGAAATTGATTTGCACTATGTAACGCGATCCTAGATAGTTGTCTGGATCGCGTTTGTCAGTTTGAGATTCTGGCTCCAGCAACGACTTTGACTTTTCAGCTCCAAATCAACATCAAATTATCACCAATCTTTCAAACTTCAACTCGTTAACCTGGAAATCCAAATTATACTAACTAAGTACTGAAAGTTCTAAAAGTTAGCTAAAAACAAACCTAAAAACAATGATATCGCGTTAGATATATATGTACAAAATGAGTGATATCACACCCGTGGCATGAGCACCGTACCGTTTAGCTCCTTCCGAACTTCAAGAGTTGACCTCTCAGTTACAGGAACTCCTGGACAAAGGATTCATCCGACCGAGCTCTTCACCTTGTGAAGCTCCGGTCTTGTTTGTCAAAAAGAAAGGCGGTTCTTTCCGCATGTGCATCGACTACAGGGAACTGAACAAGTTAACCATCAAGAACCGTTATCCACTACCACGCATCGATGATCTATTCGACCAACTTCAAGGGTCAAGTTTCTATTCCCAAATTGACTTACGATCCGGTTACCACCAGTTACGTGTTCGCGATATTGACATTCTGAAAACTGCATTCCGAACTCGTTACGGGCACTATGAGCTTCAAGTCGTGCCCTTCGGTTTAACAAACGCACCGGTTGTATTCATGGATCTCATGAACCGAGTGTGTAAACCATATATCGACAAGTTTGTCATAGTATTCATTGATGACATTCTAATCTACTCGCGCAACGAAGAAGAACATGCGCAACATCTTAAAATCATTCTAGAACTTCTCAAACCCCTAGAATTTTTGCTTAGTTGTCAAAAGAATAAATATGACACACAGGAAAATGGCTATCCTCTATTACTTATATATATATATATATATATATATATATATATATATATATATATATATATATAAATCTACCAAGTGACCCTATACACCATTATATAAAAGATATCTATTAAAAAGTAGAACATCTTACACTTCTATACCGATTTTACATGGATCCCTCTAAATATCTATTTAAAACTAAATAGTTTACAAAAATATTTTCTATTAAACTCTATACACCCACTACCCATCCATTCTAATTTTAATCCTCCATAAATTCCTATCAGAGATCATGTACGTCCATGGACAAAAGAAGCTCGTTCATGTCGAGCTTTAGTGTATCCTCCCATTTACGTCTAGGTCTACGCCTTCTCCTCGATCCATCGACATTGAGAGTTTTCACTCTCCTAACTAGGTCTCCTCCTAACTGGCGCCATTGTAGATCTCCTTCTAATATGTGAAAGATGAAAATGATGTTGTGCACCTAATAATGTATATATACATATTTTAAATAATGTTGTGCACCTACATATTTTTTATTCTTAAGGTAAGGAAGATAACATTTACATGTTCTATAAATTCTGGAATGAAACTGTTGGCTGGGGCAGCAAAGACTGTCAAAAAGGTAGTTGTACTAAATATTTTTTTCTGTACTTTCAAACTATGTTGCATCCAAAATTTTACAGTACAATTAACTTTTACCTTTTCAGATTTGGGAGGATCAAACTAATGCAAGATTCACATGTTATTTTTATTTTTCTTAGTAACTTGATCTTTCCTTAGAAAAGGAAAGGGGTTGGAGGTGAAAACTAACATGTATATGTATTTTTCGCTCTTTTCAAGTTGCAAAGATAAATTAAAAGAATTAAACCATCAACTTTTGAAGTATAAAGAGCAAATATTTATGTAAATGATTAAATCACAAAAGATTTGAAACTTGAAAATGAAATTATGAGAAGAAAGAAACATTCAAGGTTTAAAACGAAGTGAAACTTTAAAGATTAAATTATGGTTAACTCATTTTACAAATATAATTTTACGACATGAAACCGTATTTTAATAATTCAAAAATTAAAAAATATATATGTACACATGAAACGACATTGTTTTACTTGTAAAACTTACGTGTAATTTGAAACCACTTTTTGAATCGAATGGATTTTGTTTACGTAAAACGATGTCATTTCATGTGTATATTTTGTACATTTTTTAAAATAAGGTTCCATCTCATAAACAGACACACAAACAACTCCATTGACCACTTCGTTACCTTCATTTAGATATATTTTCATCACATATCAATTCTAATTACCATCCCATTTGAAGTGAACAGTTGAACAGTTGTTTTCTAGTTAAACTGACGATCTGTTTTATAATCATTAACATTGGGGGTTCTAATTGGATTGCTTAGATTATGGAGCAAATGCTAGTACTTGATGACACTGATAAGGGGACTCCATGTCTTGTTCAGGCAAATAAAAGTAGCATGCTTGAATTGATTGTACACCGGGATAGCAAGGTGCAGAGACAAGTTGTGATATATTAGTTAGAAAATTTATATATACTCCGTTGGAGTTTGAATAAAAGATGTGGGAATTGTTGGAACTTTGCCTTGGAATTCTTTGTCCCATATAGGAGCAAGGATAAATGCTCATCTCCTTATAAACGAATACAACAAACAAATATCAGTTTGAATTAAGCCTTGAACTTGTGATTGTTATATACGTGGTGCTGGTTTAGGTCTCGTGATAATAATATACCTTTAACGTTTGACTCCGGTTCCAGTTTTTTGTTCATATTGTTAAATAACAGTCACAATTATTTTAGTAAACTGACTTTAGTTTTTTACTTATGCAGTTAGATAACAATCACAATTATTTCAGTTTTTTGTTCATACGATTACATAACAGCTGTAATTTGTTTATATTGTTACATAGCAGTCACAATTATTTCTGTTAACCGATTTCAGTTTTTTTTTTCTTCATACTATTACATAATAGTCACAATTATTTTTTATTTTATTTTTTCATATCGTTCCATAACATCGCAATATTTTGAATATTTTGAATGGTAACAGCTGTATTACTCTAAGAACAGACACAATAAAACCAATACGGAAACTCAATCTGAGATCACTCATCAAGATTATTTTTTAGATCTACAATATTCAAGTTCATAATCTGATTATATTGTTGTATCCTATCGATTCTCAAAGGAACGCATTTGGAATGTAATTTTGTGGGTTTGAGTTTTGTCCCACATCGGTGGAGAACAAAACCTAGATTGACCAACCAAGTTAAAAATAGAGGTGTCGAGGCTACATTGAAGAACACGCCAAAAAAACACAACCTTTGTCATTAGAGCTGATGTGCTCCGATGAAACCTTAGGCGGTGTTAGTTAAGTTCGACAGTACAAGCTGCTTTGGACTTTGTATCTGGAAAGAAAACGACCAATCTGCTTTAAAGGAATGGTGTCAAGCACATTCCGGGTCTTCTTGAGATAAGTTATTTATATATTTTTTATTTCTTAATTGTTTAATTTTGTATTACGTATTGTTGTGTTTACGTTGCTATACTTGCTTTCTGTCATTTGTTTATGTCTTGATGTTTTTATAGAATTATTTAAATTTCTTAGAATATATTAACTGTAATTGTACGTAGGCTAGTTTCGAATTTGGTTACTTTATTATTGTACCGTACGTCCGTACTGGATTAATTATTACTGATGATAGTAGAAATTCGTAGTGGGTTGAACTGTAACTTATTTTATAATAGGGATTTACCTTTACCTAGTTCATAGAGTTAAGATTAGAGTTAACTATGATTGTTTGGCTTGCAATCCAAGCAAAGGCCTTTGAAACCGATTTTATGTACAGATTGTATTCCCTCATCTTTATAAAAGTAGGTGAGGGGGATACTAGTTTGTACATTGTTTCTTGCTCATTTGTGGGTTAATAAAGGTTTAAGAAGAGTTTTTTTATTAGAATTTATGCCTTACTAGTGATTCTTAGTTTATACTGAAACTTAATATCTCCTATCTATGCTTCCTCAGACCTTGTCATCTTCTTCCTCCCAAGAGCATTACCCTTTACACTCTCTTGACATGGTAATCCAGTATCCATAATGTTTGCCCCCACCTTTATACTTAGGTTTAACCTTTACTGCCTCTTTACCAAGCAGCCCATGCTCTTCCTCTTAGGTTGATAAACTCTCAACCGAGTCTTTCCTTGAGTCACTGCATCAAATCTCAGCTTCATGACTTCTCTGAGCCTCCCTCTTAAACTAAACAAATCTTTTGTCATGTACTCTACGGAGTTATGTTTCAAAATCATGACCAAGTTGCTTAGATCCAATTTATGCAGAACATTCATTCCTTTGTACACAAGAAGTCTCTACTCCTTTTTATCATGTAATCACATATTCGTGTCCCGATAGAAAACCTAGAATCACCCTTATTCATCCGATTGGCATCTTCACCAGTATAACCCTCTTTATCAAGACTGCACTGTTGGATCAAGTTTCTCTTTAGATCTGAAATATACCTCACAACATCTAGAAAAAACTTGTTCCATTACCCCTTACTATATTCAATTATTCACCTTACATGTACTTGTAGATAGTGCACAAAGTACTCGTGTGACAGTGATAAATGATGTAAGTAACATATATTGTATTATTACCCTTTAACCTTTACAGATTCTTGTTCCGAATATAGTTACTAAATGTTATCATTTCTCTTATTAATCTTAGAAAGAAAGCAATATGTTTAGCAATAACGTGAAATCTACAAGAGCTGAAGCTACAATACCCACATCTTATTCTTTAGTGCAAGATTCTCTCAGTATGGATCCGATTAAGGGAAAGCTTCTCAAGCTTACTGATAATGCAGCTGATGAGCTATATGAAAAGGCCTCACCAGGCAGTCTTCTATGTGGACTTAATCCTGATCTACTAGTAGAACTCCTAGATAAAGAAGTCTATATGAAATAGGTTCATGATTAATAAGGATCATCTTGATGAGTTCGCAGAAGTATTGCTCATAATTAATCATGCACGAACCAACATATTTGTATAGATGTTTTCTGTTTGACCGAGCTTATTTAGGAAGTTGTTATACATTTATTGGTTCCTATTTATTAGGAAGTTTGTTAGTATTAAATTGTATATATATATTCTTGTATCCTCCAATATAAAAAAAGGAATCAATATAATATACGAATTCTTCTCATCCCTGTGTAAAGATACATGGTATCAGAGCACCATTAAGGGTGAAATATACAACGAAAGAAGCCTGTCGTAGTAATGGAAACCCCACCACAATCATCAAACCCACCACAATCCGCTGTTATCGTTCAGAATGTTCAGGATGCTCCGTTTCCTACGGGGATCGTCCTGGACGAAACTAACTATCCTCTATGGTCTCAACTAATGGAGATGCGAATCGGAGCACGAAATAAATCTGGTTTTATCACCGGACAAGCTACAAAACCCACCTCGAATGAAAAACTGATTGAAGCATGGTTGATTGACAACAACAAGGTGAAGAGCTGGCTCATCGACTCTATGAATCCAGCCCTCATTCGTCGTTTCATTCGACTACAAACTGCTGCGGAAATTTGGGAAGCTGTTCGAAAAACCTTCTACGATGGAACTGATGAAACTCAATTGTTCGAACTAAACAGGAAGTCGTTTACCACCCATCAAAACGGACGATCATTACCAGTTTACTACAACGAATTGGTGAGCATTTTCCAAGAGATAGATCTCCGTTTAACAAGTGAAGAAACCACAGTGGCTGAAACAGTAATCCTTAATAAAACTCTATCACGTTTCCGTGTTCATATTTTCTTGGCAGGTCTCGATCCAGAGTTTAACAGTGCTAGGAGTGAAATCCTAAGGAAAGATCCTCCTCTGGATTTAGAATCATGCTATGCGTATGTACGCAAAGATCAAAGTCAAAGGCATACAATGGAAGAAACCAAGGTGGAACCGGATAGCATGGTACATTTAGCTGCTCGAAACCGACCCTATAAACCAAAAAACAACACTGGTAAAGGGAATACCTTATCATGCTCGCATTGTGGAGAAGATGGACACTCCAAGCTTAAATGTTACGAAATTATTGGGTATCCCGACTGGTGGGATTTTTCGAAGAAACCTCGAAAGAAGATTGGGCAAGCAAGTACCAGTATTGCTTCATCACAAACCGAATCAACAGCTACTCCGATGGCAGCTCATACCTCGACAAATTCTGGTACGTATAACTCGACATTTAAACTCAATAATGATTGGATAATTGACACGGGTGCTACCGATCACATGACGAATGACCCCATGAAAATTACTACCTTATGTGATCAGAAACAAACGAGTATCCAAACGGCTAGTGGAGAAATAGCACCTGTAACTGGTGAAGGATCGGTAAAAATTACAAATGATATGGCCTTAGATCGTGTTCTTGTAGTACCTTCATTATCTGTTAATCTACTATCCGTTAGCCAAATCACAGAATCTCTGAACTGTTATGTGATTTTTTGGCCTAATGAGTGTGTATTTCAGGATATGAGAACACATCGGATTCTTGGTTATGGTACTAGAAGGGGGCGGTTATATTATGTGGAGGAACACCATCGCAGCCAAGGATTTCACACAAGACTAGCACAAGCAAATAAGTCCGTGGCAATGTTGTGGCATCGCCGTTTAGGACATTTATCTTTTACGTACCTTAGGAAACTTAAACCTCATTTATTTTTGAATGTGTTGAATGATGATTTAAATTGTGACATTTGTGAGTTGGCTAAGAATAAAAGAGTTTCGTATTCTCCTAGCAATAACAAAGTGTCTATGCCATTTATAAAAATTCACTCGGATGTTTGGGGTCCTGCGCCAATCCAAACTCTAACAGGGGCAAAATATTTCGTAACCTTTATTGATGAATGTACTCGAATGGTGTGGATATCTTTGCTTAAAAATAAATCAGAAGTCTTTAGTGCCTTCAAAGAATTATACCATCTTGTAAAAACAAAATACAGGAAGGAAATTCAAGTTCTACAATCTGATAATGGGGGAGAATACATAAATAAAAACATGGCATCCTTCTGTAATGAAAAGTCTATCTATCATCAAACATCGTGTGCTAAAACGCCTCAGCAAAATGGACTAGCCGAAAGACATAATAGACAAATATTAGAGATCGTTCGAGCATCTCTCTTTGACATGAAGATACCACGTGAATATTGGGGTGAGGCGGTTCGATCGGCTGCCTATCTAATGAATAGAACACCATCTCAGGTAATCGGGTTCCAAACTCCTCTACGGAGAATGCATGAACTCGTTGACATTCCTGTAATACATGACCTGGAACCGAGAGTGTTTGGCTGTACGGCATTTGTCCATCAAAATGTTGGAAAATTGGAACCAAGGGCGATACGATGTGTGTTCTTGGGATACGCAGACCGGAAGAAAGGATATAGGTGCTATGATCCCGTGAAAGATAAGGTATATGTAACTCGGGATGTTGCATTTCACGAAACTGTTCCTTTTTTTGGCCATGCAAATTCTTCTCAGGGGGAGTTGAACAATGTTAAGAATTCACATGACAAACAAATGGGAGACAACGGGGGTGAAGATACAACTAATACTGAGTTTAATGTGGGAGGACCAAGTGATGAGGTTATCGATAGTGATGAGGTTATCGGTGATCATTTTACCAATTCGAGTAATAGTGATGAGTTTAATGCTAACATTCCGGAAACGGAAACTATGTTTGAAACTGTAAATGTGCAGGATGTGAATGATGAAGAAGTGGTAAACGTGCAAGAGATAAGTAATGAAGATGGCGAAATTGGAGCAAGTAGTGAACCAAGATATCCAGTAAGAGTGAATAGAGGTGTTCCAAAGAAACAATACCAGGCGGATGTAAAGGCAAAATCAAAGTATTCAATAGGCAACTATGTTTCGAATCATCGGTTATCTAACTCGCATGCTCTCCGTGTTGAAAAATTATCTACTACATCTATACCCAAAGATGTGCATGAAGCAATGATGGATGAAAAATGGAAGAAGGCGATGAACGAAGAAATGGAGGCCTTACAAAAGAATGGAACATGGGATGTAGTAGATCTTCCACAAGGAAAGAAGACAGTGGGATGTAGATGGGTGTATACCATCAAGCTTGATTCGAATGGGAACATAGATCGGTACAAAGCACGGCTAGTCGCAAAAGGTTACACTCAAAAGTATGGGATAGATTATGGAGACACGTTTGCACCGGTCGTGAAAATGAATACAATTTGAGTTTTAATTTCACTTGTTGCAAACCGAAGTTGGCCTCTGAGACAATTCGACGTTAAAAATGCATTCTTAAATGGATATTTGGAGGAGGAAGTTTATATGGATCTACCACCCGGACTTGGGAATAGCAGAAAAGTGTGCAGGCTAAAACGAGCATTATACGGGCTCAAACAATCACCTCGGGCTTGGTTTGGTCGCTTATCGAATTTCATGAAAAAAGTGGGATATAAACAAAGTGAGGCCGATCACACATTGTTTGTAAAACTCGGAAAAGAAAAGGTGACAGCCCTTATAGTGTACGTCGATGACATGGTGGTGACAGGAAATGATCCGGAAGAAATAGAGAAGCTACAACAAATCCTTGCAAGCGAATTTGAGCTAAAAGATCTCGGAGAATTAAAATATTTTTTAGGCATTGAAGTTTCAAGATCTAAAGCAGGAATCATCATGTGCCAAAGAAAGTACGTGCTCGACTTGTTAGCAGAAACGGGAATGTTGGACTGTAAACCAATAGATACTCCGATTGAGATGAATCACAAGTTGCAAGTTGAAGAAAATCAAGTCCCTACTAACCGAGAGAGGTACCAAAAACTCGTTGGAAAACTTATTTATTTAGCTCACACTAGACCTGATATAGCATATGCAGTTAGTGTGGTTAGTAGGTTTATGCATTCTCCGAGTGAAAGTCATATGGATGCTGTGTATCGAATTTTAAGGTACTTGAAATCTTCACCAGGAAAAGGGTTATTCTTTGGAAAAAATGAAGAACGTGGAGTGAATGGGTACTCTGACGCAGACTGGGGTGGTGATCGAGGGGATGGAAAGTCTACCTCTGGTTATTTTACTTTTGTTGAAGGAAATTTAGTGACTTGGAGGAGTAAAAAGCAAAATGTGGTGTCAAGATCGAGCGCAGAAGCTGAGTTTCGGGGAATGGTCCATGGTATTTGTGAACTTCTTTGGATTCGAAGAGTGCTATGTGATCTCGGTATTGTACTAGACAAACCCATGAAGTTGTATTGTGACAACGAGTCAGCGGTGAAAATTGCAAATAATCCCGTACAACACGACCGTACAAAACATGTAGAGATTGATAGGCACTTCATCAAAGATCATATTGAAAAAGGCTCGATAGAACTCCCACATGTTTCATCGGCTGATCAGCTTGCCGACATGTTAACCAAGGCTGTATGCGGAAGAATTTTTCGAAGCTCTCTTGACAAGCTGAGAATGTTGGATATACATTCTTCACCTTGAGGGGGAGTGTTTGACCGAGCTTATTTAGGAAGTTGTTATACATTTATTGGTTCCTATTTATTAGGAAGTTTGTTAGTATTAAATTGTATATATATATTCTTGTATCCTCCAATATAAAAAAAGGAATCAATATAATATACGAATTCTTCTCATCCCTGTGTAAAGATACATTTTCATCCAGGAGCTCTACATGAAGATCATAATCAAGTCTTCATAGGGAACTGCCTGATGTGGCCTTCTCGTATAGCTCATCAGCTGCACTATCAGTAAGCTTGAGAAGCTTTCTATTAATCAGATCTATACTTACGGAAGCTTGCACTAAGCAATTGAATCAGATGTGGACGTTGTAGCTTCATTCTCTGTAGATAGCGCGTTGTTGGTAACCATACTGTTTTCTTTCTTAGATTAATGTTAACAAGGATAAGATTTAGTAACTAATTTTAGCTTAAGTCACCTTGCTAATTTATGCATAAAATCTTTGTATTTATCGCATATTAGTCTCTGATATGCATACTGAGCTCAAACTTACTGATGGAATATGTTTGTGAACACCGAAATGGGCTGCTGTGAATCGTCGATCAAGTACCAAAGTTCCTGAAAGCAACTTCCGAACCGGTTCATCAAATAGAGGTTGGGTAACAATACCGCTAGAATATACCTTAATATCAGATCACCAGAATAAAAGATTAATTCTTTAAGTGAGAAGAAACTGTGAAACACCAAAAGATGTACTTGTTACCTCTACCATACAAAAGATATATAATGTTCAGTAATTGTAATGTTATCATAGAATACTTGGATAACGTTTTTTAGGGGTCATATTGTATGTAAGTATGCTATCAACTCTTTCTAGTATATCTTCAGATATATACAAGAAACAGGGAATAGATTAAGGTTTTAGTTAGGACTTGTTTGTTTCGATTCTGTCAATTGTATGTATGTATGTTTTTTTTTCCTTCCTTTTTTCCTGATTGAGATGGAATCACGTGTACGAGATGAAGTAAAATGTGTTTCATTTGGATCGAACTTCACTTGTATTTGTTGGTTCTCCCCTGTTTCTTTGGTATGCAATTACAGTTTACCGTTTTATCGTCCATTCTTATTATTAAGTTTATACAGTAACAATCTGCATTATCTTAAAATACTGATTTTTATATATGGAGAAATACTGACCTGGACCCATTTCCAAACGGGTAAAGTTAATGACAAAATGGCTAGCAAAATTTATAAATACATTACTAATCGTGAAAAGAAAAAAACGAATTAGAATAACGCATATAAATAAATGCGGGTGTACTTCAATTTATATAGTTAACACAGGGAATTTAAGAAATAATATGACAATACAGGAATGTGTAACTTCATTTTCTGGGATCCCCGATCAATTTATAATGCTGCCAAGACTCTTACACATTAAAAATCATTCCTCAACGTTATTATTAGAAGAAGAAAAATCCTAGTTAGACCCTTCACTATGGTTTACTCCAACTCACGCATTAGTTGGAGCCACATCAGCGCCACGTCAGCTTTTTCCAAAACTGACACAAACTGACACTTTACTGTCTACAGTGAACATCAGTTAACATCATTTCTCTTTTTTTGGGACCCACACACTAATTTCTTAATTTATTTAAAACACAAACTTAAATAAAACATATTCATTA
Source organism: Pseudognaphalium luteoalbum (assembly GCA_963422505.1). NCBI lineage: Eukaryota > Viridiplantae > Streptophyta > Magnoliopsida > Asterales > Asteraceae > Pseudognaphalium > Pseudognaphalium luteoalbum. Next base: position 113,599,462 of record OY730195.1, read on the forward strand.
AAACTAAAAACATTACATTAAATAAAAATAAAACATTACATTAAATAAAAATAAAACATTACAAATGTTAAAAAAAAATAACAATTATTGAAAAAAAATACATTTATTGATTTAAACCCGTACAAGTAGCTAACGTGATCGGAAATTTGGTGGGAGAGTCGAAATGTGCGCGATTAGAGCTTCGCAGAGTCGATGATGCACGGCACGGTCGTGTAATTCCATATCCATACGTAAGTGCGTTGCAACTCTTTCTTCCCACGAACGTTGAGGCATATTATCCGGGTTTGCCGTATAGTCTTCCTCAAGTGGACACATATTTCGTCCATTGTCTTCGGTTATCATGTTGTGTAAAATTACACAACAATACATGATTCGACGAATTTTATTGACGCTGTATGGTCTAGCAGGGTTTTTGATGATTTGTCAACGACCTTGAAGCACTCCGAATGCCCGTTCTACATCTTTCCTTGCAAATTCTTGATATCTCTTGAACCTCAAGAGATACTCATTATGATGGGAACGGTAGGAATAAACATTTTTATTTTTAACTTCATGATTAAATTGTCTTTGATAAAAAAAATTATATCAAAATTCTTAAAATTGTGACTCTTTTATATGAGAATATTTTTATAAAAAAATACATGATACATATCATAAAAAATTTAGTGTGTATCACACTATCAAACATAAAAGGCTGTGATACACAACTTTATTTGTGTATCATATATTTTTTTATTTTTTTAATCGATCTAATCTTAAAGAGGATAAAATTTTAATAATTTTGACATTTTTTTTTGTGGCAAAAAGTGTATATGTTGAATTTAAAAGTGAAAAAAGTCATTCCTATGGTTCCTACTTACCATAAAAAATGATTCTACAATAACCTTCCTCTATGTTTTTTATAAAGTTGACGGTAGTATTATTAATTTATTTAATATTAAGGTTACTGAAGAAGTTATTTTAAAAGGAGAAATTTCAATTAAATAATTTTGGATTTTATTGGTTAGTTAATTGATTAGATTGTTTAGCATAATTAATTGATTTGATTGGTCAATTGAATGTTTGATAAAATTATCCCATAACACATGTTATGGATACAAGTGGGTACTAGTCGAACTTTATCTTAGTTAACTAAGTTATGCTTAATGTTTAGAAATAGATTATGCAAAAATCAAATTGGACATTTGAACGGTTTGTGCAAGGACATTTGAAGTGTTTGTGTAAACATAACGGGTTGGGCAAGTCAATCCGAGGAAGTAATCAGGTTGCACACCTGCTCCAGAGACAGGAAAAAAAAAAGAGACCACAAAGCAAAACACACTTGTGACAAGCAAACACGAGACATGACAAAAAGACCCCGTATTAGAAATTACAACAGACCCATCATAGAACACAAATGCAAAAGTAGAACAATCCCATCTTCAAAAGCCGCCAGTTGACCCACAAAGCATAACAGAAACATCACAGCTAAACAGAAACAGCAAAGCATACAACCTTCACTATTTCTTCCAGTCGTACCATGAATAAGAATTAGCTTGAACTCTAGACGATAGCCAACCATAAAACCATCACTTAATTTTCAACAAAAGCTCCATTTCACCCGCACTTGAGTTCCTGAATATCTTATTATTTCAACTATTCCAAATCACAAACAGAGCTGTCCAAACTGTACACATCCACGCTTTTCAATGGTAAATACAGTATCGTGGAAAAATACCAAAACTAATACTCACTATTGATTCCTTCATCATAATTGATAAAAAAATGTAACTTAATATAATTTAATGTAAAATATGTTAAGTTCATGTAAATTTCTAACATCATAGCTATCAAGACAAAACATAACATAACACACCTGTTCTTACAATTTCCAAACCACTTGCAGTTCCAAAGTGCAACCTGTACCATCGACAATAACGACACTGCTACCTTCTTTGGTCAGCGGAGGGAACTCGGACTTGTGAAATAAAACCATTTTCTGTGTTTCAACATCCACAAACTGCGCTTCAATTATGAGGGAGACATTCTTAGGGACAGCCAGCCCAGATCTCTTTAGCGGAATTCGGCCAGGCTTTTGATGATAAGATGAATAAAGTAATGCTCTGTAGCAATTTTTATTGAGGGGATCACCATCATAATAAAACTCATCTCCATAATAAGCAAATATTTCTCCATGAACTTTATGACCGTTGTTCATTGTAAAATTTGCCTCAACAGTAGCATCTGCGGCATCCTTTACAAGAATGTAGTACATTAGTGTTTTCCCATCCTCCCCTTCAGCACAGAGACAACAACAGTAAGGTAAACTATCTGATGGCTCGCCCCAAATATTACCCAAGTCTAGTTCAAACTCGTCATCGCAAAGTTGAAAACAAGCATCCTTCTTCTCAGTAGAAGCATAAAGTTCCATGTGAATTTGAATGGAGGAAGAGAATGGAACTGAATGATGAGAACTAGGACTGTCGAGGTATATAAGCTCACCGTGGCGCATTTTTATGGGATCACACCACACATGCTCGAATAAAGAAACATATGAAAAATCAGGCTCAAATAAGGGATACCCCCCATCTATTCGTAACCCATAATTGTCTGGTACTGAAATGAGCCCAAACAGGTCACACGTTTCAAACATGGAATCTCCTGTAATGAAGGGACGAATCGAGAACAGCTCAAACCGGGAATTTCTAGATGGATCCCTGATAAAAATCAAAATAACCACCACAAATTAAAAACAAAACTATAGATAACTAAATTGTGCTGAACAGTAAACAAAAATGGGTTTATAGTTTCAAAGTGTATTATACTTTCTCTTTTACTATTGTATGGGACATACTTTCATTTTGCACATACAAGCAGTCGTTAGAAGGTGGTATTTTGTCACGTTTGGGTCATTTTGTAAACAGTAGCAATTCTTTATAGAATATAACATTATAGAAATCCACATTTATACATTTCTAAATGTCGGTGACCCAAACAAAAACTATCTTTCAATAGCTCAAATTTACAAAGGAAAAGAAAATTAAAAAAGAAACAATTATAACGGTTTAAATGAAAACGTACGTTGGAACTCTGAGCCACTGAAAGACAGCTTTGTAGCCAGTTTGGGCAATTTCATAACCAGAACAGTAAAAGTAGTCTTTTAAAACTGATTATATGATACGAACCTAGCCCATACTCGGTCCATATCATGCCATAAGCCCAAGTGTAGAACTCACTCCCAAAAGCTAGCTTGAAGGAGAAGGGAACACCTAGACTTATAAGCCACCAACCAATCCCATACTTGGCCAATGTGAGATCATAACAATACTCCATCCTTAAAGAGCCAACGTCCTCGTTGGTCACGGCTATGTTGGTCACGGTTGGCACCCCTCTTTTCGGGTCCAAGCCACCACTCCATAGGCCACCACTCCGAGGCCTCGTTGGTCACGACTATGTTGGTCACGGTTGGCACCCCTCTTTTCGGGTCCAAGCCACCACTCCGAGGTGTTGGACCTCTAAAGATGGGTTGGCTCTGATACCATTTGATACGAACCTAGCCCATACTCGGTCCATATCATGCCATAAGCCCAAGTGTAGAACTCACTCCCAAAAGCTAGCTTGAAGGAGAAGGGAACACCTAGACTTATAAGCCACCAACCAATCCCATACTTGGCCAATGTGAGATCATAACATTATAATAATAAACCTAATACAATTGTTAAATTTATACATAATTATGATTTTATTTATATATGATATTGCAATTACAAACTACAAAAATGACCCACCTTTACACAGTCATATTTCAAAAGCGTACTGAAAAGGCACAATACTTTGTGCAAACAACCCTATAATTTACTTATATCGCATGAAATGAAAATAAACATGGGATGGAAAATATCAATTATTTTCAATATCGTAAGCAGCCGTTACCTGGCATAAGAAACAGAACACGGAGTAATGAAACTGTTCACAAACTCAGGATCATGTCTTGTTTCATCTATTTGTTCTCTTTCAGCCATCTTTTGCTTTTTGTTATCAGGCTCAACGCCAACTTGTACATCCGAAGGATAAAAGGATGATTTTAAATTGCATAGCATCGGCAACCAGTTAGGATTTTGGACTACTTCCTACACAAGTAATGTTTAGAACTGGTTAAAAAATGTAGAATTGTGAAACTTTTTTTTTATATAATACAGTAATATTCTTTTGATGGCAAAACGGGCAACGCCCAAGAAATATTACTATAAAAAGTATGTAAGAGATACAAAGACTAGAGCTATGTCATGATGCCGAGAACAAGCCTCAACACATCCAAAAAAAAGCCAAATAACCAAAAACTTATCAGAGAAAACCGGCTACGCGGGACTGACCAAAACAGCCACACATGAGCCTCCAACCTATCAAAATAAAGCTCAAACCACGCATACACATTAAATTAAGCATCCGAGCTATTATCCAATCCCCACTCTCCTTAAATTGCTGGAGTTACTCATAGGCTTAAGACTAAACAACATAAGCTTCAAACCAATTAGCCTTAAAAGTCTCATCAACTAACCTTACTGCTTCCTTTCTAACCTGAGTGTGAATCCGAGCGTTTTTCTCTTGCCGTTCTCAACACTAAACGAGCTGTTATGCTCCATATATATTTAGGCTTACATCTTGGCTGAAGCCATTCAATGACAACTACTGTAATACTTTACTCAAAGTTATTTAAACTTGACTTAGTTTTCAAATAAAACCTTTATACTTTACTTCCTCATAGTGAATTATTTATACATGAACTGATTCAATAGTATGGTAAGGAGTTTTATTGATATCTTAATACATCCAAACCAATATAAATGAAACAACTTAAACCCAAAAACTTAAATAATTCATGGTATATAAACAAAAGATAGCCCCTCATAACATAATCCATGGATAAAAAACCCCGAGAAACTGAATTTGAAAAAAATAAATAAAAATGCTAGATAGTACATACCGTAGTGATACCCAAAAGATGAAAGCATTTTTCTATTACCACTGCAGTTGCCTCACACAGCAATAATCTTCTCGTCTTCGCAACAGACCCAATCTGCCAAAACTTTCAAAGTTACGCTATATCCCAACATAAATAATGACATGTCTTTAAAAATCAGATTACCTTGTAGACTATTAAATTGGTTTCAGAGAACCTTGAAATTAAAGTCAATTTTGTATGATAGAAACCATTTTGGAAGGTGACTATATCAATAAAATCCAAACAATTTTTTTGGAAATTAACTTTGGTTTTAAGAGATGCAGAAATTCAATTCAATATTGTATGAAGAACATAAGTAAATATACCTTGTGCACAAAATCATTGTAACTCTTAAATTTCTCAGATAAATCATAAAGGTATTTACACATCATATGTGGCAACACAAATAGAGACGCCTTTTTGAGAACCTGAAAAAGGAAGTTAGATTATTAATACAATAATATGAACAAGATAACTTAAATGACCCATACATTTAAAAACATATTAGAAGAAACTAAAGAATAACCTAGGGAAAAAAACCTAAGTATTCAATTTCAGAAACTGTGCATGATACCTTCCACTAGGGTTTTGTATGTTTAAAGAAGTAGTAGAAGTTCATTAAGATATTCGTCTTACCTCAGTAAACCTGAGTAAATGGAATTCCAACAAACGTTCTTCACATTCCTCATATCCTTCATATTTCTCTAATATTAAATCTGAAGCCTCTTGCAAACAAATATATATATGTTAACTTAATATTCAAGAAAAAGAAGACAATAGAATTGGGTCCGAGATGAGAAAGTTGTAACATTGAACCGGAAAACAAATTCTTACATTCTTTAACTCATCGATGCCTTTACGAAAACGAAAATCACTGGTGATTCTATGAACTTCTGCTCGTATACGTAGTAGATATACAAAAGTATTTCCCTGATTATCAATGAATTCGCAGATTATAAACAAGATCGGTGTAAAGATTTCAAAACGATGAGAGATACAATATTTCCAATGGCATAACATTATTACTTGTAATGGAAGAAAATCACTAAAATACCTCTTCTTTAACCATCTCATCAGAATCGAATGAACAATCAGCCAATCTATGGCTTTTCAAGAATGTATACCTGTTCAGAACACAAAAAGCAAAGCATTGAATATGAATAACTAAGCAACATGGCCTAAAAGTAGGGTATCTCGGTGTATATATTGTTACATTCAATATAAAATAGATTGGAACTGAAAATCTGATTATTACAGCAAGTTCTGAGGAAAATGAGATTTACCACTCTACTCGTATATTATTAATACTGATAGCATTACTCTACAATAAGGGTAAAAATTAGGCTAGAAGCATTAGAATTAGAAACTTACACAATAACACACGAAAGAACTGCTGTAGGAGTATACCCAAGAATCATAGCATCCGCACCTGATAAAAAGAGTAGTGTGAAATTTAGGCATTGTAATATTGATGGATTGAGGATTTGGGACATGTTTTGTCTCTATTGGGTTAAGAAAAATTATACTTTCAACTAAAAAACGAAAGAGCTAAAACGGGGTGAAAGCTAGATTGCTTTATCAAAGGAAGTTGAATGAGTTTTGTAATAAAACAATTTTGGTAACCACATTATTTATACACGAAAATAGATAAAGAATAAATGAACAATATCCAGTATACCTCGTGCCACCTCAATACAACGAGCTTTGAGTTGGTCTAACGAATTAACCAACTCTTCCTCTTTAGTACTATATGCTCGATATCCTGCATAAGTTAATACAGGGGATTCGCGCCCAGGAAGTGGGCTCCACGTCCCCTCCTTATATTTGATCCAGCCTTCAAGTTCAGCAGCCTGGAAAAAAATAGTATTCAATTTTGTCATCTAATTTTTTTGACATGTTATCAGTTCTGGTGGTGTAAAAGTTACTTACAGTGAAGCACATTTCAATATACTCTTGTTGCCGCACAGGTGTCAGATATACCATCCAGTCTGCTTTTAGCTCGTTAATTCCCGACCTACATATGCAGACGCAGAAGATATGAGACACTGTTCATATATCATTGGTGAGATGCAACAATCTTGACAATAAATTAACGGGAAAAACAAAACTATTACTAGCCAACTGATATATATGTTTTGATAAACTAAGCAAGTAAAGTACCTCAAACTTTCTAGGTCTATATAAAACATGTCGAAGTCTCTCTTGGCAAGAATAAAAGGTGGCTTATTTTTAACGTATATCACCAAATCGCTGCCTTTTTCTTTAATCGAAATCTGGCTTTTCCACCGGGTTTGCCATCCATGTTTCTGAAAGAAATGGAATTAACAAACTTAAAAACTGCAAAATGTAATTTCATAGAAAGGTGTTTTTTTTTTCAACATATAGCACCTTAGCTGTGTGTTCATGTTCAATCCAAATATGGCTGTCCAAGTTGCCTGTATATGCTCCCTGAAAATGGAACTAATAAGCTGAAAAACGTAGTTTCATATAATAGAGATAGATGTAAACATAAAAACAAGCATTCAAAAAGCAAGATGAACTGCATATAATACCTTAAGCAAAGAATCAAAATACACATTTACTTTAGAGTATTGAAGCATACGACTTAGCGTTTCTCCCATAACAGATTGTTGAATGCAACCCAGAGATATTTTGTCGTCCAATGAGGGAAAGTCTACAACTACCCTCTCCACAGGAAGTATTGGTGCCCATGTGTCCATACCATCTTTTATCATCTTGTGAATGCTCTGCAAGCAAGAGAACAAGGAGTGAAAATTGTGATTGTAATGTATGTTTAGGAAAAGAGAGAAGGAAAAAAAAAACATTTACCTCAGCGAGCCAATCCCGAGATAACGAAAAAGATACAAAACCAACATCGCATATGTAGGCTTTTCGTATCATGTAAGGGGCCGAATTCAGAAGGTTTTTCATGATTCGGCGTCCAATATCTTGTGGTGAATTAATATCTGGATACTTGTGTCTTACTAAATTAGACCATACTGTCAGGACATTTTGGCTGTCAGAAGATAAAAAGTTAATGATATGGGGTCTGTTACATAGCAAAGAAAGAAATTAAAAGCGCAGAAACAACATATACCATTCGTAATCGCAATCATCAAGCTTGCCTTCAGTCCACTTAAGATCTTCTTCATCAGGGAAACTTTGTTTCACTGAGCGTTCCAAAATCTTCGCGATTTCTTCCTCAAAGCTCCATCTCTTATCTGTAACAACTTCCCCACTGCCTTCCATTGCTGCTCACCAATATAATTCTAAATATCATAATTAAAAGTAACAGATTTCGATCCTAGATAATAATCAACCAAAACGAATACCCCATCATCAATTGCATGATAATTGAATTGATTAATTCGTTTATTAACTTTAACTATTATAAGTGAATCCAAAACTGCAAACATCTATTAGTATATGATCAATCAATAACAATCGACGAGATTCAAAAGATATGGTTAATTACCGATAGATATAGTCATAGTCATATAGATAGATATATGGATCGCGGCGATTGATTGATAAATACTCCGCCTCGGCTCCAGCGATTGATTTAGATCGATACACCAACCTATATTATACTACTCACAGTTTAATAAAACTATTAAAGAACCACAACAGTTTTACACTCATTATCGATGAGTGTACTGTCATATAGATAGTTAATTATTTTAGGACTCGCAGAAAGAAAGAAAAGATGGACAATAATTTTGGAGTGAACGTTTTGTGTTTTTTACTATCAATCTATAGCATCCATATTTATCTATTCATACTAATCATAAAACATACACGGATCGTCCTTGGGTTAGTTCAAAATTACATTCATAATCCTTGTAAGTTTTTTCTTGACATTTGATTGTCCCCGTGATTGAAGGATGTTGCACGAGTCATCCCTCTGATTAACGTCTGTTAGACGGTTCCGTTAAATTATAATATGTGTCGTGCATGTGAGTGTAAAATGGTAAATAACCCTTATCTTTATTGTCTTTCTAATTTTATTTTAGTATATCAAATTACTTATTTTATTATGTTAGTTCTATCTTCCATATCCAAAAGTCAAAAAGTAAAAAAAAAAAAAAAAAAAAAAAAAAACGAAGCATCAAATAACAACTGAAGCATCATCGTCATCATCAATTCATTATTACCAAAACATGGTTCTTTCCATATTTTGTTAATTTTATCATTAATTCAAAATGAATAAACAACAATAACATTAAAACATCACAACAGCATTGTTATAATCATCAACAAGAACATATAACGATTACAATATCATCGTCATCATCCCAATTACCCCCAATTTTTAAGCCACCACCCTTCACTCAATTTTCTTCAATTCCCTATATATGGAAATACGAAACCTAGATCTGTTCGGGTTTCATGATGGCTTTAAAAATGAAATATGAATATGAAAACGAAAAGAAAATCATAAATTTGGAGGAAACGGTAAGATGGTCTTTAGCCGGAGTTAGCGACGGCCTCCTGCCGGATTTTGCGACTACTTCTAGCCGAAGTTCGCTTTGTCTTCTGGCCGGATTTGTGCAATACGTGGTTGCTGGCAGAGATGGTAAGGTCATCGGTGATTATGGGTGGTGTGTGTATGGTGGTGATTCCGACTGGATATGGCCGGTTTCCAGAGATATGTTTTGCCATGTATTTTGGTGATATGTCAACTTGTAAGAATGACATGTCTCATCTTATCTAGATGACACGTGGAAAAAATACTGAAAATTGCATACAATAGCATGAGGTAACTAGTTTCTTACACAAAATGGAAGCTCGAATCCTTGAGTACATACTATGAATTTCATGTTATAGTTAATTGCATTTTTATGCACTTACCCTTAATAATATAATACTATTATATATATGGGGGTTGGTTATAATTGTGAAATAGAGTTTAAAATAGAATGTGGACCATTGGATTGATCAATTTGATGGAAACTATGAGCATTTAATATTTAATTATTTAAATGAAAAGTTTTGACAATTAGGGGCAAAACTGACCATTCGTAAACAACATATTTAAATATGTCTTGAACACTCTTTCAAAATCGATAGGTTAAATGTTAGTTTTTATATACATATTAACACACTAATGCGTAGTTTTCTTCAAAACTTGATTCACGATGAAAGTTTCTTACAGGGTTTTTTAACATACAAATTTAATAAGAAACAGATGAACATATATACAAAGGGTTGATTCACATATGTTCAAACATTTATGTATGTATATTTAGAATAGAATGCGGACCATATATACAAATTTAGAATAAAATGTGGACCATTAGATTGATCAATTTGATGGAAACTATGAGCTTTTAATGTTTAATTATTTAATGAAAAATTTGACAATTAGGGGCAAAACTAACCATTCGTAAACAACATATTCAAGTCTGCATTGAACACTCTTTCAAAATCGATGGGTTAAACGTTAGTTTTTATATACACATTAACACACTAATGCCTAGTTTTCTTCAAAACAAGATACACAGAAGGTTTACATTTTTTTTAGATAGAAAATTGAACGAGAAACACTATTCCTTGAGATTTACAAAGTGCCTTTCCCTAGTCAAAAGACGACATCACCCCCCTCACACGGTTTTTTAATATACAAATTTAAAAAGAAACTGATGAACATATATACAAAAGGTTGATTCACATATGTTCAAACATTTATATATGTATATTTAGAATAGAATGTGGACCGTATATACAAATTTAGAATAGAATGTGGATCATTGGATTGATCAATTTGATCGAAACTTTGAGCATTTAATTATTTAAATGAAAAATTTTGACAATTAGGGGTAAAACTGACCATTCACAAACAACTATTAAAGTCTGCCTTGAACACTCTTTCAAAATCGATGGGTTAAACGTTAGTTTTTATATACACATTAACACACTAATGCAGTGTTGGAAAAGATGGAATTAGTCGGGGATTAGTCGGCTAATTATGACTACCGACTAATCCATGGCCAAGACAGTCAGAAAATCGGTCAAAGACGGGTCAAAGCGAAATAAACGGGTTTTTGGGTCAAAAAGCGGGTCAAAGACGAGTTTTTGGTCAAAGAACGGGTCAAAGACGGGAAAAAGCGGGTCAAAGACAGGTTTTTGGGCTGGTCAAAGATGGTCAACTTTTTAAACAATAAGTATTTTGAACAATCGAACTACTATATTTATGTTGGAGCTTTTAAAGACAACTACGTTAAAGTTTATGTTTATTTATATGTATCTTTATGGTTCTCATCTATATTTATTTATATATAATTTTGAAAATTTATTTATATGCTAAAAAGTCAATGAAAGTTAAAATCCGACTAGTCCTGACTAGTCCGTAAAATGTCCTGACCGACTAATCCCCGACTTACGACTCTTCCAACCTTACACTAATGCATAGTTTTCTTCAAAACTTGATTCACAATGAATATTTTCACAAGGGTTTTAATATACAAATTTAAAAAGAAACTGATGAACATATATACAAAGGGTTGATTCACATATGTTTAAACATTTATGTCACACCCCCAAATTTACAGTGCGGAAGCGATTCGGTTCAAGGCGTGACTAATCAAAAATCATTGCACATTATCATAAGCAAACGACCTCTAAATGAGACGTTTGAAAAATAATTATATTACCCAAAATAAAGTGTTTACAAAGTTGCGAGTTCGCAAATATTTATAGAAATTTCAAAACATAACTAGTAGTACAAAAGTAATGCAATGAAATTTTCAAATGTTGGTAAGCATGCGACTCGAGCTAGCATATCCTGTAGTAATCCTAGTCCTGCTGTGGACCTGAGAATACATGCTAAAACGGGTCAACAATAATGTTGGTGAGCTCATAGGTTTACATAGTTATAATCGAAGTCAAAACCATAGTAAATTCATAGTTAAAATCATAGTAAGAATCATATTTAAAACTATAGTAGAAATCATAATTTAAATCCCCATGTTTTCAAAGTTGTCAGAGTTTTCAAAGTTGGCACATATACCAAATCAAAGTATGCCATTTCTAAAACCAAAGTTTACCCATAGATGGAATCGTAGTGGGACTCGTAGTTGTTATCATAGTTTTCCTGTAGTTGTTATCGTAGTGAGGCTCGTAGTTGTTATCGTAGTTCCCTCATAGTTGTTATCGTAGTTGTTCTCGTAGTTGTTATCGTAGTTCCCCAAAAATATTTCACAGTACAGTACAAAATAGTACATAAAACAGAGTTCAGATAATCCATAATTCAGAGTTCAAATAGTTGAAAAATCAAAGTTCAAATAGTTCATAAATCAGAGTTCAAATAGTTCCTAAAACATAGTTCAAATAGTTCGTAGTAGAAACTGAACAGTTAAGTAGTTCGCAAACAATTCTTAAAACGGCTTCAGAGTAGCTCACCAAAACAGAGATAAAGTAGTTCATAAAACAAAGCATGTATCTCACCCCAAAACAGTTTAAAACAGTTTAAAAAGTGGGGCTATGAACTCACCTGAGGGTGCTAGCTTTCCTAAACTGGAAGTGGGTCTAGCTCGTAACCTTTTAGTGCCCTAAACACATGGGGTTATAATGTAAGTAGATGACCCTATAGTTCATCTATTTCTAGTTGTCAATCAACTTGTATTGTCCAAGTGTTTGTTGTTTTAAAACGTTGTGGCCCGTTGGTGAAGTTTAAGTGTGTAGTAATAATTTTCGAAGTTATTATTATTCATTGTACACTTATAAAGTATATGTATTTGTATGCTCAAGTGGTGTCGTATAAAGTATATTTATTGTTACACAAATTTGATACTTGGTAAATAGGTGTGTGTTGCTAACGGATTATTTAGTCCACAAAACCTCAAACCTTGGTCAAAGCTGGTCAAACTGGTCAAGCTGGTCAAACTGGTCAAACGAGCTCGGTTTGACCCGAAACTTTTACACAACACTTACTATGTTATAAAACTTATAGAAAATGAGTTTCGTGACCATTAGTGACCCACAAGTGTCGTTTTTACACTTTTTACAAAAACAGTCCACAAAATGTTTTCATTAGTTTTTCGGTCTTGTTCAAAGCTCGTTTTGACTATGTTTTCATGTGAAAACAGATCCAAGAAAATTACACATTATTCTCGTCTTTCAGCTTTCCGAAACATATTTTTGTGTAATCTTTAGACAACCACAACTCAAGAATTAAATTTGTAAAGGATATAAGGTACAGCAGCTCATATTACCGACTCTTGTTCGAATAAAAATTCATAACTCAGGTTTTACCAAACTTCACGAAACGTGAGAGTAGGGGATTTAAAGCTAACAAAAATATCTAACTTTCCCAATTGGTTTCATATCCAAACAGTTCGTGGATCTCAAGATACACTCAGTCATAGTGACTGGATTTTCTGGTCAGATTCTTCAGATATGACACTTTTTCTTTTTCCTTTTCTTAAAATTATAAAATGACATATATAAAATATGGGGCTTACATATTTGAAAACTAGACACTTTGAGCTTCGTTTTAGCCTCAAGAAACACTCGATTTCATGGAGTTACAGTCGAGATATCACAGATCAAAGCAGAGACACATTTTTATAAAGTGTTAAATGCATTATCCAACGGTTAATCGCAACAACAAACGATTTTAAGCAAATTTGCGGACATAATACTAGAAGAGGTCGACTACCAACATGTTCATATACTTAAAGCAAGGAGGTTTAAAGAAAAAGGAAGTGAACCTACCTCCAAAAGCGTGGGTTAGAGCTGGAAAGACGATGGAGAGGCTGTTGCTGACCTTCCTTGCTTCTTCTTGCCAAAACTGACTTTCGATGAAGCTAGATGATGATGGTTTTCTTTGGGGACTCTTGGAGAATGTGGATAAGGATGTTGGTGATGGATTTCTGTTGGAAAAATCGCAGGTGTGGTGGAGAGAGGAGATAAGAGATAAGGTTTGTGTTTGTGGTGTGTGATAAAAATGAGAAAACAAATAATTTATACCTATATATATGTGGGCTTGGGCTGGGCCGACTCCAGGGCCTGTGGGCCGAGATTGAGCAGCCCCAATGGGTCTTGGGCTGGTGATATTTCGTTCCTCAAATTCGTGTAGTACCCGATTGTCAGTTAATCGTTATTCGTTATTCGTACGTTAATACGCGATAGTTTCGTTTAATTCGTTAACGCCCTATATATATTAATATCTTTTGAAGTATTATTGTAAATACTTTATTTTGAGTTTCAAAAATATAATTTTTGACTCGTTCGGTTGCCGGGCTTATTTTGCGCGTTTTCGACGCGTACGTTACGTTTTATTTAAAACGTAATGGTTTTTCATTATCATTATTACAAAATAATATTTCAAGTTAAACGACGACTATTTTATGATGAAAATAGGTTTATGTTATTTATGGAATGTTTCACCAACGGCCGGGTATGTCGGAATCCATCCGACGAGTTTGCGTAATTATAATCAATTACGTATGCATATATCTATAATATACGAAATGTTTTAGGTGCCCAACCTAATGTGATGCTTAATATATGTATTAGCGTTAATGATCTTTGGTAATGACGACCCTTAAGTACGGGTTGTCACAATTTATGTATGTAAATTTAGAATAGAATGTTGACCATATCTAAAATAGAATGTGGACCATTAGATTGATCGATTTGATGGAAACTATGAGCATTTAATATTTAATTATTTAAATGAAAAAATTGATAGTTATGGGCAAAACTGACCATTTGCAAACAACATATTAAAGTCTGCCTTGAACATTCTTTCAAAATCGATGGGTTACACGTTAATTTTTATATACACATTAACACACTAATGCATAGTTTTCTTCAAAACTTTATTCACAATGAAAGTTTCTCACATGATTTTTTAATATTGAAATTTAAAAAGAAATTGATGAACATATATACAGCTGGTTGTTTAAAATTGTTGTGTGATAACTAAGTTACACGGGTTCTGGTCAAGTTGTATAAACTGTTTGTGCAGGTCTGTTTACGTTGATGATCGCGGCGTGATTTACTTAGAATCGCCACACAATTTAACCAAAAACGCGACGCGATTAGGAATGCGTTGCGACGCGATTTTTGTTTCAGAAACAGAAATTTTACTTAAATTATTTATATATGTTCAAATAAGTGTTGGGGTGTTTCACATAACTCACTAAAAAAATTTTTTGATTTTATTTTTAAAGTAGAGTTCAAATGAGTACACCAATTTTAAGTGAGAATAGGAGAATAAATCTCAACCATTCATTTTCATCAAATACTCATTTCTCCCACATTTTTGAAACTTAAATATCTCGCAAACGGTAAGTAGAAAAATCATAAAAATTACACCATAAAATTCAGTGTTTTCTCTTCTTCGATTTGTCATCCCTCAATGCATACTTTCGACGAATTTTTTTCTTCATTTTTTGGTGGGTTTACAAATTAATAACACATGTGTTAGTGATTGATTGTACATTTGATTTGCGATTATGTTTAGGATTTATGGTTATGTTTAGGGTTAGGGTTTAGCAGGCTTTATGGTTTAAGTTTTAGTAGGGTTTAGGGTTTAGTATGATGTAGGGTTTAGAGTTTTGTAAAGTGTTTAGGGTTAAGGGTTTCTAACCCCTAAACCCTAAACGTAACATTAACACATGTGTTACTAATTTGTAAACCCACCAAAAAATGAAGAAGATTTTTTTTTGTCGAAACTATAGCTTGTTGGATCTTAAATTGAAGAGGATAAAACACTGAATTTTATGATGCAAATTTCATAATTTTTAAAAAGATGGTGGAAATACCCATTTAATGAAAATGAGTGCTTAAGATTGGTTCACTCATTCTCAAACAAATTCTCATTCTCATTTAAACATCACCCTTTATTTTTATTATTTTATTTTTATTTTTAAGAGACGTTAAAAAAATAAGAGTGAAGATTAAGATAAAAAAAAATAAAAATAAAGTTTACCAATCAAAAGGGAAAAAATTGGTTTAAGGATGTCATCTTCGATTTCAATATGATGCGTGATTGTTAGTTCTCACTTAATTGCTTATATAATATCTTCTTCGTGTCTTTATAACCCCTGATACACTAATCCAGTAGTAATCCGATCTTCATACTGAGATCTATTTAAAGTGTTCATATAACAAAGTACATGTGTCAAAAGGGAGGCGGGTAATGGCAGTTTTTCAGTAGTTAACTTGGTTTGACCACGTGAAACGATATCGGTCAAAATTGTTAATATTTCAAATATAACTAAAAAGTAAATTATTTAGATAATGATCCTAAGTTTGTTTTTAAATGAACTCTACTCTGATGTCTGTGAAATAAAAATACACTCTGGGCGACTTGCAACATTTTTGCCCCAACACATTTGACGTATTATCTTTAAAACTATTTATAATTTTTGTCCCCATTTCATGCGTTAATTACAAACCCAACTCTTGTTAATTATTGATGTTGAAGACTAATTTGATTGACGAGCAATTAAAATCAGCCATAATCAATTTTTGAACTAACTTATTAAAATTATCATCCAAGTAAAGTTTAACATATCAATTTCAAAAATTAATCAACCGTTAGAATTCAAATTTTAAACTTTCAGCACATAAAAAGAAAACCCTTCATATGTTTCCTTAGAGCACATGAGTGGTTGCCATGTGCTCAGTTTTCAATTGAATATTGAAGAGGAACACTGAAGCTGAAATTAGAGACATTGGTTAACGTTGAGTTTCGGTGTTTAGTTGATACTATTAATTAATTGTTGCTTTTATTGCAAAAGAAAGAAAATAAAACAAAATACATTAAACAAAACCAATAAATTTAAACTATTTTCGTCAACATTTTTATGTAACTTTTAAAAAAAAAAATTGAACAAGCCTTTTTATAATATACGTTTTTTTAAATGGACCTATTGTTATTTGTTAATATGTTTCTTAAAATGGATACAAGCATTTTCATTTTGGGCTTTCAAAGGCCCAAGTCACTCTTTTAGTTCACCACCCTAAATTCATCTTCTTTTCTTGTTCGTCTTCAACGAACCGTCTTCACACTACAAACCATATTTTAACCCCATCTATCCACAAACAAATTACATAAACAACCATATCCAAGTAACACAAAATCAAAAAAGAAAAAAGAAAAAAAAGACAAAAGACAAAAAAAAAGGATTTCACTCCTCAACACGGCGTTCAATGTTGGCCTAGAACAGTGAACACGAGAGCCTAGCATTCAAGGGCTTGAACGCCGGCAATTTTCACCCTTCACTCCCTGTGCTTTTATCGACGGATTAGTAAACATGTAGCAGAATTCTATATGACATTTTTAAATGAACATCAAAATTAATTTGTGGGCCTGTTCAACATTCTGTAATAAGCCCAATATAGTAGCGGCCCACTAGAGATGTCCACCACCCCCAATATCTACATAACATATAAAGCATCTCTACCCTTCCACTATTCCTTACTTTGGTACTCAACACTAGGAAAATACTATAATATCATTGACTTATTTATAACATTTACTTTAATACCCCTATCCCATTATCTATTATCTATTATCTATTACTGTTTATTATCCACTAACAACAATTCCATTAATACACCTATCTCATTATCAATTATATATAATAAATAGAACTACAAATAATAAGTTAATCGAGTAAATTGCATGGTTGATCCCTGTTATTTATACACATTCTTACTGTTAGTACTCGCACCTCCATGCATCATCACCATTTTCACCGCTGCATTGCGCGAGTATTGTACTAGTATAAATAAACCAATTCAAATATATAAATAGAACTACAAATAATAAGTTAATCGAGTAAATTGCATGGTTGATCCCTGTTATTTATACACATTCTTACTGTTAGTCCCCGTGATTTGTTTGTTGCATTGATAGTCAAAAAATTCAAAAGTTGTTGCATGTTTAGTCTTTCATTTACCTAAAATGACTAACATACTCTTGGCAATGCGCACTCAACAGATCTATTTTGCTCGACGTGAGAAAAGAATTATTTTAGGTAGATGCATTATAAGTAAAAGGCTCTTTAGTGACAATTTAGTGACGAATTGTAGTTTTGCCACTAACAACCTCATTGTGATGATTTAAAAAGTCGACATTATTTGGTCAACTGTATATATGAAATTAGTAACGATTACTAATAATTGTCACTAGAGTGTCACAGTGGTGACCATTATGAGAAAATTACATAAATATATATATGGTCTAATTTATTCATTGTCAATTAAATATGGAAAATAATCTACAAAACTTATCCATTTTGGTCAAGAATATCGATCCATCACATCAAAGTTGGAGCGAAATGTATTATAAAATACTAGGGGTAATCCCGTCCGGTGGACGGCTTCTGGAAAACAAATAGAATTATTAAAATATATTACATTAGTTAATGTACTCATGCGATACACAACACTCTAAATTAATTTTGTGCAATTTTATACTTAGGATACAATATATAACTTACATACGTGTCTAACATTATTTTAACATCATCATCATCATGAAACATTAAATACATAGTTGAAGGTTGCAAACTATGAATTGATTTTCAAGATAGCACTTAGTTAAATGACAACATTTCAAATATACCTAGAAGTTACATACATACAAGTAGTAGATACAAATATTTTGTAATTGTTAACAGCCCCTTTTAGTAAGTTTTAGGCTTCTAGGCATATCTCTTATAGAAGTTCAGAGCATTTAAACAGGCGCTAAAATATTGTGAACATGGTAGCTCATCAAGTGTTGCATATGATGGTTGCATCGTTGCATCTCTTCATGGTCTGCATATATAAGATGGTACACATGATATTTCCGAAAATAAATCTAAAAAATTGTAATGTCATAAAGCAAATCAAAATGAGAATTACTCAAGTCACATAATTCTTACAAAAAACTTAACCATAAAATGATCTGTATCAATCTTGTGAGGAAAGAAGCATGAGAGATGAAACATAATTGACTTTGAGTAGTCCATATCTAACTCCATGTCATTTTATAGATTGTTTTTTGAATAATTTTGGAAATGTAAAATTGCTCATTAAAATGTACTTGCTCAACCGTATTTCAATCCAGAGATAGTCTTTTAATGCTTAACATTTTCTTTGCAAATATTCAACATTGATAAGAGAATAATTGGTGTGCAATATAATTCAAGCTACGTAGGAGTATAGAAATGAACACATACAATTCTGAGAGACTATTATCAACCACATTTGTAATCAACATAAAGCACAAAGTTATAGAAATAATTCATTTAAAAGCCTAACCAACATATTGAGAAATGAGAATACTAACCAGAGATGTAATTATAAGAAAATATAGCTTGATATAATTACTATCATCTTTTAGAAATTAGAAATGCTTCAACTGTATGTTACTCCAACCAAATACTCTATGTTGAAGTTTTTCAAACCGAACTTCCTTATCACCCTGCCTTCAACAAATCATATACCAAAACCTTGTCTCAAGGCTAGACTGCATCATTAATCAACTATGTAGACAACATTTACCTCATGAACCATTTATAAAATCTGGTAGAATGATCAGTTCACTCACCATTTCAAGCAAATCTGTCGGTGGTGTGCTACAAAAGATCAAAAGCAATAATCATCGTAATATAATGATATGTTTGAAGAATTCGACACTAAATGTGTTTACTACCATTAGCGTATATGTCACTGTTCTTTGTTCGTTTGTTTGAGTCGTTTCATCGAACACCTATGTGCATATTGACAAATTTTGGAACTAACACCAACTAAAAGCTGCAAACATACTGAAACAACACCAATTACCTAAAAAGGTATAAAAAAATAACTATATGAATAGCAATGAATAAAGAATACAACTTCGCATTGCAAATCCAACGAAAAATGTGTATATATCAAAAATAATTACACAAACATATCATTCAAATATTATTATATAAACATTCATATTAAATAACTATAAGTGGATATTGAAATGAGCAAAGAAGTATTGGATCGCACCTGAAGATGAGAAGAAACAAGCATCATAATTACTTGAAAGAGTTTGGCTAGACTACATCACCAAATAGTTGAGGATCGAAGGAAATTAAGATTAGAAGTTTATGATAATTTGAATTGTATAAAAGAAATGCAGCAGGCACCTTTGACTCAATGTGAGGCCATAGGCAATGTATATGCAAAGAATTGATTCAACTTACCACCAATAATATACGTGATTATATTGAGATAGAATAAGTAACTGAAATACAGATAATATCAAGGAAAAAGGAAACGATCAGGTGCAATCAATTCAGTCCACGGTTTACATGGACAAGAAGGAAAAAATGAGATGGATGGCTCTATATTTTTCTCCTATGTAGGAAAAATTCATAAAAATTACACATCAGATTAATTATATGATAAGAGCATAATAACTCACCACCTAATTAGGGGATACCCAATTAGAATGAAGGGAAGAATTTTGTTAGTTTGCTCCAATTAAATGTCCAATAATTTGCTCCAAAAACTAAAAATGGCACATGAATTCGCTCAAATGTCCAAAAATTCGCTGAAATGCCGTTTATTACAAACTACACATGAAACGCTCAAATGTCCAAAAATTTACTCCGATTATTACAAAATACACATACATTCGCTTAAAAACCCAATAGTTCGCTCCAATTACTAAAAAGATACACATTAAATGTACAATAATTCGCTCAAATTCCTCACATTGCGCTCAAATGAACAGATATTCGCTCATATGCCTAGGAATTTGTTCCAACTAAAATAAGCACATTACATTTCGCTCCAAAAAAAAACACAACATTTCGTTCCAAGTTGATGTGATGAAGCGAGATTCTTGACCATGAATATTTTTCAAAAATTTGTCCATATTAATATATAGAGGTCAATTATGAATAATTTTCTTACCATTATTATGGACACTCAATTGGAATAAGTGGTATCTCCGGTGTCACTCAATTTTGTTATAGATTTACTATAAACTAAGATAAACGAGTCAGAAAGCATTCTTATTATTGGAATAAAACATTATCTTAGACATTTATTTTGTAGAGTTTTGGTTCAAACGAAACGAGTACATCAACATTTAGGTGAGAATAAACTTCATTCATCGGACACAAAAGTCATTTAAAAACCTCTACTATCTTTCACATTTTAAAATTAAATATCTTAAAAATGGTTAGTCAAAAAATTATAGAAATTGCACCATAGCAATCTACGTTTTTTTCTCTTCGATTAGATATCTTACACGATATACTTTAGACGAACTTCTTTTCGTTCTTTTTCTGAAAATAATTATCACATGTGATCCCAACTACCATCATATGTAATACCAACCACGATCTGACGTGATAGTAAATTGTACAATTGTAAAACCCATCAAAAATGATGAAATATCGGAATTAGACCATGTGAGAAATCAAAGAACGCGTATTTTTATAGCGCACCTTTTATATTTTTTCACTAATCTATTTTTGAAATATTTAATTTGTAAACAAGTGGGAAAAGTGAGATTTGATGAAAATGAATGGTTGAGATTGATTCTCTGATTCTCACCAAAATTTTCATTTTGATTTGAGCTCAACACTGTTTTTACAAAAGTGTACAAAGCGAGTAATATTAAAACCCACAGACCAATTGCCCATCCAAAAGGCAATTTAAGCTTACAGAGTTTACATTTACGTTTAGGAGTTTCCCGTATAAATCGTGAGATACAAATCGATTTCTATGTTGTATGCAAATTGTTACACATACATACAAATTGAGCTACGAAACCACAAAGCTGCCATTACTTTCTACGTGGTAACTATAATCGATTTTGTTATTGTTCCGGTGCTACCGTGCTACGATCCGCATTAACTGCAATCGATTTCTAGGCTACTGCAAATAAACGGTCAGAATGAGTGGGCTTCTTCACAGTCTGTAATAAGCCCAATGTAGCAGCAGCCCACCATCGATGTCCACGGTCCACCAGGTCTAAGCACATAACATTCCTCTTGGTATTTTCGGTTTAACAGAATGTACTAATATATGTTTCAACAATTATCGTGACATATTTGATATTCCTGAGGACGAATGGACAACGTTATTACTTTACTAGCGAACATTTTATGTATTCATGTTTATAAAGAGAAAATCTAAAAACAGAAAGAAAAAATTGCTCGTAGCAGAGTACTCTATACATGCCAATTTTCCATTACTGCTACAAACGTCGATCACAGTCAAGAAAAATAGAACATCGAAGATTACGCAAAAAAATAATATAATTTTCTTCAAACTTGGAGCCCGACCATTCCTGAAATCTTAAAAATTAACAATACTACTATGTACAATATGAATATATGATTGATCGATGCAAACTAATCCTTTGTTTGCGAGCTTCAACATTACAATATAAAATCAGTACATAAAGTGAAGATTTAATCATTTGTTTGTGTGAGCGCAATCGAATAGTCTCTGTACCAGCAGTTCTCCAACTTTTACTGCAACTCTCCCAGTCTCCATCATCATCCAGACTTACCCATTCATCCTCAAAATCCAAGATTCGGAGCTCGTAGCAATCTGGACTCAACTTATACTTCTCATCAATAGACTTCTTGATCCTCACAATTTTTGATGAGAGTGGGAGATATAATAAGTTCTGATGATCTCCATATAATGATGTTATAATGAGTTCATTACTGGGATACCTCAATCTCTTGCAGCTGGCAGAGTCATCTTGATGGGAAGTGTTGTTATCTTTAAAATTCGAGTCAGTTTCACTCTCGTAAAAGTCGGTTAACTTTCTCCTGACAAAGTTTGGTTCTTCCCACTCTGAAATTCCAAAAACATTGCTTTTGCTTTTTAACGTACAGACAGAACCTCCAATATCAAGCAAGAAAGAACAAAAGATCTTCGGTCAAATACAAGAAAGTGTAGCAAAGGATCTAGATTACGTCCTCCTTAGGATTATAGGTAAAACTAGTATTTGGAAATAGAAGATTATGATTGCCTGAAAGGTTTGTTGAAGCTTTGTTCATGCATCTTCCAGATTGTTGTTTGACGTTCTCTTGAGGTAATGAGATTGGAGTCATGTTGCATTCCGATGCTTTAGGAATTTGTGATATTCCATTTCCTTCATGAGCCTTGAGGAACCCCATTCCAGTTCCTGTAGGATTCTGATACGAATGGAGCTAAAGTTCAAGTGAGTCACGTGACCACCACGTCACTGTTTGGTCATAACGCACGTGAGGAATTTCATTAGAGGCGGTTATGATTGTTAGCGAATAAAAGGCATTTGTAGCCTGTTAGCTCAATTTCATCTATCAATTTGTAATAACTCAATTCTCTCTGTATTCTGTTACCTTTCAACTTCAATTGTAAGAATCATCAGGTTTCGAGCTCAATTCGATTGTGTGAGTTCCTAAACTTTGAGTTGCTTAATTCGGATTTCAATTCATTATCGTTTTCTAATTCGAATCTTATCATTTGGTATCAGAGCTGCGATCTTGGCAATTAGTTAGGTCAAACTCAACTAATAGTGTTCAATTTCAAATCTATTTACAGAGGCTGTACGGAGATGGGGAATACACGTTCGACGGCAGACGGATCGGAAGAATTAATCAATACGGTGGAATTGAACAATACGTTGATTGTGACACCCGTCAAATTAGGACTAGTGATTAGTGCCTAATCAACTGTTAATTCATGTAATTAGTTCTGTGTTAGGCTAATTAATGTACTGAGATATATATTGATGAATATATATATATACAATTATGCGATTTGATTAAATCATATTCATTATAAATCGAATGGAATTCGGTTCAATTAATACGGACGTTGGTGAACAATTTTATTAAATAATATAATATTATTTAATACAACCATTATATCCAAAATATCATTTTGATAATATTTCGTAATTATTTCGTATCGTACAAATAAACGTCTACGCGATTAAAATATTAAGCGCGCAAACAACCAAAACAAAACTAAGTTATAATTTATAACTCAAATTCACAGTATTTGATGAAATACTTCAACCAAAATATCGAGTAATCGTTCGTGCTTTAAAACATATATTTAAACGTATTAAATAATTATTAAACGTTTAAAACGATCGGAAACGAACACCGCACGGAGCGCGAACACAGGGGATTAAAAAGTTGGAGATGCCACACGAGGTGACTTCCCCCAAAACCGGCCCCCTCCCCCTCTTATTTTCATTCTCATCATCTTTTAACACACACACACCCATACTCTCTCTCTCTCTCTCTCTCTCTCTCTCTCTCTCTCTCTCTCTCTCTATTCTTTCAAAAACCACCACCACACCATCATCACATTCAATCACCAAATAACACCACCAAACCACCTTATTTCATCTAGCTCATTTGGAGAAAAACGTCCACCTCGTAACGATCTACATTTCCATCTTTCCGGATTCCTTCCGCGTTAATTTGTAAGTTTCTGACAAATCTCGAAAACACTATGATTTCGTTTATTTTCTTGTTTGTGGTTTGTCTAAGCTTAAAATGTCCAAATATGAGTTGGGTAAAAGAATCGGACCAAACAAAAACCGAAAAACACGTTTTTGAACTCGAAAATCCCGACCAGACGTAAGTGTCGCACGAACCCAAGCAGTGATGCATCACTTCCATAAGTGACGCCCTAAGTGTCGCTAAAAGCCCTAATTCTGCGTCACTTGCCTAAGTGCCGCTTAAAATCCTCTTTTTGCGTCACTACCTAAATTCAACATCCGACACTTGAACCTGACACTTGCCTAAGTGTCGCCCCGAAATCAATATGCAATTCACCCGACACTTGTGCCCGACACTTGCTTAAGTGTATTCCCCATCTCCGTACAGCCTCTGTAAATAGATATTCCATTTCCTTCATTGGCATAGATATGTTTATAGAACCTGACACTTGCCCAAGTGACGCTAATAATTTAGAATTTACCATTTTATGCGGCACTTCCTGAGTGTCGCCTAAACCCTTAAGTGTCGCTATAAGTGACGCTAAAGCAGAATGTGATATTCCATGCTTAACTCAAAACATATCTCTGTCGCTATAAGTGACGCTTACAGAGTTTACATGCGTCACTTGCTTTAGGAATTTGTGATATTCCATTTCCTTCATTGGCAGAGATATGTTTATAGAACCCGACACTTGAACCTGACACTTGCCCAAGTAACGCTAATAATTTAGAATTTACCATTTTATGCGGCACTTCCTAAGTGTCGCCTAAACCCTTAAGTGTCGCTATAAGTGACGCTAAAGCAGAATGTTTACAACCTATTTTCATACTAAGTGTCAAGCTTGTATAACTTCAAACACTTGTACGACACAACTTCTAAAACACATTGGGACACGTTTTTGAACATAACACTTCAAAATCATAATAATAATAAAGAGATTATTATTACAACCAATCACCAACGGGCCGTACACGTTTTCAAAACTCAAATCAATCAACCAAATCGTAGTAATTTGGACAAGTTAATCAACCAAATCGTAGTCATTTGGACATTTTAGTTGGATGAACAACTACAAAGGTAGTCTTTGAGATACCTATACAATTAATAACCATCGCGCGTATTGGACACCCTCAGGTTACAAGTCAGTAGTAAAAAGCAACGTTTCTCTTTTTGAATAAGCTAATGCACAATTTCATTTTGTTTAGATTTTATTTTCATTTTGAGTCTCATTTGAATCGGTTTTATTGCTTGCAACAGGTTGTCACATTCATTCCAAGTGCTCATTACATTTTTCTAATGGTATGTATTGAATTCGAATGTTGCTCAAGAAATATAATTCAATAGCTGCTCAACCACATCTAACATAAATGTCCCCTTAATCGTTATTATAGATGAATTCGTACAATTAATAGAGAGAATGAAAATGACATTAACCTTAATCTAACTAACTAATAACCGTCTTTGCGTATTTAACAACCTCTTAATTATACATTTACATACTATTACGCTCATCTATTGATAAATTACGGAATGATCCCTACAGTTGTATTACTTTCAGATATAAACTCAATATAGCTTTCCTTCTAAATTGAAAGGATTTGAAAAAGAAAACAATTAAGACCACTCTCAACCCTGAAAAAAACTGATTGAAATCAACTGAGCCACGTCAGCTTTTTTAAATACTGACCTTGACGATCCACTGCCATCCGTGACCGGTCACTTTAGTTTTTGAGTTCCACATTTACCAATTTACCTTTAATATTATACACACAAAAGGAAAACAAAAAAATTAGTACGCGTCGGTTTGAAGACGAAGCGAACCGATGAGAGCAACTGACGGAGTCGTGCCATCCCCATCACTTAAGTGATGGTCGTCGGTTGCAAGTGACGAGCAAACCGACGCTCCCCGATGGGAATGCTCTAATCACACATTATTTTCATTATTTCTATTCAAAAATCATTTCCCTGATTTATTAATCATACAAAATGACGCAACCTTTTATTTTAAAGTTAAATTGTAAAAGAGTAATGCTAAATAGGCATACTTACGTAGATTTTTTCTCTTTCTTAATCTCATCCAATTAAATTTTCAAACTCATCAATCACATCTTTATGTCTAAAATTAGTTCTATAGATTTAGGCCTACCAATCATTTTACTTTGTAAAATTATTGATTGTGAAATTTTTACTCTCTCTTCTTTTGTTTGTAACCTGGGAACACTAAATCACCACTTCCTCTCGTTTTCATTTCCTACATATTACCTTCTCTCTCCTTCTTTTCTTTTTACGCACTCTAGACACAATGTGACTACTACTCATTGTTTTTACAAGGTTTAACAAACCCTAATCTGTAAAACTAAATATAGCCAAGCATATTATTCCAATCTTGATTTTGCTAAAATTTACTAACAAGAACAAAAAAAATATCAACTAGTAAAATGTCACGTTGGATCAGAAAACTATCACAAATCACACACAAACACAAACACAACAACAAGATGATGGAGGTTGAAGTAAAACTCCGGCTACCAGACTCCACGTCCCACCAAAAGCTTTCCGACATTCTGTCCCCTTACCACACCAAAACCCACCTTCAACAAAACCTTTTCTTCGACACCCCATCACTCACTCTCGCCACCACCCACCACGCGGCACTCCGTCTCCGTTTCTACGACCTCGACTCCCAATCAATCCTGTCCCTTAAATCCAAACCCCGGATTGTATCCGGGATTAGTCGGGCCGAGGAGACGGAGGAGGCCGTGGACCCCGCCCTGGCTCGGCAATGTGCAGCCGAGCCGGGACGTTTGAAAGTTATAAAAGAATCATCAGGAATTTTGAAGAAAGTGGAAAATGAATATAGGGTGGGTGTGGATGAATTGGTGTGTTTGGGTGGGTTTAGAAATGTGAGACTTGTTTATAACTGGAATGGGTTGAAATTAGAATTGGATGAAACGGTGTTCGATTTCGGTGTTAATTATGAGATTGAATGTGAAAGTAATGAACCCGAGAAAGCTAAGTTAATGATTCAAGATTTGCTTAATGATAATGGGATTAGGTTTTGTTATTCACAAGTTTCTAAATTTGCAATTTTTAGATCTGGGAAGCTGCCTGAATTCAAGTAAGCATTACCATAATTTATGATTGAATATAAATCTGTAGCATTTTCTTGTAGGATAAGACTGTAGCCCTTGTTATGTTCTTGGGTATTTTAGTGCTTTTATATTATTTGTCATTCTTGAATTGTATGGAAGTTTGAGAAAGTTACATTGGTTATATATGTATAAATAAATGGTAAGCATATATATGCATATGTTCTGTTGCCTTTGAACTTTGAAGTGAGATGTGATGATTTGCTTATTATGATTGCAAGTTGCAGAGACTCAGAGATTGCAATGTAGAGATTTGTAGTGTTTGTGCATAGTGTAGCTAATTCTAGTTGTGTTATAATAGTATATGTTAGTGAAATAATGAGTAGCTGAAGTAAGACTGATTGTGGTTATTTGATTACATGATATGTTAGAGTTGATGAGTATTTGATTATGATGATTCAATATCACTTAAATGCAATGCCAGATACCTTATCTTAATTATTTATAGCTGTGATTGTGCTCTATGAATCCATTTATAGTCAAATACAGTAGTAAGTATAAACTAGAGGACATCTAACCAAGTGTTGTAGTTAAGGGATAATTGATGTTTATTTTGGCAAATAAGATCTCTGATCCTGAGTCAAATGACCTGATGCTGTATGTATATGACACAGACTACAGGCACGAAACATTTGTTGATTACTGACTGAGAACAATGTTGATGGGCTGGTTTCGGGTAGATATATACAGTTTTGGGTTGGCGAGTCAAAAGAGCTTATAAAACTCTATTTGGTTGGGGTCCGACCTGTTTACCCAATTCCCAACCAAACACAACCCAAAAACTTGACCAATTGGCACGTTTTGTCCGGTGTCAGTTCGTGCTGAGAATTGTCACCCTTATGACAAACAAGCTGCATTAAAACCATTCACTGGAGAAATAAACAACTTTATTTTAGATCTGGTTACTCATACAGTCAAACCGAAGTTCCCGTGTTTTTAACAGTTGAAATGCTTTAGCTTTTTGCTGTACCAATAACTGCCTGAAAGAACCAAAACTCCCAGGATACATGACGTGCTAAAAATAAGTGTTATACCATGCAAAATGTTGAAGGGAAGAAAGTACAAATGTCAAAAATATCAAAAAGTTGGTTCCCTGGCCATCCAGATTGACCATTTTTGCCATTGTTCAATGGTTTTAATAATAATATCCACAACTTGAAACTTGTTTATTCTTTAATCCTAAATCCTAAAAGATACCAACATTGCTTTGTCTTTCACTCCACTAAATCTCCACCTAATCTTTTTTTGAACAAATTTCCACTTAATCCATTGTGCTATATAAACCATATCTCTGCGTACTTTAAGATAACAAGGAATAGCTGCAATAAGACTGATTTTGATTATTCAATTACATGAACAGCTCTTTGATATATGTACTTTTAGGAGTTCCTTTAAATGAGTTAGAACAGAATGGTTATTGAAGGAGCAAAGTCACTCCAAAACGAGATGTCATATTTGTATTGGAGTAGAATTTAACTCTGCCTGAGACACAACCCAATTAGGGGTGGCAGTTTGGGTCAGATTGGGTTGGCAGGCTCAGGTTAACAGATTGATTTTACCCAACCCAAACATGACCTTATTAATAGATGGGTGGGAAGTTCAACCCAACCCGAATATTATTAACCTCGAGGCAATCCCTGTAACCTGCTTAGATGAATGGGTACAGGATAACCAAGTGAACCTGTTTATTTTCGTGTCTGATTTTGAATCGTGTCGAAAATTACCACGCCTATCATATATGGTACATTAAAACCATTCGCTTGATAAATAGACCACTTTATTTTTAATTTGGTTACATATACAGAGGTATACACAAGTTTCTGAGTCTAGCAACAATTAAAATGCTTTCTCTCTTTTCATTTGTAAAAGGCAAAAAAGTATAAATGTCAAAATTGTCATTAAAAAGTTGGTTCCCTTGCCATCTAATTTGACCATTTTATCCTTGTTTAAAGATTCAAATAAAAATCTAACAACTTGAAACTTGTTTATTTTTTTAAGTTTTAAATTACTATAAAGATACCTAAATTGCCTTCTATCTTACTCCACTGATTGTCCACTTAATCCAATATTCCAATGTGCTATGTAAAGCATACTTCTTTGTTGTTTTATTGTTTGTGCTATGTGATGTCATTTTTACATTAATTCATTCAAACATCTAATTAAGTAATTTATTTGCACGATGCAATTATATCATTATGTTTTAATTATGTTTAATGTGGGGAAAGTTAGATCGTAGAATTGTCTTTTTAGAAAATAAAAAAAATAAAAATTAACCCTTATCTTAAACAATTGTTGAAGTTTAATATAAGAAGCGACCGTTGTAATAACTAATGATGTTACTAGGTAGTAAGACCTCTCCCAATGGTGGACACCAACTGACACATCAGTTGGTGCCACATCAGCGTCACGTCAGCTTTTTCCAAAACTAACACAAACTAAGACTACCCTGCTAATAGTGAACATCAGTTAATATCATTTCTCTTTTTTAGGACCCACACACTAATTTCTTTATTTATTTAAAACACAAACTTAAATAAATCATTTTCATTAAAATTAAAAACATTACATTATATAAAAACAAAACATTACAAATCCTAAGAAAAAATACATTTATTGAAAAAAAAAATACATTTAGTAAACATTACACTAATTTTAAAAAAACTTTGTTTAAAAGATAGTAAAGATGAGGGACCATAAGTCCTTACATAAAAGCATAAAGGGTAAAATTTATAAAATAAAAGTAGATAAGGTACTATAAATGTAACTTACTTAAATTACAACTTGTTATCTTCTTCTCCAACCCACCATCATCGTCTACATTCTTCTTCATCCAAACCCATTCTTTTTTCTTTATTCTCTTTCATTTGTAAAAAGAAAAGGAAAAAAGAAAACTCATAATGCTGGACCCCACCCTCTCCTTCAAAACAAAAACTGACGCGGCCGAGTTTCCCTTCGGTTTGGCGAAGTATTCCACCGACGGCGATAAATCGACACCCCGTACTAACGGCGTCGGTTGCGTCGTTCGAGCTGACGGATCGCACAGATGCGCCATTGGGAGGGACCTAACAACACATAAGATTCACTTAAAATGACTTGTTTGCCTTTCTAAAAAAAGAAAAAATGACTTGTCAAACTTATTCTTGTTTAATGACGTAAGTATATAACTATATGTAACAAAATCATAAATTGCAGTTTAAAGTTGAGTCTATTTAATTAACTTTAACGAACTATTACCATTATGTAAACCACCTTTTAATTGGTGGGTAACATAGTTTTCCTTTAGTATCAATGTACATAATCGCCTTATATATAACAATAAAAAAAAATGGGATGTCATGTTTTCTTTCACAACGCAACAACATGTTATGCCATGATGCCAAATATGTATACGTTAAAAATTCCTACATGTGACGGATTCAAAAGTTGTGGTAATCAGTAGCGTCAGTATTTTTGTAAACTTCTACCACAAACAAATGTAGCGAATGAACTAGTAATTACAACTATCAATTCCTTCAACATATAACTCCGCCCGTATTATTAATAACACATAATATTTTTTCCTCAACTAATTTAAAACAATTAAAACATCAAAGGGGTAGGCTACGTGTGACACGAGTGACCCTTTAGCAAACATTTAGTTCTTCTCCTTAGAGAATTCTTATCGGTTTGATATTTATTAATATCGTAATTTTCTGTAAAGCCATCGATTTTCATCCTTGTGTTGATTTTATCTAAAATCATAGTATTACTCTATGATTTTTGTAACTGTATATAAATCTTAAAGTATGGTTCAGATGACTACATCAACTTTGAGTGAGATTAAGAGAACCAACAGATTTGTTGTCATGTGTTACTTTATTATCTCTCCTTCATATTTTTAAAAATTAAATATCTCACAAATGGTAAGTAAAAAAATCATGAAAATTACATCATAAAATTCAACGTTTTCTCCTCTTCGATTTTCCGTTTCTCAAGGCATACTTTCGACAACTTTTTTCTTCTTCGATTTTTTGATGGGTTTTACAAATTAGTAATACATGTGTTAGTGATTGGTTATACATTTAATTTGTGGTTAAGTTTAGGGTTTAGGGTTAGTGTTAGGGTTTAGTAGGGTTTAGAGTTTAGGGTTTAGTAGGGTTTAAGGTTTAGATTTTAGTATGATTTAGGGTTTAGAGTTTTGTAAAGCGCTTAGGGTTTAGGGTTTGGGGTTTAGGGGTTAGGGTTTAGGGTTTGATGTTTGGGGCTCAAACCCTAACCCCTAAAACCCAAACCCTAAACACAACACTAGGGACTATTTACTTTTTTCATATTAAGTGCTGTTTGCATGTGATGTCTGTCTGGATAAACATGTATGTTTATAACAAGTGCTGTTTATGTAAATGTAATTTTTGTTTTGACCATAATAATGAACTTAAATGATATAAAGTTTGAATAAAAAATGGCGTGTTCAAATTGTATTGGAGATAAAATGTTGAAAAAATGTATATTTATCATTAAGTGCCTTTTTTTTAAGGGATTCATTTTTCTTCCTATTTCAGAAACAGACATTCCTTTCAGATTAAGTGAAAAAGAAACAACAATTTATCTGTCTGTATTAAGAGGTGTTTGGAAACAGACCATTAAGTGAAAAATAAACAGCCCCTAACACATGTGTTACTAATTTGTAAAAGCCACCAAAAAATGAAAGAAAAAAAAAGTTGTCAAAAGTATGCCTTGAGTGACGACAAATCGAAGAGGATAAAACGGTGAATTTAATGGTGCAATTTTCATAATTTTCCGATTTATCGGTTTTGAGATAATTGATGTTGGAGGTAAATGAGTTATATACATGTAGAGCATTCTGTTTGTACAAATAACATGATATCATTGATTCCCTAATTATTACAGAAATTTCTATTCTCATTTGAACTCCACCCACGAATCTTATTATATGGGTGGAACATTGATGAGTCTAATGTTTTATAGTTTAAAGTGTTATGCATAAAGAACACAAGATTACAAATTAAAAAGGCTTGGTTTCAAACTAAATTGCACATTTATTAAATTCATGTAAAACGCTATTATTTAATCATATATTTTATCAAACAAATAATATCAAATAGAAATTTAACGTGTGTCATGTGTATGTACGGGTTTAAGGTCTAGTTAACTAATATAGAATATAACAATTTGGTAAATTGTGATTCAATAATCTTCTTAAATCTTGTTAACCGGTACTATATCCTTTTTATATCAAAGTAGAATATGAAACTTAAGACATATGACTAAGTTAAAATTTAAGTTAATTAAATTTAATAAATATAAAATATATACTTACTATAATTTGTATAATAAAAAATATAATAATAATATATTATGATAATTTAATATCGATCTTATCCAATTCGTTTGATGAAAGTCATGAAATGAAATAAAAACAAAGAGAAAAATAATCAAACTTCCACGTTTACATCATCTGCCGGTTCAATCATTTTCTCTCTCCATCACTCTTATTACACCTACACGCTTTACCTTCTTCCTTCATCCATTTTCATCTTTTCTTTCTTCTTCTAATTATATAATAATTCTATCATAATCATAATCAATACTCATGATGATCGTGATGGGTTTTTTATAACCTTACTTCAACACGCAATTCATCGCAAGCTTTATCCTTCTTCCTCAATTCTTTAGGTTCGATTATATTCTCTCCATTTTTTCTGTTATTTTAATTTATCATTTACGTTTCTTGATTCTTTCCTTATTCTTGGGTTGCTAATAGTAATAAAGTAAGTAACTTTATCAATTTGGGGTTTTGGGTCGTTTCGATTATCTGGTATTTTAGTCCTAAATTGTATGATTATGGTGATTTCATAACATGGGTTATGTTTCTTGTTTTGAGTATTAACATGGGTGTTTAACTGTTTTTTTTTTTTTTTTTTTTTTTTTTGTATTATATGTTCATATGCATTTTTGTTTTGGATTTAATTATTTCTTATTTTATTTTCATATGCATGTCTGAAAAGTCTATTTTTATTATTTTTTAAATATAAATATATTGTGTTGTATCCGATTGTTATGTAACAGTACCCAGTACCCACCTTGAATTTTAGTATACCTTCTTGATAAAGATGATTATTGGATGTTATTATGAGAAGTAAACATAAGGAAATTTATGTTAATTACTAATTAGTTATTAAATGTTAGTGGAAAAAGATGACCAAATGTTCATATTTTCTTTTGTGTGCTTTCTGTAGGAAAAAAGTTGCATTCTTGACACCTATTTGACCTCAAACCATATGCTAAAGAATTGGGTATTTTTATTATTGGGACTTCATGCCTACATGATACGCATTCGTCGCATTATGCATATATGTGTACATACCAAAGGTCCTGAGAAAAGAAGCAAAGTTCTTATAGAAGAGGGCAAGATATAAGTTGATTGAAAATGATTGATCATGATTTTTGTACTGTACTAGTTGGATTTTGGGTCTTAATAATTTTCTGGTATAGTAGTCCTAAGTTGTATAATGATGGTGATTTTATAACATGGGTTATGTTTCTTGTTATTAGTATTAAAATGGGTGTTTAACTTTTTTATTTATTTCTTGTTCATGTGCTTTTGTTTTAGATTATTTTCTTTATATGTCAAAAGACTTCTTTTTTATTTTACTTTGTTGTTTTTTACTGTTATGTAACACTACCCAGTTTCCACCTATTAGAATTATAATATAACATCTAGATAAAAAGAAAAAGTAGATGATGCTCTTATGATAAGTAAACATAATCAAATTTATGTTATTAACAAGTTTACTGGAAAAAGTTTCATATTTATATTTTTGTGTGTGTTTTTCTCTCTGGAAAAAAGTTGCATTTTCTGACATCTATTCGATCTAGGACCATATGGTATCGAATTAGGTATTGTTATAATTAGGAGTGCATGGCTACATGATCTGGTTTCTTTCTGTTATGCATTTATATGTTCTGTGTTCATGCCAAAGGTTTTAAGAAAAGAAGATAAGTTCTTGTAGCAGAGCACATGGCAAGATAGAGTTTGGTAGAAATTGATTATGATAAAGATTTATGTATTAGCTACGAGTTAAAGTTTTCAGATATGGATTATTGTGATAGGTGTAAAAGTATCTAACTTTTCCTAACTTAACTCTTGAAGTACCCCTTATTTAGTTTTGATTTTTATAGATCAAGTAGCCAAAATCTTTTTTATTTTACATTGTGAACGTTGTTGCATATATATCGTGAGATGCATTGTAATGTTTGGCTAACTTTAAAGTATTGATGGCCCTTCAATAATCCAATTATTTGCTTCTTATATCAGAATCTAAAAAATCGCGAGTTAATGAACTCAAATGCTGAATAAAGTCATAAACTCTTATCACAGTTAGCAGCTCATAAGGCCAAATTCCAATGGGAGGAGCGTGTTCAAGAAAACGGGACCCACAAACCAACGAAGAAATTGCACAAGGAGGAGTTACAAGAAAGTACTCCAAAAGTGGAAGCTCAAAGTGGCTGGGAACGTCTTTCTCTCGAGCTTTTGTAGATAATAAAGAAGGAAACACGATATGCCCATCTCTAATGGAATTATGCATTTATAAGATCTCTGAAGTACGTAAGCTACTCTCTTAATAGAACCCATAATTGATGAGAAGCTGATATACAATTTTAATGAAGATTTCTATATTTCTGGTTTGAAACAGGAAATTAACGAGTATGGTACCTTTTCTATGCTACCAAGAGATATTAGTCAGCAGATTTTCAATGAATTGGTTTATTCTCAACGCCTTACTGAGACGTATCTTGAAGCCTTTCATGATTGTGCTCTGCAGGTATCTATCTAATAACATGTAACACGCTGAGTTTTTTTTGTTGTAAATTCTTTTACAAATTGATAATTTTGCTTTTGGCAGGATATGAATTTAGGGGAGTATCCAGGTGTTGACGATACGTGGATGGATGTTATATCCTCTCAGGGATTGTCATTACTAGCTGCAGATCTTTCTGGTTCAGATGTTACAGATTCTGGTTTGTTACATATTAAAGACTGCAAGAACGTTGAGGCCTTAAATTTAAATTTCTGTGATCAGATCTCGGATGTTGGGCTTGGCTGCATTAGTGGTATTCTTTTGCTTCAAACTTTTGATGAATTTAACAATATGTCTATGATGATGATATGAAGTGAACAATACAGGTCCTCTTGTTTCCCTTTCATATGTGTATTCTTTTTTCCGTCAGGATTTGAATAATATGGTAGTTATTCTAGGAATGATGTTGTATGACAACACCAAGAAAGTGACTGATATCTTATTATCTTTTTAATTATTAAAATCAGATAAATGGTCATGATGAAGGGGCTGTGGGTCCGTGGGTGTGCTTTTGATGTAGAAGCTCCAACAATCTGGCTGAGTGTTTGACAAATTCAAAGAATATAAGATATTTATGAATTCAGAGTATATTAGTAGTTTTAGATTTTTGTTGTAGTTGGTACAAATCTGATTATTTGATTGTTAGATAATAGTAAAAA
Organism: Pseudognaphalium luteoalbum; assembly: GCA_963422505.1. NCBI lineage: Eukaryota > Viridiplantae > Streptophyta > Magnoliopsida > Asterales > Asteraceae > Pseudognaphalium > Pseudognaphalium luteoalbum. The sequence continues at coordinate 113,635,558 of OY730195.1, forward strand.
AATCTGAAGCAGAATCTGTTTAGACAAATTACAAACATTGAAGTTTGATAATTATGACTGATAAACAGATAGTGTTTATCTCAATAATAGTTGCTAGTAATCTGATACCAGTAATTATGGCTTAATCTGTCAGGTCTTACAAACTTGACAACTTTGAGTTTCAAGAGGAACAATAGTATTACCGCCAATGGGATGAGTGTTCTTTCAGACTTAGTCAATTTGTTGAAGTTGGACTTGGAAAGATGTACAGGGATACATGGTGGTCTTGTTCATTTAAAAGGTCATAAATCATAACATTTATAATGTTATCTTCAACCTACACATTTTGTGGGTGTGTGGTTGTACCTTTTTAACTGATCGTTGACCTTCATATAAACAAATATATAACCACTTCTGATTTTTTGTAGGTCTAAAAAAGCTTGAGGCACTTAATGTTAACTGTTGTAATTGCATTACCGATGCCGATATGAAGCCCATCTCAGGTGTGTTTTAGTCTGCCCTCTAAAACAATTTCTTAATGGTATAACATCAAGAAAAGTTACTTTCTATTGCCTTTCCCAGATTTCGCTAAACTTTACAAAATGAAAATAATTCAAATATAGTCAATTAAACTAATAATTTGTTCTTTTTTATATACCAGACCTAACAAACTTGAAAGAATTACAAATTTCTTGTAGCAAGGTCACAGATCACGGCATTACATTCTTGAAAGGTTACTTGACTTCTTTGTCATCTTTATCTGCAACTCGCCTATTGTTCGTATTACTCGAATTATTATATATATTCCATGATAAAGTGTATGAATTGGTCCAAATTAATATATTTTTCTAAGGTTTACGCAAGCTTGCATTGCTCAACATGGAACGCTGCCCTATAACTGCAGCATGCCTGGATTCACTTTCAGGTTCACATATATTCAGTACATTTCTAATTTTATACTCTCCTTTTTTTTTTTTGAATTTCATTACCTAATTTTACTTTACTTGAACAGATGCTGCTCTACTTACTCTGAATGTAAGCAGATCTAATCTGACTGACGATGGGTGTGAGAAATTTTCAAGTAAGCTTTTTTATTGGTGTACATTGTGATGTCCAATTTTTTGTGGATACTAGAAAATTAATGCAGTTATTATGCAGAGCTCAAGTCTCTAAAAGTGCTGAACTTGGGGTTCAATGATATATCTGATGCTGTCCTGGCACACCTGAAAGGTGATCTTATTAACATTCACTTGTATGGTAATTGGAAATTATTAGCATGTGAGATCCGTTTTTGAATCCACTTTTTTAATGCTTATGTCATATGCAGCTTTGATAAATTTGGAGAGCTTGAACCTGGATTCATGTAGAATTAGGGATGATGGACTGGTGCATATAGCAGGTGATTCTTTTGGCTAAGTATCTTTCTATGCTAAAATTTTTTAGATAAAGTAAAAATTGCAAGAGAATGAAATGTTATATTCCATGGGGGTTGATAGATACAACAAACAAATTCATTCATACAACAAACTGTACAATTGCTGAAGCTCACAGTACAAGTACCTTATGCTATAAGTATGTTGTATGTATCAAATTTTATCACTACCCATATTCCATATTTGCCAACATATGCAAGAAAAATCTGTTGCATATCTCTGCAAATAATTAATTGCACCTTCTATTAATTTGCCTGTTTGTTGAATTCATTAGTTTTCCCATATTAATTTGTTTTTGTGATAGTCAGGTCTCAATCGTTTGAAATGCTTGGAGTTATCTGACACAGGAGTTGGGACCAACGGTCTTCGTCATATTTCTGGTCAACACACACTCTATTTAGTTGTCTGCATGAGATGATTGACTTCGTTCTTATCTGAAATTGATCTGATCTTGCAGGTCTGATGAACTTGGAAAGTTTGAATCTTTCATTTACTCTTGTTACTGATGGAGGTCTAAGATATTTGGCTAAATTGTCATCACTTAGATCACTTAATTTGGACGTTCGCCAAATCACAGATGATGGACTTGCAGCTCTTACAAGTATGCATGCATTGACCCTTTTACAAGATATAGAGTTTGCAAAATGATGGGGTTGGACCGGTTGTGCAACGGGTAGTTATTTGGACAGGTCGGGTCATGTTTGACCTGAAATCTAATTGGTCCAATGCTGTTAAAAAAATGTTTTAGGATGTGCGAATAATTGTCATACTGAAAAAAAAATAGTCGTTTGTCAAATCAATTAGACATGCTATATTTATCAAAAGAATCTAATTTTCTGAATACTGAGAAATTGAATATGTAGGTTTTATTATACATTAAAAATACCAAATGCAGTGTGGGTGACTTTCGACCCCATTTGACCTGCTTGACCCAGTTGACCTGTTTCCTTTTAATTAGTTTGACCTGTCAGAGATATAAGATAACCTGTACCAACCCATACTTTAAGTAAATGGGTCAACATTGCTACCTGTACCTATTATTTGGAAAGCTAAACCATTTATTTATTAGACACTGCTGTTGAAGTGTTGGTCAAACTGGTTTGTTTTTCTGATGTAGGTTTGACTGGATTGACTCATTTGGACTTGTTTTGCGCGAAAATAACAGATAACGGAACAAACTATCTGCGCAGTGTGCTATTCTTTTAACTCTGATATTTTGTTGCACATAAATGATAAAGGTGATATTTAATAACTTTGATGTTGGTTTTCCTGTAGATTTAAAAAACTTGCGATCCCTGGAAATTTGTGGTGGGGGACTAACCGATGCTGGTGTGAAGAACATCAAAGATCTTCGATCGTTGATGCTTTTGAATTTGTCCCAAAACAGCCACCTTACAGATAAATCTCTAGAATTGATTTCTGGTATTTATTGCTTTTTCTTTCATTTTAATGATGTATGCGTGTATGATTATTAACTTTGGATCGGTTTGACTGCAGAATTGACAAATTTGGTGTCTTTGAATGTCTCGAGTTCACGGGTAACAAATGCAGGATTGCAGCATTTAACAACCCTCAAGAATTTGAAATCACTCAGCTTGGAATCAACCAAGGTGACTGCAAGTGATATAAGGAAGCTCCACGAATCTCACCTCCCGGATCTGGTGTCCTTTCGGCCCGAGTAGAAAGATGGCTTTTTGGTACATAGAAACAAAGTCCTGAAATTTGTTGAACTGTAAATATAGTCTCTGTGTTATGGGTTTGAAGGTGAATGACAATGAGATGCGTGCTGAATGTGAAGCTTTTTCTTCCATCTGGATGGAAGTAGTAATGTAAATAAAAGGCATCCTTAGCTACACATCTCTTAATATATTAGTATGGTCTTTGTAATCTATGCAAGATTCTTGTAAATATTTGGGGTGATATGTATATAAGGTTTTCTTGCTGAATTTCTGGGGTCTTCCTTTACCCATGTGACCGCCAACTGGCAAGATCAGCTGACTTCTTCTTGCTGAATATCTCTGTAACTGAATTCCTAAGTTCATCATCCTTAGAGTGGATTGGTTGGGTCTGTTGGTATAAGTGGAGTATGTAATGCAATTGCCTTCTTTTTAGTTTATATTGCTATCTGGTTTGAATTCAATTTTGTTGCTTTAGTTAAGTAATTGTTAGAACTGATTATCATTGGGTCAATCCAGCATATTATTCATGTCATCGTTCTTAAAGTCAATAGCTTAGGCAGGGGTTTTGATTGTACAGTGCAGGGATATGGCACTCTGGTATGACTGTAATTGTTCTTATATCAATCATCTGTATGACTCTTTATTTTTGGTTGAGCTTAGCATTCAATAGGAATGAGAGTTGATTAGAATTGGGTTAAAACTGCCTGTAAATGGGAGAAATAGAATATATAAATGTGTGGTCTGAGGAGTTGATGAATTTCCAATTCCGAGTCAGATTACATGTCATAATAGATTATGAGTCATGTGTGCCTTTTGAAAATTTATTTGGTGTTAGTCTTCTTGGTTATCATATTGGTTTGGAGATGGTTCTTTTTCGTTTCCATGTGTAGTGGTTCTCTCTATCTGGATGTGTAACATGCAATTAATCTAGTTGCTATATATGTCACTCAGAGCATAATCCTGAGAAGAGACTATGGTAATATGATTGCTGTTACGGAGAGTATCATGTATGGGGTTTGAATGATTAAGAACCGGTGGTATTATGATTGTTGTCGTTTCTTTCATTATGGAACTGGTGTGAAAAGCGAAGTGACTATAAGCATGGAAGATTGCTGCAAGTACAGGAAAGGAACTAACTATAAATGTTTGACTCTAACGGGTTAAAGCATCAATCCACAGTTGGATGGTTATGGTGATTTTAATGTGATTTGTGATGATAAATTGTCTAGGCAGAATCATTATATTTTTGAGTGTTTAGTGTGGGGTCCCACAATAACACTTGTTGATACAAATGTATTGACACTAGCTAAGAATTTCTTGACAAACAGTTTGCGAAATAACACTTATCAAGTGGAAGATTTATGTTACTTGTAGTATAATTGAACAAGAGTTGTAAACAATGCAAGAACACAAGTGATTCAATAATCAAAAGCCTCAATATTATTATTGAATAATACGGATACACAAATGTATTAGGGTTACAAAGAGAACCTTGAAGCTTGGTTACAACTTGACTAATCTATTTGACACTTAGACTTGCACTGATCTATTTTACACTACAAAATCTATACAAAATCTACTTTACTAAGACAAGTTTTCTAGGAAACACGCCTGCATTAAATGCATTACCATTCATTGTCTGCAGCGTGCACTATTCCTCAAAAGCATGTCTGCAGTAGGTGTACTTGTGTTGCAGAGTTGGTAGAAAGCAGACCCACTAAGCAGCATTAACAGAAATACGAGCAGAACTATCTTTTTGAACTGGCAGAACTAATTCTTGCAAACTTTGGCACTTGGCAGCACTAACTCTGTAGATGCTTGGCAGAACTAACCTTTGAATGACTAGCAGAACTAACTCTGGAAAACTTTGTTTTCAATAAATGAACAGAGCTAACTTCTACTAGCAGAACTAAATCTTCATAGCCCAGCAGTACTAACCTTGAGCAGACTTAAACACTTAGAATAATTTGACATTTGATAACCAGAAGAATTTAACCGACATTTGGTTTTAATATCTGAAGACTTTTTATGTGTTGGAATGGAATCTAGAGGACTGCAAATTTGGTGCAGTTTGACTCCATGTTTGTCAAACTGGCCAAATAGTATCATCTATTTGTCATGATTTTCACATAGATATGGTTAAAGCTAGTGAAGTAATGGTAAGAGCTTTAACTTGAAGCAGGGGCGGAGCCATGATAACTAAGTAGAGGGGGCCCATTTTGGTGTTGTTTAGTATTTGCTTATCTCAAGCTGGGTTTGGTCAAACTTCTCTCTCATTTTTTATAGCATGATAGCACGGTATTTACTATTCAATTTCATTTTTTAGGTCCAGTGGTGGTTTTTGTCATTCAGCTTCTTTAAGTTCTTTCCTTCTATTACCTTATGATGACGTCTTCTCAAAGATTCAAGGATTTTCTCTCCGTTGTGGATCTCAAATTGGTATACCAGACGCTGTGAAGGTTTGTTGCTTCATTTACTTTTATTTTGTTAGCACTCAAAACTCTGTGTATTGCATCAAATTTAATATTTGAAATATGTTTTGTTCTTGTAGCCGGACATAACTGCCCCTGGTGTTTAAATATTTGCTGCTTTCCACCGGGGATTTGCCCATCTGATGGTTCCATCTATATCGATAAGAGATTTGTTAAGTTGAATGTATTAACACAAACATCGATGACGTGTCCACATGTAGCTGCTGCTGCTGCTGCTTTCGTGAAATCTTATCACCCCAACTGGTTTCCTTCTGCAATCAAATCGACTTTAATGACTACAAGTAAGTTATTTCCTTATATTACCTTGTGATGACGTCTTCTCAAAAGCTTTTTCTCACAGTTGTGGATCTCAAAATGGTATAGTAGGCCCGAATGTTGTTCCAAGAGAAGATTTTAGAGCCATATTCTTTTGACTTTTATTTTGATGTTGGTTAGGTAGTAGCTAACGGGGTTATTTAGGTGTTCTTTCTTTGATGTGTTTTTTCTACTATTAGTTCTCCTCATTAGAGATGCTACTTTTTTTTGGCCAGTGATAATGCCATATGCATTATCACTTTGGTACACAGGGAGCATAGTGTAGATGATTTTATCATTTTGTGATTTTACCAGTGTACCCATCAAATTTGCCTGTGACAAAATCAACCCTTTTTTTGTTCCTTCTTGCTTCCTGGTTGGGTTAGGTTGTTTTAGTAATTTTAGCCCTTCCACAAATAAAATAAATGTAAGGTGTGTTATAAGGAAATTGAATTCTTTACATTATTTAAACCTTCTGTTTTGTAAAAAATCATTTTTCCATTAAATGTAACACACTAATGGTTACTTTGCTTTCAAATAGAAAAACAATGGCCAGGATTTATAAAAGTAGAGCAATCAACAATCCATCTACAACGTTTGTGGCTCCATTTACTTCATGTGGACCTCTCAAGTGGATATCAAACATTGTGAAGGTTTGTTGCTTCATTTACTTTTATTTTGTTAGCACTCGAAACTCTGTGTATTGCATCATATTTAATATTTGAAATATGTTTTGTTTTTGTAGCCGGACATAACTGCCCCTGGTGTTGAAATATTAGCTGCTTTCCACCATAAATTTCCCATCTGATGGTTCCATCTCTATCGAAACTTCGATGGCATGTCCACATGTAGCTACTGTTGCTTTCGTGAAATCTTTTCACCTTAATTGGTCTCCTTGTGCAATCAAATCGTCTTTAATGACTACGGGTAAGTTATTTCCTTCTATTACCTTATGAGGACGTCTTCTCAAAGATTCACACTTTTAGTGTAGTTAAGAATAAAAGGAAATGATTTAATTCTAGCGTTGAAAGAATAAAAGGAAATGAATACATAATCGTCCTATTTGAGAGGAATATTTTGAATTTTAGTGTAGTTAAGAATGATTTCATATTAGTTTTATCTTCCTCTCCTTTCATTCATTAAAAAACTCAAAAATATAACATTATTCTTTGCGGATAGCTAATTAGATTTTCTTATTTTACATGAATTGTTTGCGACGAAGTTTAGATAGTTGCAAGGTCGACCAAGACGTGCTTCTATGTGATTTTGAAAGTTATAAATCGGTAAATAAAGATCATGGTGCATTCAGTAACATTGTCAAATATGATGGAAAGAATGATGCTTCATCACGCCTAACATCACCTTTATCGAAAGCTGTAAAATCTCCATCAAGTAAATGATACTCCGTATTACTTTACTTTAACCTTTTGTTCTTAAAAAAACCATATTATCATTAACTGTAACACAGTAACGTTACTTTGCTATTCAAACTAAAAACTAATGGCTAAGACCTTAAGATATTCAAAAGTGGAGCGGGTGTAACAATCTAGCTGCATCCTTTGTTACTCCGTTTTCTTTTCATGGACTTGTTAAATGGATACCATACATTGTGAAGGTACTTCATATTTTAGTTATGTAGTTTATAATTTAAAATTTACTCCATTCAACCCGCGGCAACGCGGAATTAACCAAGAAGCTGTATAAAAATAATGTCATTAGGGATGTAACATTAATAAACTAAATTAGTTAAAGCATATTCATGAATCTTAATTAGTTAATAGTTATTATTTATTTAACCAATCATTTACTAAACAATGAAAAATAAGTACTGCATTTATTAAACAAGGTATATTGGGCTGGTTAAGGGCCCAGCACGCCAACAGCTGCTGGCTCCGTCAGGCGTCAATGCATTTATTTATTTGTATTTAAGGCCGTCTTCGAGAGTGGATGAGATGCGGGACCTCCAAAATTATTAGGATCTCAAATTGTATGTGTTTGTTTATGTGTGGATACGTACATACAATTTGATTGTTAATTACAAGAAGAAAAATATGTTATAATTTGTTCAAAGTTGATTGAGCCAAAACAAAAGGAATCATAAAACATCTTATAATTCGATATAGAGTCTCATCTTGGTAATTATTTATGTATTTGCCCACGGTCTCCAAAAACTCAGAGACGTTCTGTTTGTATCTCTTGATTAAATTTTTTTAAAAAACCCACAAAAATACATATTCGAATTGTTGTTCTTCCTCTTGTAATTGTTGGAACTTATTTAGTTGTAACTAGCCCTTAAACCCGTGTATACACACGGGCTGTCGCAAGTCTATTTCATTTTTATAATTACGCAGATTATGTATATGGTAGAAAAATCGTATCATTTTGTATGAAAAAAAATACATAAGACCAGCAGAGCATATTAGATTTTGTATATATTAAGGATTTTAATTATAGCTAACAAATTAGATTTTGTATATGGTAAAAAAAATTCATGATAGAATTTTAATTATTATCCTTTTCATCTAAAAATAATTATACTTTAGTGATAGGGCTAAGCGTTTAAACCTGTATCTACAACACCAGACGTTTAAAATCTATTAAAATAAATATTAAATTAACGATCTATATTATTGTCATTTTCCTTATCATCATCATCATGTATACGCAAAACATAAAAAATTATATTTATAATTCATTTATGAATTTTTTTGATACGATGATTATAAGTTTAGGCTATGATTCGTGTTTGCCTTTTGTCATAGCTCAATCAATATCAAGTATGATAACCTATATATTGTTATTTTTTATCTAACGAAAAATGAATGAGTTAATTGATATAAAAAATACTACTCCGTATTTTTTATATTATAGACTAATAATATTTCCAATTATAATTTACAATGTATTCTTGAGATTTTTTTGACGGAAATGAATGGGATGGAAAAGAAAGGAGAAAAAAGTAATAGAAAAGAATATAATATGAAATTATTTATACGTATTATGAGTTGGATAGAAAAAAAAACAAAAGCAAAGTACTCAAAACAAACAATTAACGATCATACTTTTTCTACAATTTAACCATCGAATTGAGATACACTATAAAAATAAAATCAAAGCATAATAGAGAGGTAGTGTTTTAAGCGGTGAATGGTGGACTTTTTGTATTATGAATGAATGAGTTTTTGATTTGTACATTGTGCAAATTTAGTATTTTAAGTATTTTAAGAGATGGAGTGTTATATATTTTATAGCGGTACCAGAAATAATTTAAATGGAGGCAAACTTTAAAACTAACTATAATGTTTGGTTCTTCAATTTGAGGATTGTTTTTAGTAGTTCCACACCTAAACTAAAGTAGAGTTTAAACTAAATAACTATGAGTTATTTTTAGTAAAGACTTATAGATTTAGCAATCTTAAATTTACAAATAACTTATTTTGTGTGTGTTACTTTTCGTTGCCTAACTATGACAGTTTGTAGGTTTCTTTTTATCCACTTCAATGTGAAGAAAAATAAGAAGATACGAGTAATATTTATTTACATCTTAAAGTATAATGCTTAATATTTATTTTACATAGCATAAGATACAATTATTTTACACTTAACTAGTTGAAGGACCCGCGACAACGCGAGCTGCGGCATTTGAACTTTTAAATTTACCAATGTTTTTTTTCGGATACTAAGCGCTCGCTAATAAGTACTGCATATTCAAAATTGTAATCATGGCATATAAGCTACTAATACGTTTTATGGACAACTAAATGATCAATTAAAATATGTCTTACAAAATACGAAACGATGTAGTTAAAAACATATGTGATGCACGACCGAGTAAATATTCACTCATTTATCCAAATGTGAAACCATTAAATGGTTCATAATATGTTGAAATAATACCAGCATATATGTACATGTAAAATGGAAGAATGATTAATAAAGTTGTTTACCATAAGCATAATAATTATGATGTCATAGTGCATAGATAAGCATCTTGTTTGGTATCTTTACACATGTTTAGGTATCTTTACACATGTTTAGCTGTTTATAGTGAAACCGGTACAATAAACCAATAGTCATTGTTCTCCACTCTATGACTCAAAGGTTTGGATTAATCCATGCTAGATAGATAGAATAGATAGATCGATAGGATAGATAAATAGATGATTGATTAGGTAACAAAGTATATTTTAAAAGTAAGATATCTACGAATTGTTTAAGATATTGATTAACTAAGAAAGGATTTGATCCGAAGAATGTTAAACGGTTTATAATAGTATAGTATATTAGTATATGTAGTATATATTATAAAAGTATAATTAGAATTTACTACATAAGTATAAGTATGATAATAAAATCAAAAGATATAGTTAATCTTATCTAAAATTCTTTTTGATAAAAATTAGGTAACGATATATTTGTTTTCGTGGATAACTTGGGGATTGTGATATTTTATTAATTTTTAATTTTCTATATTAAAAAAAAGATTTAGATAATCTTCTCCTATGAGATTGTATTGTAACTAAAGAAACATATATTTATTATTTATTTATTATATATGAAAGATTGCAAATCACAAACAATTATAAAATCATCATAATGGGTAAAACAGTGCTAAATAAGGTTTCGGAAAAATTAAAAAAAAAAACTAAGCATATGGCGTTAACATATGTAATAACTAAAGGATAGATCATTACACATACTATTTCAAATATCTATATGGTAATGTGCATAATACAAGTTATATTACCATTAGTTTCGATATGTTAATGGGTCGTTGATCGACATAGGTAAATTCTAAAATTCGATAAAGTCAAAAGACATCGAAATTTTTCTATATAAACTTTGAATGTGACTGACATAGTCCAATATTAATTGATATGCATTTAAAGGTTTTTCCATCACACTTTTTTTTTTTATCACCATTGTCAATAAGGAACATTGAATTTAATCCAATCTACAAAAGTTTGTGCATCGAAATCACCTACAAATAAATGTGAAAAAATTAGAACAAAGCCGGGTAGGCTTTTTAACAATCATATGTATCTTAATTGGACTAGAAAACAATTTTAATCTTGTATGAAAAGCTAAACAATAGAATAAAAGTGTGTAAAAAACAATTAGTGTAAACTAGAATCTCTCTTTACAATATATATCGTCTCTTCTCACATTCTTTTCGGGACCTTCGTTCTGAACCCACCGAGAGTTTAACAAGTTTTACAGCGTCGTCTTTTTTATCAGAATGTTAAATTGCTGCTATGAGGACGAATAACATGCTCGTAACAAATACCAAAAGAATCAGAGTTAACGAAAGCGATGTTTCTTTCGCTAAGATGACAAACACTCAATCGTCATCGTTGCTTGTGGCTGATAAAGTTGGTTCCTGCGACGACTTTGGGATGGAAATTATTTTACGATTACCGGTAAGATCATTACTTCGGTTTAAGTCTGTATCTAAACACTGGTACTCTGTTATCTCAAATCCTAGCCTTAAACTCTTCCAAAACCTCACTCCGGATCCTCCTTATGGTCTCTACGTCCCGGTTAAGATTAACATGTCGTACCAAGACCATGAGTTTGTCCCATTCGACATAAAAAATCGGGGTAAAGCGCCTTCCATAAACCTGAATTTCGATCCAGATGATAAGAGAATGCATATTGTGCACTCTTGTAATGGATTAATGTTGTGTTGTTGTCACAAGAAGCCGTTGACTATCAATCGTTACATATATAATCCAACTATAAACCAATTCACTAGGCTTCCTAAACACGAAATTTATAATGCAAATTATTTTTCTGGTATGACCTTAGCGTTTGATCCTTCAAGATCACCTTACTACAAAATCGTATCTGTTTGTAACATTGGACCATACAACTACTTTATAGGAATTTATACCTCAGAAACTTGCACTTGGAAGCCTTCCTGTAAGTATTTATTTGATATACATAATACTCATATTAATTATGGTCCTGGTGTTTATTGGAACAATGCCGTTCATTGGTTTAACAAAGATGGATTGTTTTGGTATTTCAATTTGGATGAAGAGATTGTATGTCAAATACAGACCTCTTTACTTTCTCTCAGTTCGAATGATATGTTTGAGTCTCGGGATCACTTACTTGCTGTTGAAACTGATTCTCCTAACAATTCGAAGCTCAAGATTCACGAGTTAAAGAGAGATTATTCAGAATGGTTTGTGAAATACCATGTCGATCTTGACCAAGTTGTTAGATCGTTACCTGAAGTTGTAAACCCTGAACCCAGTTTCATATTCAAGTTTAGAGTACTATCTGTTGTTTTGGGCAAAAAAGAAGATGAATCCTTCTTCGTACCGGAAATAGCCGGCATAGCTTTCAGATTCAAACTGGTAGCAAAGACGTTTTACAAGCTCCATAAGTTTAGAGTCTCTGACAAATATGGTGCGAAATTAGTTTCTCAATTTCCGTATGCACATCAGTTCAAAGCGTCTCTCTACAGCGTTTGATGCATCCACGCTTAGCGGTTTAGGTATGTTTTTAGTGCTTTTTGTGGGCTGTAGCCTTCGTTACTGCTTATATACTTCAAGTTATTGGTGTTTTGTTTTGTTTTTTTTTTGGTTTGTTATTGTCGTCACAGTTATCATTTATTAAGCATGAAACCTTCTTACTGAGAACATCATTTATTGAAGAAAAAACTGCCATTCAAGAGGATGTTCTGTTTTATATCTGTAAATAAGAATATGGCTGTTCCATACTTTAAAGCAGTATTTGGAATATAAGAATCTCGTAAGCTTCTGCATTTTTTTTTTTTTAAAAAAAATCAATACGGTGATAATATATCGATAAAGGATCCGATGATCGTGTAATACAGTTGTGAGCTTACAAGATGCCATACTAACACGATACATCGTGAGTGACACTGATACGACCCCTAACGAGTTGAAATACATTGAAATCTTTCTATTTAAACCTTTGAACCAAAGTTGATCAGTATAGTAGTCGAATATTTTGGGTTATTATTGTTTAAATTTATGATTAATTATTAAGTTTGAAACATTCTAGTCAGATCATTCAAGCAAAACTGCCACTTAAGAGCTTCAAATTGTTCTTATTAACCGAGACTATTTCATAGTTGCGGCAATAAAGATTATAGTCAAACTATATGAAATCACTTACATAAAATAAGATGCAATTGTGTCTGAGCCAAATCTTAAGACATGCCATTATCAACTTTTGATTACTTATTCAACAGCAATAAAGTAGAACTACACAAGAATTTAAAATCATAAATCATTATAATTGAAAAGCAAAGCATTATTTACATACATGAAACACCATTAGCTATACAGCAAGTACAAACTTCCATTTTATATACAGTATATCATCAAGGACATACCATTAAGTACATCACGTTACATAGCAACAGCAGAGCATAAGGATCTAAAACCATTTACACCAAGTTAGTTATACAGCAAATTAAAAGCAAGCCATAACGGGTCAAAGACAATTCACGTTACCTACAGATTGCATACACGAAGCACCAAAATATTATGCAGAACGGGCCAGGTTGTTCAAAATGACCTCAAACATTCTTGGATTCAAGCTAGGATTCATAACCAGACATATTCCTCCATTTGTCCTTCAAATCGATCAACCGCACTTCTCTCAACAAATACATCCGGATCGGATACATACTTAAGATCATTTTCCATTTTCCTCTACCGTACTTCTTCACACTACTCCACTAAACATTCACCTCCTCATTACTCCATGATCGTTTCCTTCTCTTTAAAAGACTAGGAATCAAACTAGAATTTCCACCAACTTCACGTATTAAAGGAACAAAATACAAAACAAAGAAATAATATTAGCAGTAATCAGAAACACTAATCGAAACAAAAGTTGCGCCGTGATATAATCACTGCCTTGAAAGCGAATTTCGGCACAACCGTGGTGCAACCGAGAATGCCGTTCACTCCCCAAGGTTAACACAACCAGTCGACTAACACGTGCACTCGTGGTAGTCTGACTTGGAGCTTGCCAAACAATCGTGTGTAAAAGCAGAAGGTTTCATGAGAATGGAGCAATTGAAAATAAGCTGTTGTGAAGAAAACTGATCGAGTTTTTTGTTATACTCAATGTGAAGCTCGCATGAGGTATTTAAACAAAAGCATGACAACAACTCTTTCATATTGTTGAGAAAAATATGGTGAACGTGGAGGAACTTCAGGACTACTAATTCCACTTTCAAGTAAAAGAGTTTGTTACTTTGTCAAATTCATCCAACCTTCACATTGAATAAAACATACTCCATTGGTCCCAGTTTTAATGCTCACTTTTGACTTTTGAAGTTTTTTTCTTTCAAATTTAACTTTCAATATTTTTGTTTGTGTTATATAATATTTGATGTAAAATATATGAATGTATTGACTTTTGAATGTATTTTCATTGGTATAACTTTCATCAAGTATTATATAACATAAATAAAAATATTCAAGGTCAAAGTTGTCAAAAAAGCTTTTAAAAATCAAAAGTGGACAATAAAACTCAGACGAATGAAGTAAATAATAAAATAAATAGCAGCTATTAGTTAAATAAAATTGTATTATTCCAACACCCACCAGGCCACTTCCACGAATATATCTTGAACCCCAATTACATGATTGAAAGGGTACCACGATACCGCTAGACCAAAAGTCCATTGATCTCAAGTATTATATAACACAAATAAAAAATATTCAAGGTCAAAGTTATAAAAAAATGTTTAATTAAGCAAAATATCATGTAAAATATAGTTATAAGATACACATATTTGGGCATCGCACAAATCATAAAAACTAGTATTTAATATAACAATGGATAATAGGTTAAATTGGTTATAACGAGATTAATAAAACTAAAAAAGATTAAAATTAAAACTAATCGGTCACCGCGTAATGCAAGTGACGCCATCATAAAGATAATAGGTGTATAATTTAAAGCTTTTTTGTTCGTATAGGTTTGTTTGTGTTCGTGTGACATATTGACAAACGAATATAATAGTTTGTATATTCGTTCGTTTTTGTTCACGAACATGAACAAAAAGAATTGTTCATTTATCCGTTCATGTTTATTCTTTTGTTTGATAAACTTAAAGAACGAACATGAATATGATCCGTTCGTTTTCGTTTGATTCGCTTAAAGACCTAATAACATTGTAACAATTTGTTATATTTACATCATATCATTTCTATTTCTATTATTATTATAAATAAATATAAATATTGGGTAAGCATTGTCATATCATTTCTATTTCTATTATTATTATAAATAAATATAAATATTGGGTAAGCATTGTCAAGTCAGCTCTTATTGTGAAGTAAATACCAATTAACAAAGTGAATAAAAAATAATGCGTAAAAATAATTGATCTATAAAACAAAATAATGTTATGAAATGGCAATTAAGTGTTCAATATCAAGAGAATAATTAAATTGAATATAATTGTATTATTCGCAAATGAGACAATTAAGATTTAAGACTCAAACTTATATATTACACTTAGATTATAATAGATTTTATTGCAATTATTCAACAATCTATTGATTGCTTTTTAGTTTTAAAAGAAACAAAAAGTCGTATGTTAATATATAGAAAGTTGACCTTAAAGTTTCGAAAGGTTTTGATAAAGAATTGAAACAGTAATTAATTAGTATATAATTTATAAAGGGTTGACATTCCAAATTAGTTAGTGTATATTTTATGTAGGGTTAACAATCCAAATTACACTCATTAATATGAAGGTTGTTTCTAATTTTACTAAAAGGTACATTAGTTTCTTTAAATTTATATAGGGGTAATATTGTAATTTACATTCTTTAAATTATAAATTTAATGAAGAAATGGGGAACTCTTTACAGGGTGTAGAGATTTGCAAATTGATTATAAAAGGGGAAAATTGAAAAAGAAAAAGAAACGTTTAATTGGGCTATTGATTTGGGCCAGTGTGCTATGGGTCATTGTGTTCCTTAGTTGGGCTGCTATAACAGATGATCAAATGGATATTGAAGTGTTAGAGATGCACATCGAAACCGGGTTCAAGAACCCGACCCGATTTGAAACCGATTTGAAACCGGTCAAAATCGGGTTTGACCAAAACCGGTTCGGTTTGGGTTCAAACCGCCGGTTTGAAACCGGTTTGGTGTTTGGACCGTTGAAACCGGGTTGGAACCGGTTTGACTTGGACCCGGTTTGAAAACCGGTTTGAAACCGGTTTTTTTTTTTTGAACGTTAATGTATCCGTTGGTACTAGATCTAGCCGTTTTTTTTGCCATTTAATTACGTTTTTGCCATTATGATTCAAGTATATATATATCATATCATTTAGGAACCAAAACACACATTTACACACTCATATTTATATACAAATACTCAAAAACGCATATATATTCTCGTTTCAAAAATGGCAACTCAATCTTCTTCCGCTTCTCATGGTATTGGTTCTTCAAATGCACCAACGATTGTGAAAAATTTACCCAACAAAAGAAATCCGGAGATTTGGGGTGGTTACGACAAAGTGTTGTTGTCGGATGGTTCGAGTAAAGCGCATTGTAAACGTTGTAAGATGTTCTTCAAACCCGACTCCAACACCACGTTGAAAAATCATACCGAGAAGCATTGTGTGGGACTCAAAGGTAATCCGGAAGCAAGTGGTCAATCTTCGATGGCACGAGATGGTTCTATATTTACATACGATGTGGAACGGTGTCGACAAGCTTTTGCGGGTTATGTGATTCAAGAAGCTTTGCCTTTCAACCACTTCGACAACCCTCGGCTTACTAGGGTGATTCAAACTACTCTTCAACCGCGATATAACAATGTAAGTCGTACTACTCTTAAACGCGATGCCCTTAAATTGTGGAAAGAAGCTAAAATACAACTAAAAATCGGTTTTGAAAATTTAAATACAAGTGTATCATTAACAACCGATGTTTGGTCGGCTCCTCATGGTTTGCCCGGTTCGTACCTTTGTGTTACCGCACATTGGGTTGATCCCGCAACTTGGCAAATGATGAAACGTACCATTGCTTTTGAAGACTTTGAGTATCCTCACACGGGGCAAAACTTATTTAACATGTTACGATATGTAATTAAAACGTTTAAATTGGAACAAAAGGTTTTTTCAATCTCTTTTGACAATGCTAGTAATAATACACTTGCCGTTTCAAAATTAATACTAAAATACGCACCACCATTGAAGGGCATTTTTTATCATAGTCGATGTGTTGCACACATCATTAACTTGGTTGTGCAAGCGGGACTAGCGGTTGATGATGTAGACGAAATAAAAACTAGGTTTAAATCTATGTTGCAAGACATTTTTCAAAAGGGTAAAGCTAGATACAAATCTTATATGAAATTGTGCAAGGAAACGAATTCTATTTTTTTAACCCCTAATTGGGACATGCCCGTTAGATGGAATTCGACCTACCATATGCTTGTATGTGGTTTACGCCAAAGAAATACTTTACAAGTTTTTCATGATCATCTTGTTACAAAACGTCTTGCAACACCATTTCCAATCATATATTGGGATTATATTGAAAAGATGGTCGAGTTGCTCAAAATTTTCAAAACCGCGACTACTTTATTATCGGGTGTTTATTATCCAACTGGTCATTTGGTGCTTAATCAAATTTGGTTAATAACTACAAAATTAAACGACTACATGTTTGAAGGTCTAATATTTGAACAAATGGTGGCTCCCATGAAAGAAAAACTAAAAAAATATTTTCAAGAAATGCCACCGGTAATTACTTGTTGCGCCGCAATGAACCCTTGTTTGAACGTTAGCGGGGTGGACTTGCTTATCGATAACATTTGTCACAATTTGGATTTGAATGAGGCCAACCCATTGTTTTCACATAATGCAAAAACGGATTTTAAACAAAATTTGGGAGATTTATTTGGCGTATATTTTCAAAAATATAGTTCAACCGCACAAGTGTCCGGTAGTTCGGCTAACCTAATGTTTTCTTCATCTTCTTCTAGCAATCCAATGCTAAACTTTTATAATACTTTAAGACAAGAAAACCATAAACGGGCAAGGGGTGATGGTAACCAAAATCCCACTAGCGAATATGAGAGATATACCGGAACGGATTTTTTGGCCACTATTCTACCCAATGAGTTCGAACAATTTGATATTTTGGCTTGGTGGAAAGAGAGGGAATCTCAATTTCCCGTTCTAGCCATCATGGCCCGAGATTTACTAACCGTCCAAGCTTCTACGGTAGCTTCGGAATCCGCTTTTTCTCTTAGTGGCAGGGTATTATCTATACGAAGAACAAGACTCACACCGGCCTCCTTAGAGATGTGCATTTGCTTGAAGGATCACTTGGACGCCGCGGAACGTATACAAAATGTTTCAAGTCTTGAAGGTGAAATGGAATACGAAGAAGAAATACACAATATTGAGGTGGAAGAAGGTGTGACAATATCACTTTCCGACGAAGAAATTGCTCTTGATCTTGCTTCACGCGAGGCTACATCCGAAGAAGATTTCGACTTTTGAAGACTTTGAAGACATTTGAAGACTTTGAAGATGTTTGAAGACTTGAAGATTTGAAGATTAATACAACTTGAAGATTATAAAGATTATGAAGACTTTGAAGACTTTTTTCTATTCGAATATTTTTAAGAAAACTTAGAAGACTTTTGTTTAAGTTATTGTTCAATTATGTTTCCCTTACCAATGTTCTACGAATTCAATAAAAAAATTAGACTCAAACATTGATTTTCCTTAAAAACGCCTTACGCTATTTCGGTAAATTCTATTATAGACTTTTCTGACCAAACATTTTTTTTAGGAAGATTGGTAAGACATTTGGAGTAGTTCTTGATCAATTATGTTTCCATTACTCATGTACTAACATTCCAATCAAAAAGATTTGGCCCAAACGTTGGTTTTCCCAAAAACGCCTTACGCTATTTCGGTAAATTCTATTATAGACTTTTCTGACCAAACATTTTTTTTAGGAAGATTGGTAAGACATTTGGAGTAGTTCTTGATCAATTATGTTTCCATTACTCATGTACTAACATTCCAATCAAAAAGATTTGGCCCAAACGTTGGTTTTCCCAAAAACGCCTTACGCTATTTCGGTAAATTCTATTATAGACTTTTCTGACCAAACATTTTTTTTAGGAAGATTGGTAAGACATTTGGAGTAGTTCTTGATCAATTATGTTTCCATTACTCATGTACTAACATTCCAATCAAAAAGATTTGGCCCAAACGTTGGTTTTCCTTAAAACGCTTAACGCTCAAACGGTTTTCCTTATATAGACTTTTCCGATTCAACAATATTTTTAAGAAGATTTAGAAGCATTTTGGTTATGTTATTGGTCAATTATGTTTCCATTACTAATGTTCTACAAAGTTAATGAAAAAAATTTGGCCCAAACGTTGCTTTTCCTTAAAACGCTTAACGCTCAAACGTTTTTCCTTATATAGACTTTTCCGATTCAACAATATTTTTAAGAAGATTTAGAAGCATTTTGGTTATGTTATTGATCAATTATGTTTTCAATACTAATGTTTTACAATATCAATGAAAAAAAATAGACCGAAACATTCGTTTTCCTTAAAACGCTTAACGATCGAACGAAAAATGAATTATATAGACTTTTTCGATTGTATACTTTTTTTTAACAAGATTTAGAGGCGTTTTGGTTTAGTTATCGATCAATTATGTTTCCAATACTTATGTTCTACGAACTCAATGAAAAAGTTTTGACCCAAACATTCGTTTTCCTTGAAACGCTCGCGAAAAACGGAATTATATAAAAACCGGTTTGAAACCGGTTTTGGAACCGGTTCGGGTTCGACCCTATACAAATCGAGTTAGATCGGGTTGGGGTTTGGGTGGCCAAAAGCGGGTTGGACCCGAACCGGTTTTGGGCCAAACCGGTTTTGACCAAGTTTGACCAAAACCGGTTTCGGGTCGGGTCGGGTTCTCTCAAAAGCGGGTTGTGTGCATCACTAGAAGTGTATGGAGCTAAATATGGGCTGGACTACCTTAACATAATATAATTTTGTCAATAATTTTGTCATTGTGTTCATAATAATTGTATTTTATTTGAGTTGTTCATATTCATCTTTATTAACATCTTGATGCCAAAGTCATTAATTGCATACTAGAAGCTTCAGGAATTACGAAACGGGTTCATTTCTTTAGTAATCTTATACGGAGTATACACGTAATAAGTTATAATGTACGAGTGAGATATAATCATCAATTAATTATAGGAAGACCAAAATACTTGAAAGGAACAGAGTGACTTCATAAGATAAAATCAAGCATAATAATTCCAATTTAATGTTATGGAAATGTGAATATTCTTTTTTGTTTTTTTATAAAGACAATGGTAACTTTTAATGAATATTAAAGGTTTACATGTGTTACAAAATACCCTGTGGAATTCCTTCGATCATCTTAAATCGTGCAGACCAATCCAATTCTGCCTTTTTATTATCGTCTGCTACATAATACTCTGTAATAAATAAAAGAATCTATATTATAATGCAAATCTACACACAACCTATACATGCTTTTCATTAAATGTTGTGTACCGAACAAAAAGTAATCCAGGGTTTTGTTTTCCAAGTACTCGTACACCAACATCTTCTCGTCTTCATGGATGCAGAAGCCAAAGATTGTCGTCAAATTTACGTGCTGCAGAGTGGCTAAAGTCCTAAGCTCAGGTTTAAACTCAGCAAGCCCTTGCTATGATGTTACTCAAAGCCTTTTAATAGCGACTTTGCGTCCATCACAAAGCACGCCCTGTTTTTGAACATTTATAATATCTCTTCTTTATAAGATATGAGGGACGACCAAAGAAAGAATTTTATGATTTAGTCATGTAGGTTTGAATTAAAAGCAACATCACCTTATAAACAGGTCCAAAACCACCTTGTCCAAGCTTATTTTGAAGTGAGAAATCATTGGTAGCTTCCCTTATAGCTTACATCAGTTTTAGCTTAATTAATTAGTTTGAAGTGAGAAATCTTAAGTAATTAGTTTTTTTAATTTATCGAAGTTGATAAATTAATTAGAAGCTAAAAGTGATATAAATCTGTAAAAAATAAATCTAAAATTAAGAAATTGATGGATAACTTACATTATAATTCCGAGACCACCCATTTCAACTACTATGGCAACATTAGAGAGCATCCACGAGCATGATCGATGTAGAAGTTGTAAGACCATGTCAACCCAAACATGTACACATTTAAGAAAAGAATCCTGAGCACAGTAAATAAATTATAAGTTAAGGAGTTTAAGGACCAAAAGATCATCATATCAAAGTATCGAAAGACTGATATGGTGTCTGAAAAATCAGTGAATCTTGATTTTGAAAGTGCACCGTGTATTTGTTGTTGCTTGGTTATTAAAACTATCTTACTAAACAATTTAACTGTTTTCAGTTATAGTGTTGACAGAGCTCACCGGATATTTGAGGAGGTCTTGCCGGTCAAGGGGGATAAAGTAGTAAATCTGTTATTTACTCTATAAGGGGAAGGTAGTGGGTTACTCCTACAGCACGTCCTTGTACAATGCTTAAGGCTCTCGGCTGGGTAGCAGGAGCAACTTTTAATTTATTATGAGCCCAAACGATGGATTCAATAAGTTCTTGCCAATAACCACGTCCACCGAATAAAAACATTAAACTAAAAGCCCATACAAAATGAGCACCTAGGAAAAAAAGGCCATATGCGGATAATGAAGAACCATAGGGACTTTTTCCCTGGGATCTACGAAAATATAATAGAAACGAGATGATGTTTTACGGGCAAAGTCACCAAGTCGGAGATGGAGGCAGACTGGTACGAATTTTGCCGGAAAAACTAAAATATGTTTGTAACAACTTTTCTTTGGTGAGTTCCTTCTTATTCCAAACCTCAGCTATGAAGCTTTGATTGGATCAATCGGAGAATGTAAAATGGTTTGAATATGTAGCAGCAGTGGCTAAATATGCCTTGTAACTCTTCATCTGTTTTTGGAGTTGAGAGAATATGAAGATTTGGTGTGAGTGAATCATCTAAGGGTGAATATCTATTATTTATAGGGTCCATAGCAAGTGATGGAGATCGAGTTTGTTTAAGAGACACGCCACGAGAGTAAAATGAATAAAAAAAATGATGCAATGATAATAAGATGTCTTTTTATCTAAAATTATTAACTTTCACTTAATTCATAATAATCACATTTTTAACTTAATAATCACATAAATAATATATGATATCAAGTCATATTTTGTGATTATCTCGAAGATATGATAATCACATTATCTATGAGAATAATCACATCTGATTATCATTTAATTTTTTTTATAATTATCTTACATAATCACAACAGCAAGGACTATAAAGACAGTTCGAAAAAAGAAGTTAATATATTTTTATTTAAAGGAAAATGATAAAAGAAACTCTTAGGATTTTTATTAAGCCTTTAAGACATGCATATAAAGTTGTACCAAGACTATAACAAACTTTATCTCTCACCTGAATTTACGTTGACCTTCTGAATTTTGGTTGAATTTACAACAATTTATACATATAAGATTTTATTAAGTAGAGCCCTAAGACCTTCCGTTAACAAAACTCTTATTTATATTTATATCATAACTTCCAAATTTTTTTTAATAATAATCATTGAAAAAGTTTTGAAGAAAAATGTGTTTCGGATAGTTAAAAGGTCATTTCTAAATGTTTATTTTGTTCCGACGAAAATTACCATTCTTATTTGAATCTACATCATATAACCAACATATATATATATATATATATATATATATATATATATATTCAATAGTTTTATTAATAGGATTCAATTTTTTTATTATAATTCTAGTGAGTTGTATCATAGTAATAATTTTTTTATACTGAATCATATTGTTTCTCCCTCTTCTCCACCTAATTTCCTTCTCCATTTAACCAGATCCAATAGTTTTATTACTAGGATTCAATTTTTTTATTATAATTCTACATTTTTAGTGAGTTGTATCATAGTAATAAATTTTTTTATACTGAATCATATTGTTTCTCCCTTTTCTCCACCTAAATTTCCTTCTCCATTTAACCAGGTCCTATAAACATATATATATATATATATATATATATATATATATATATATATAGTGGGAGGGTCCACTGCCCGGTTGTGTAGTAGTATAGTTGGGTAAGTTCGGGTTCGAACACAGGAAACTTGGTTAGACAATCAAGATAAGTGTGAGCAATTTAAAAAGTAAATAAAATGTGGTTGGTTTGTGTGACCGAATTGTCACAATGCTTAAACACTACAATTTTAGCTAATCAAGGCAGGTGAACTCTTAAGAGTCAAAGTAATTTGTTTGAAACTTTCGTATATTAAAAACAATACTTGCATGGACTAGATCGTTAATGATTTCGGGGTGTGAAGTTAAAACCGACTTATTTAATGCAAAAGCAAACTTTCATAAAACTTAGGCTTAACGTTCGCCATCACCTAGAGTCAAACTTCAATTTACAAACTTATGATTCAATTAAGTAGCGGACATTCGTCATAGCTACCCACTTACACGTTTGAGCTTAAATTATTAACCCATTTCAAAACCACATCCGCAATCAAGTTCAACCGTTTATAGACAAACAATTGACAACAATTTACTAGGTTGAAAACGTTCGCTATATCAATAAGTAAATCACCAAATGGTTAATTCATTGACAACAATCTCAAACACGCAAGTTGGAGATTAAACATAAGTTCACGCTAAACGAGTTTATGATTCATCCATACGAAAAACATTCGCCATTTTCGCTAACTTATATCATACTAATTAGATTCATTCATACATTTCGTACAATCAACGAGTATTTTTAATAAACAACAAACATTCGCTATAGTTGTTTAACCAAAATACCAACAAATTTCACCAACTCAAACTAGTTACATACAAATTTGTGGATGAATCTTAAACTCGAAGCATAAACTCACACCAAAATATAACACCCCTAATCACCAATTAGTTCATCCAAGCAAGTATAACTAAATCTAGCTAACAATCATACTAACATCATCACAAACACATATCATTAAAGAAATCAAAGGAAACATGATTATATTAGAATGAAAAGTGCAAACCAAGTGATTACAATGTCCGGAAGATGATTGTAAGTAACGAGTGAAGTTGGATTACAAGAGATCTTCAAGAGAATGAGAAGACCTTCAAAAACCCATTAAAATCGTCATTTTTTGTGCTGGTTTTCATCTGAGTTTTTGTGTGTGAAAGTTGGTGAGATCCAAAAGCAAAAAGTACTTTTTTAGTACAAAAGTCATCTGCCGCCCAAACGACCCGGCGGGTCACTATTCCACCCGGCGGGTCCCTTAAAATAAGGGGACCCGGCTGCTTCATCAACTAACACGGCGGGTTCAAGATTTGAATCGACCCGGCGGCTCCAATATACCACCCGCCGGCTTCTACATGCTTATTTCGAGCGAAAGACTCTGTTACCAACATTGTTGAGAATCTTTAAATCACCCGCCGGCTAGCAAACACAACCCGGGGGTTCCTGTCTTCACCCGGCGGCTTGAGCACCCTACCCGGCGGCTTCTCTCAGGTTCCAGCAGATCACCTTTTTACCATAATCTCATCAATCTTGAACCTACGCACAATAAAATGAATTTCTAACTAAATAAGTACCAAAAGTTCACAATATTTACTCGAAACAAATGCAAAATAAATGATATTGCGAAAGATTCACGTATACAAAATGAGCGATATCAAATACCCTTGTACCAATGGGGCACATCTGAAGCTAGCCAACACCCACCACCCGTTTATGATCATCAGACCGCCCTGGAGGAAGCCCAACGAAGACACCAGGAGGATTTTGAGAGGCAATTGTGGCAGGAACAGATGTATCATGATGCTCCTTCCGGTTCTCAGAACTGGGACCCATGGCCACAGGATCGCGACCAGCAAGATGGATCTCAAGGACCGAGTTCGGGGGGGTTGGGGATGGCCCTTCTAGTTTGGTCATTGCCCCCTTTTCAGACATTATTATTACTATCCTTATGCTTTAATATAAGAGTGCCTACGTGCCTCATTTGTTAGACAACTTATTTCATGTTTTAGTACTTATCTTAGCTAGTATTTTGAACTTCTTGCTTTGAGTGACATTTGGGTACCGTTTTGTACAATGTCACTCAACTGCAATACCCTATGTTTATTTTTATTTCTATCTAGGTAATGGCTAGAAGTTCTTGCTTATTTGGATTTGGAACCCGTGCGCCGGCTGACAATAAGTTCAGCAAATGCACTCGCTCGGCAAACAAACCCCCGGGGAAGTTCTCGTTCCCTTTGCCCCTTCGCACTCATACTTTTTATGCTATTTTTGCATTGAGGGCAATGCAAATCTTAAGTGTGGGGAGGTGAATTCACTTAAAGTTCATTGCTAGTAAATTTTCATTTCTTATCTTTTATTGGGGTTTGTAAAGTTTATTGGTTTGCCAATCGAACTTTACAAATTCTAATAACGGCTATTTGCTACTTATTAGGTCTGTTATTGATCTTGGACCCAATAGATTTTTGCAAATGCCAATAGGGGGTTGGAAATGATAATTTGCTGGGAGTGTGCTTGTCCTTAAGAGATTGATTGCTTTGGAAATGGTTTGTATAAAAATTAAGTGAAAGTGATTTAATCTTCCCTCTTTCAACTTAACCTTTTGAGATGTGTCATAAAAAACAACCTAATAGGGTGAATTGCATGACTAGCACACTTGTAGCCTCCACTATGAAAATTGTGAGAAATTTGAGCCTTATCGGAAAAAAAAAACACTTATCTTTAGTGTTTGTATTGTTTGATTGCTATGAGTGTGCCGGTGATTGTAGTTTGTTCTAGAACTTTCCCTAGTGATGCATTTTGAGACCGCTGTGGGATCACAGAAATGTGATATAGGTGGGGTCGAAGACGAGGAGGTGTTCTTAGGAATTTTGATCTTATTTTCTATTTTAAACCATTTACATCCGGTCCACACAGGTCGTTAGCACTCATTTTTAGTGCTAAGAAACCCGTAGACACTTCCACATACATTCCACTAAATACTAGCCTTGTTTTTGTGTAGTCATCTCCCGAACCATCTACTTTTCTATAATGTTGCCTATTGGAATTTTTAATGAGTTTTATCCAAATTGTGACTTAAAGCGTTTTGAATTGGGATTCTAGTGTTAAATTCTATGATTGAGGTTAGAAACAATTAAATGAATAGAAGTTAACTATTATGCTTAAAGTTTATGGTTGGATGATTGTAGTCAACTAAATGGCCTTTGAATTCCTGAACAAGTAGTTCCCGAGGGGTGTTCTACACCTAGCCACCGAAGGCCTTTATCCGGTCTAGGATGGTTGAACCGAAAGTTCGTTACACAAGATTCATAGAAAGTCATAGAATGCAATTATTCCAACAAAAATGTGAAAAATCAATTTGAGTTATTTGTGTGCAATTGTTGAGTATAAGTTATAAATGAGAACAAGTGATAATTTGAATTGATTTAGCATGAGAATCCTAAATTTCATTACTGTGATGTATTTAAACAATTAGGTAACATTTCCACATTTTTTTATGGGTCTTGACTACCATTTTTCACCAATTTTTGCGTCTATCATACATATTCCATATTAGCCTACACTTATGCAACACATGTTTAGAATACCTCCTTCGAGATCTCACTTGGTGCTCACGCGAAGACGGTGGAGATTTGATCCTTTTACAAGCCTATGGTAACATTGCATCACGACTTGGCTTGATTGAGTGTTATATCATCTACTTCCTTACCTTGTAGTTTTATAGGTTGAGAGTGAGTGACTAAACACTTATCCTTATGTGAGGTGCTAGGTCGTGCATTCGGGCTTGACAAACTTAACATCTCAAGTTTCTATTGCTTATACATATGTTTCTCGCCTAATTGCTTTAGTTGTTAGTGTTAGTATTGTTTTGGTAAACTTGATCTTCACTTATGATGTTGCAAGAGTGGGCTTTGAAATGGTAAACTTATGATTTGCTTGAGGACAAGCAAAGTTCAAGTGTGGGGATATTTGATAGCGCTCATTTTGTATACGTGAATCTTTCACGGTATCATTTATTTTGCATTTGTTTCGAGTAAATATTGTGAACTTTTGGTACTTATTTAGTAAGAAATTCATTTTATTGTGCGTAGGTTCAAGATTGATGAGATTATGGTAAAAAGGTGATCTGCTGGAACCTAAGAGAAGCCGCCGGGTAGGGTGCTCAAGCCGCCGGGTGAAGACAGGAACCCCCGGGTTGTGTTTGCTAGCCGGCGGGTGATTTAAAGATTCTCAACAATGTTGGTAACAGAGTCTTTCGCCCGAAATAAGCCTGTAGAAGCCGGCGGGTGGTATATTGGAGCCGCCGGGTCGATTCAAATCTTGAACCCGCCGTGTTGGTTGATGAAGCAGCCGGGTCCCCTTATTTTAAGGGACCCACCGGGTGGAATAGTGACCCGCCGGGTCGTTTGGGCGGCAGATGACTTTTGTACTAAAAAAGTACTTTTTGCTTTTGGATCTCACCAACTTTCACACACAAAAACTCAGATGAAAACCAGCACAAAAAATGACAATTTTAATGGGTTTTTGAAGGTCTTCTCATTCTCTTGAAGATCTCTTGTAATCCAACTTCACTCGTTACTTAAAATCATCTTGCACTTTTCATTCTAATATAATCATGTTTCCTTTGATTTCTTTAATGATATGTGTTTGTGATGATGTTAGTATGATTGTTAGCTAGATTTAGTTATACTTGCTTGGATGAACTAGTTGGTGATTAGGGGTGTTATATTTTGGTGTGAGTTTATGCTTCGAGTTTAAGATTCATCCACAAATTTGTATGTAACTAGTTTGAGTTGGTGAAACTTGTTGGTATTTTGGTTAAACAACTATAGCGAATGTTTTTTGTTTATTAAAAATACTCGTTGATTGTACGAAATGTATGAATGAATCTAATTAGTATGATATAAGTTAGCGAAAATGGCGAACATTTTTCGTATGGATGAATCATAAACTCGTTTAGCGTGAACTTATGTTTAATCTCCAACTTGCGTGTTTGAGCTTGTTGTCAATGAATTAACCATTTGGTGATTTACTTATTGATATACCGAACGTTTTCAACCTAGTAAATTGTTGTCAATTGTTTGTCTATAAACGGTTGAACTTGATTGCAGATGTAGTTTTGAAATGGGTTAATAGTTTAAGCTCAAACGTGTAAGTGGGTAGCTATGGCGAATGTACGCTACTTAATTGAATCATAAGTTTGTAAATTGAAGTTTGACTCTAGGTGATGGCGAACGTTAAGCCTAAGTTTTATGAAAGTTTGCTTTTGCATTAAATAAGTAGGTTTTAACTTCACACCCCGAAATCACTAACGATCTAGTCCATGCAAGTATTGTTTTTAATATACGAAAGTTTCAAACAAATTACTTTGACTCTTAAGAGTCCACCTGCCTTGATTAGCTAAAATTGTAGTGTTTAAGCATTGTGACAATTCGGTCACACAAACCAACCACATTTTATTTACTTTTTAAATTGCTCACACTTATCTTGATTGTCTAACCAAGTTCCCTGTGTTCGAACCCGAACTTACCCAACTATACTACTACACGATAGGGTCCACTGCCCGGTTGTATTTTGATCTAGGTTGGGATTTTCTTGTTTACTTATCAACGATAATTTTATAACTAGATTTAACACATCATATATTCTGAATGCTTTGGATACTATTGAGTATCCAATGAATATGCCTTCATCAGCCTTTGGATCGAACTTCTTAAGTTGATCACGGGTGTTAAGCACATAGCATGTACTTCCGAAGACATGAAAGAAGATGATATCAGGTTTCCTACCTCTTAAAACTTCATATGCAATTTTTTTGTGTCGTTTCACGATGATAGATCTATTTTGAGTGAAGCAAGTAGTGATGACTGCTTCAGCCCAGAAATAACCTTTAAGTCCAACTTCAGCGAGCATGGACCTAGCTGCTTCAACAAGAGTTCTATTTCTTCTTTAAGTGATTCCATTCTGTTCTGGGGTTCTAGGAGCTGAGAAGTTTTGAGAGATGCCCATTTCTTCACAGAAGGATTCCAGTGAGCTGTTCCTGAATTCTGTTCCATTGTCACTTCTCATCATTATGATCCTTTTGCCATTTAGTGTCTCCATTCTTTTTACAAAGCTGATAATTTTATCAGCTGCATCACTTTTGTTTTTCAAAAAGAAGACCCAGGTGTACCTAGAGTATTCATCAACCATTACCAATTCATATTTATTTCCTCTCAAGCTGGTGGTGCTGACAGGTCCAAATAAATCCATGTGGATTAATTGGAATACTTCAGTAATGGAAGAATATTGTTTGGGTTTGAAAGATGATTTGTGATGTTTTCCCTTTTCACATGCAGAGCACAACTTGTCCTTTGAATAATTCATGAAAGGAAGGCCATAAACTAACTCATTTTTTGCGAGCTTGTTTATCGTTTTGAAATTTAGATGAGAGAGTCTTTTATGCCACAGCCAATTCTTCTCAGCTACAGATCGAGAATAGAGACACGGACCTTTTTGAGATTTTTCCTCAGCCATGTTAATGGTGTACACATTTCTTTTTCTTTTAGCAGCGAGAATTGGCATTCTTTCCTTATTCAGAATGGTTCTAGCGTACTCATCGAACAGCACTTTGTTTTTCAGTGAACAGATTTGACTTACACTTAGTACGTTGTGTTTCAAACCCTCAACATATGAGACATTTAGAAAGAGATGTTTCCATTTCTAATTGTTCCATGTCCTTTAGTAAAGCTGATAAACGCTCATAAGTACTATATTTTAGTAGTATTTTACCCCTATTATTGTATGTTTTAATTGCAATTATTTGAGTTTAGGTACTGATTTCATTTATATTTGCAATTAGATGTGGAAATGAAGTGTTTTTGGAGAAAGGAACAGAAAACGATCAATAAACGAGTTAAATGATGTATTTTTGAAGAATAAATCGAAGTCGGAAGATCAAAGAGAGAAAAATGCAAGAATTGACTGGAAATTCATTCCATACGCCGTATGGAAAATCCATACGCCGTATAGATTGAAGTGGATGAGGCCCAAGGAGCGCAGAGCTGGGCCGGGCTTATAATTGATCCATACGCCGTATGGAAAATCCATACGCCGTATGGATTGATTACTCAAAAATATAAAAATGCGTTTTAAACCCTAAAAACAGAGAGTTCGGCTAGGGTTTATTTCTTACGACTTTGTTCGACTTCAAAGAGTTTTCTACGACTTTTAGGAGTAGTTTGGAGGCACGAGGGATCAAGATTAAAGCATATTTATTCTAGTTCGTCGTGATTCGTCTTTTGGTTTGCAACTACTCTATTTATTTCGATTTCATTGATGCATTTGATGTTGATTAATCTGAGTTTCACAGCTTTTATGATGAATTGAACATTATGAGTAATTGTATAATTAATGAAGCTAGATCATGATTATTGAACGGTTATAATCGCATATTGAATAAATTATTTAATTGAAGATTATTATATTACCCGTTGAACCTTAATTATTGGTGATTGTAAGTTAATATTTCTTAACGTGATTAATAGTATTGATGAGATTGAGTTCCTTGAGTACTATTGATTATTGATGGTTACTAAATCTAGGTTTTTGACCATTGCTTAATATATTGAGTTTGAGAGGTTAAGAAATTAAGTATTAGACAATCTAAAATGATTAAGACAATAAGAAATTATTGGGTATTGTTGATTCGTACCAATAGGGTTAATTATAATTAATCGTGAATACGTAATGCTCAATTTAGGGAAAAGTCCACATTAAACTAATAATCTTGTGACAACGGACCGTTGTTTAATGTGGATCCTTAAATTGTAGGAATTAGTTAGCCTGAACCAGAGACTAGTTCACATTAAACTGAAGATCTTTGATTAGTAATTAAGTTGATATAAAATAAGTCACAATTGAATAATCAATATGCAATGAATCGGAATATATGAATTTAAGTGGAACTTAATATACAATTACTTGTTCCTTCCTATTGTTTCCTATCTGTCATTTAATTTTAGTATTTTATTTATTTTAGTTATTCGCACGGAACTAAAACGCCCCCTATTTACTGTATTATTTTATAATTATTAATTTTCTATTTATATAAATAAACCACCGTTCCTGAGACCGACTCGGACTTACCAAGTCTATACTAACATTCGATCGGGTATTCTTGCCTAGTTGTGTGATAAGTATTAATTAGGTATTTCCATTTATAAATAATAAAACTAGACGCTTTCACACGCATCAAAAGCCTTTTGAGTCATCACCGAAAGAGACGGACGGACCTTCTTTTTCTTGATAATTTTTGGGAAGAGCTTTTGATCCTGTCATATGTTTAGAACACCCACTGTCTAGATACCAAGTGTTCTTGCCCTCCGACACACAAAACAAAATTAATTTCTTTTGGTAGTTATGTTGAGAGTAGATAATTTAGATGTATTAATGGAAACACTAAGTTTTTCTTTTGACTTTTCATTGCTGATGGATACTTTGGATCGCACAAATCCATCAGTCTTGCAATCGTTGGCAAGATGTGACTTTTCCCCACATTTGTAACATTTTCTGCATTTAAAGGAGGCAGAAGATGATGGTTGTGTGAGAATAGGTCCAAGGATTCCTTTTTGCTTTTCACTGACTACATAGTTAGTAAGAAGCTGAAGCTGATTACTCAGTGAGTCAATTTGAGAGTTAACTCCTGAGGATGATGTACCCTCAGTTTTCGTGTTTCTTTTTATGGATTTGTCTTTATTTGCTTTTTCAGAAATTTTGGTTTTTATGGGAGTTAAAGTGAAAGTGGGTGAAAGAATGTCACGTTTTGTTGGTTCACTGATTGTGCTCACTGATTTTTCATCATCAGCTTCCTCACTAGAGTTTCTTAAAGCTTTGACAAATTTGTTTGGTCTGTTGATATCCCCCCAAGTATAACTGGTCATGGGACATGAGTTATCATCAGATGTATCATTATGAGAGATTACTGGCTCATCAGCTATAGTAGCAGCGAGCTCATAATCTCCTCCAATGATAGCCTGAACTTGTCTTGGTATTTGATTGTTTACACATTCAGATACCATTTGAGCTGATTTGCACCATGATTTAAAGACTCGCTTGAGATGAGCAGAGTCCTTTTGAGCTTGACCTATTTCTTTCATGAGAACAGCATTAGCATGGCGCTATTCAGCTAGTTGATGTTTGGCACTCTTAAGTTCTAGTATTTCTTTGTGACATGCAGAGAGTTCATTTGTTAAAAGATAAATTTTTTCTTTTAAATCTTTTTCAATTTTGTGAGCACATTCTACGTCACATACTAGAGTTTCAAGAGTGTCAACCTTTTCTTCTTCAGAAAGCAGATGAAATTTATGTACCTTGGTAAGAGCTTCCTTGTTCCAGACAGAGGCAGAGGTTGTGTCAGCTTCAGTTTGAGCCATCAAACATTTAATTTCCTCAATTTCTTCTTCAGATGAAGATGATATTGATTCGGGAAATTCAAGCACAATTGTAGGAGAGGCAGCAAGTTCTTCAAACAAATTCCACACGTCATTTGTGGTTGCCTGGCCGGATTCATCAGAGTCACCATCATAATTGAGATCACTGTCTGAGTCAGCCATGAGACATAACCCAACTAGTTCTGAATCAGATGAAGACTCGCTGGTTGTTTCGTCAGTGACACTGACTGTTGTAACATCTCTATGTTCAGCTACAAAACCTTTCTCTTTTCTTTTGGTTAGTTCTTTCAACTTTTTGTGTTTGGTTTTGAATTTTGATGCTTTATCAGTTTCCTTGGTATGTTTGTTATCAGTTGACGCATATTTGCATTCAGATGGAAAGTGACCAAGTGTTTGACAATTGAAACACAAAACTTCAGATTTGTTAAAGTTTTGTTTTCCTTTAGTCTACTTTCTGTAGGACTCTTTTGGATATCTAGAGAAAGAATTTTGACCAGATTTGGAGGAAGAGCCCAGTTTTGAAAACCGTTTAAATTTTCCAGCCATCATGGCCATTTCCTCAGCAAGTAATTCGAGATCACTTTCATCGTCATTTACAGACACATCAGCTTCATCACCAGATGGATCAGGGATTTCCTTAGTTGCGTCTATATTGGATGAAGAGGGCATATCTTCGATTGATACACCTTTTGCCACTAAGGCTGTGTTGTTTAGTTTGTAACTTTCAGTTAAGGCCAATTTTTGAACACGATTTTGTTCTTTATTAACAAAGGTGCCAAAAAGTGATTTCAAAGTCATGTTTTTAATGTGTCCAGTATCTCTTAGGATGTTAATTGAGTGTTCCCAGATACTGGGAAGAGAATCCATAAATTTATTCATTACATCCAGAGGTTCCTTTTTAATCACCGCAGCCCTTAAGTCATTCATTAAACAATTAAACCGATTATATGTTTGTGTCAAAGTTTCACTTTTGCTAGCCATAAACAATTCATAGTGTCGGTTAAGAAAAACACGTCTATTTTCAATGACAAGATCAAAACCTTCATACATGGTACACAAAGTATCCCACATTTCCTTTCCACTTGTGCAAATTATGATTGAGTGGTAAACATCATTTGGTAAGGACATGACAATGAAGGATTGAAGTTGGGCATCAAGGTCAACCATTTTCTTATCTTCCTCTGTCCATTGATTTTGAGGTTTCATGATACTCCTAGGGGTATCATCCTCAGTTTCACCACCGCATGCGGTGGGATTTCTTTCAACGAGTATTCGAGGAATATAAGGACCTTCATTTAGAGTATTAATTAACAGTGTGTTTTGAGCCCTTAGAAAGAGTTGCATACGACCTTTCCATAGAGTAAATTGTCCATAGTCAAATCTGGGTGGTTTACCCTTAGATCCATTGTCTAAGTATGCAAGTGAACTTTCTTGAGTAGGGTTAGTAGTCATTGCAGATCTGAATATTGATTTATTCAAACTGCTCTGATACCAGTTGTTGGTCCCTTTTTACTAAATAAATATGTGACTACTTAACACAATTAATTGTAGAGGATGGGTGAATACAATTTTTCAAGTTTAAAGTAATTTTATTGATTGAATCAAAAGAATACTTTACAACAATTACTTGCGGAAGAGAAAAGACAAACTAATCTAAGTAATTGTTACTTGATAACATATTTAAATATAACAAATCACTCAGCCTGAGGAGCTGATGACTATCAGTGATCTTAACACAAGTGTTGGCACAAGGGTCGCTGACTAACAGGAGTGGCTGCTATAGATCAAAGGTTATATTTAATGCGGTTCAAGGTGTATTTAATAAGGTTGTTGATTTGAGTACTTATAGGCATAAATCCTCAACATTATCTTAGAGATAATATGTTTAACCGTTTGAATAATCTTGAAAGATTTGATAGGTATGGTAGGAAAGTATCAAATCTTTAATAACTTATTCATGGGGAAGGTGTTTTAAATATAATAATACATTTTTACAGTAAAAGTATGGTACTTTTTCTGTAAAAGAAGTTTTGTTGACTTCTTGTATTATTGTACGCCGGTTATACGGCTATTATCCACCTTGTAGAATACGCCTTCTAAAGTGCACATGTATCTGTCAGACCCATGCGCTTACTCAGAGAATAGTTGCTGGAGTAGTTAGGATAACCATTGATCTTCCACTTCAATTAGAAATCTTCTATCTATATCTTTGGTCTTTGACTTCAGATATAGGTGTCAGTGTCTTCCAGCATCTATGGATAACTTGCCAAGTCTTCAAGGCACGATCAGTGTTGAAGAGAAGCTGATAAAAGTTTGCAAGATATAAGGGACGCTGCTACACATGCAGCGAGACCACAAAAGTAAGGGACGCTAGTATATATCAGCGTCCAAAAACTAATTCTGTCATTCATAAATTATAGAGGTAGGGTCAGTGACCCAACAATTTTTTACTAACTAATTATAAGTTATAGTTAATTTGGTTCGTGTTTTTTGTTTTAGTTATTCAGTTAAGGTAATTAAAGAGGACATGAGGATCTGATTCACTTAACAATGACCTTGTAACAATAAATATTATTGAAGAACAATTAAAAGAAATATTTGAAAATATGATCGATGGATACATATATACAAGCTCTAAATAGTGTTTTTAGTATATACTCCGTATAAGATATTATGACACATGACCCAAACCGTTACTTAACCCGCCAATCCAATTACCTGCTATACCCACTCATTATATCGTATCAACAATATTGTTTATAATTAATATTAATAGACATGATACAACACGACTCTCATATCGTTTTATAATTAAGCAATAGCACAACTAGTTTTTCAATCGCTATTGTAACTTGATGTAAACTAAAGCTCGATTAAAATGTATTAGACCACCTAGAACGCAGCTTGGAAGGTGGCGTGGAGCCTTCACGACGTCATAGCGTGCTGACAATAAAAGGCGTTCTCCTACGATGGTGTGCTGGTTTCAAAGCGGCGGTGTGAGGTGATGTGGGGCCACTTTCATTTTTGATTTTATATTTCCTTTTTTATGTCGCATATAAAACAAAAAAGGTTTTTACGGGGTTTTTTACCCTTTAAAACAAACAAAAAAAGTATCCGTTGGAGGTAAACGGCTACAAAAATTTTTAAAAATTTATTTGCGAACCTTTTTCTTCTATGTTTTTTTATTAATAAAGTAATTTTTCAATAGAAAATGTGTGTGTTTTATTAAGATAATTCTTAAGTATGAGGATTTTCTTCATCTAGAAGAAACCCCTTTTAATTTAATTTATCTATGTTTTATTCAATTCGCAAAACAAAAAGTTAAAAATATTATTTTAATATAAATATATTATATTAATAGTAATATTAATATTAATAATAAGAACGTTAGCGTAAATTACATTTTGATACGATGCATCGCCAATAAATGCATGTGACATAGTCTAATAGAATATTATGGATGCGTTAAATTCATAGTGGCTTGACGTCATATATGTCACGTACTCTTAAATTAGCGGGCGTTCCAGTCTGCTCAAACTTGTCATGAGATGTAAAAATTGGGCCGGCCATGTTGGTCATCCCTTATTCCCTTTCACTTCGTTCCCCACCATCAATGAATAAGTATGCGGACTCATATATAAAGTACGGATAGCAGTTGTTACGGATCATTCTCAATACGAAATGTAAGTTTTCACAGACAATGACGCTGCTACTCACATTTAACATGGGTCAAGACCCATGTTGCATACCAATTTTTTCAAAAGAGCTGGCGATAATTTTTAGGGGTGTTGAAATATCCGAATCCAAAAATTCGATCCGACTTTATCCAGATTCGGGTAAAACGGATTGGATTATTCGGTCAATCGAATCCAAATAACCCCAATCCGAGTAACCCGAATCTTATTTGGATTGGATTACGGATAAATATTTTGAATTCGATTGATCCGAATAATCCGAATAACCCGAAGAAGGTACTAAATATAGAAATATAATTCTATATATATGTTATTTATATATACAATCAACATATACATCACTTATAATTATTTATATAAAGCTTTTAGTGTTATTTTGTGAAATTTAGATTATGTTAATGACGTGAAAATTCAAGATATTCTTTTATTTGGATAGAAATGTAATATCCGAATCCGAACTAATCCAATCCGAATAATTCGAAATCGAATAATCCGAACCTTATTCGGTTTGGATTACAGATAAATTATAAACTTGAAAAATTCGAATAATCGGATTTGAACAACCCGAAACCTAAACATTTTATCCGAACAACACCCCTAATAATTTTGATATGGACCCCTCATGTTAAAAGCATTTAGGACCCATGTTGAAACTTGAATAAATTATTTTCATTTATTTGAATGGACACATGTTACATATTAAGAATATTGGATCAATTCTTTTCTAAATTACATATTACAATAACCCATAATACTAATCACTAAGTTATGCTGAATTCCAAATCACTAAATAATAAAATTCCTCTCACAAATCATAGTGTCATAATTTCTTAAGTGTTGGGTCAAGATAACCTCTGGAGCAGTTTGAAAATTATTCTAAGTGTTTTAGTACTGCTGGATCTAATTTGTTTCTATTGATGGTAAGTATTTCTACTACTAGTTTAAAGTTTTTACTGCTTGAAATATAAGTACTGCTAGTATACTCTCAGTTACCACTGCCAAGCCAAATGTCAAAGTTAACACTGCTGCTAAGGTTTTCACTACTAGAAGGTTTCCACTAGTACAAAGTTAGTACTGCTGGTATGATTTACACGATTAGTACTTCTAATGTTAATTTGAAGATTAAGACTACTAAGTGGGTCCTACTATAACAAATCTGCTCTTTGTCAACTTTGCAAAGTAGAACATGTTGTACTATTACAGACCATGTTTAGACACTTTAGTTGCCATGTATTAAATACATTCACGTGTAAATGGTACTCTATTATTTTATAAAATATAGTTTCATACTTTTGAGATAAGTCGTGTCTTGTTTGGTTGGTGTATAAGTGAGAAGATAGATAGAGTGTTGGATACATATCAGTTACAAGTTGTAACTTTTAGCTTTAAGGTTTTTTTTTTTTTGAAAACCCCAATATAAGAAAGTGTATTTGTATTATTATTTCATTAGTAATAATGTTGGAGCTTTGATTATCAATCTACTTAATGTTCTTGTTTATTATTAATCACAAGTAGTTAATCTTCCTAACTCAACAAGTGTGTTTCCGTCTATTCTTGTTGTTTATTCAAAGCATTGTTTGTTTGTACAAGTAAATCTTGGTTTAGTGATCCAAGTCGATCCTGACAAGTGACTCTAGTAGGCATTCCTCGATTAGTACCGCCAGTGTCATTTACACTTATCGAAATTAGGGATTGTTTCTGCTGCTAGTTTTAAATACTATAAGTAGCCAAACACTTACACTCTTTGATTATAACCTCTAAAACTCCTCCATTCATTTTCTTTACGTATCATCATCTTCCACCGCTGTCAAGCCTCCGTTTTAACATGGCTCGGCAACTACTTGTTGAATTCTTATATCCAATAGGGTACAATCCCTAATAATATGGCCCTGTTGACCACAACGAAAGCAAGAACGTCTCTCAACATAAGATTGATTCCAATGAGTTCCCTCAAATCGTTTCGGTGGAGGACAGTACACAGAAGGTCTATTAACAGGAACATTTGTTGAACATGCACTCTTAGGTGGACATGTTGAAGTAGATGTTCCTGAGGTTGAGTTAGTTGAAGTTGAAGGTTTAATTATTCAGTTAAATTGGAATTATTAACTAAACTAATAAAGCAGTAAGATAGGGGGTACGTTTTAGTTCCGTACGAACGTTCAATATGAACTAATTAACCAAACCAACAACATAAAACAAGATAAGAGGAACAAATAAACAATTGGAGATAGACATGTAATTGCTTAGAGTCTTCACCTCAGATTCATATTATCCGGTTCATGTGTTTTGATTGTCTGATTGTGATTTCCTTTATATTAACTTAGATACTAATCAAAGAGTCCAAGTTAAATGTATATTAGCCAACGGTTCGGGTCTAACTAATATCTACAATCTAAGGTTCCACATTAAACATCGATCCGTTGTCATAAGGATGGTGCTCTATTGTGTGCTTTTTCCTAGATTGTGCATTAAGTATTCACGACTTGTTATGATTGATCCTAGCGGTATGACTCAACAATACCTACTAATAATCACTTATTAGCTTGCTCATTTTAGATTGATTAATTACTAGTCTCTTAACCTATCAGACTCAACATATTTAGTAATGACTATAAACCTAGATTCATAATCATCAATAATCAATAATATCAAAGGAACTCAATCTCAATGACATTATCAACCACGTTAAGTAGTAACTAATAATCACCAATAAACAAGGTTCTACGGATAACATAACAATCTTCAATCAGACGAAAACACAATTATAACTTTCAAACAATCATAATCAAAGGTTATTAAACTAAAAAATTAACAATAAGTCTAATCCATGATTCAATTATACAAAATCAGATTCATATCCCAAAACAAAACACATAGACATGTTTAAAATGGAAATCGGAAAGTGATACGCAAACCGAATCGATAAACCACGCGAAGTAGGATCAATTGGCATCAATTCCCACCTTCTTGTGCCTCCAAAAATCCATTAAAATGCCTCTGGAACCTGCCTTTGTCGAATTAGGGTTTAGGGTAAAAGTTAGGTTAAAATGAGGCAAAGTGAGAATTTATAGTATTATGGCCGACCAATCCATACGGCGTATGGATGTTCATACGGCGTTTGGATTGCAAAACTGGTCCAAGGGCAAAAAATGAAAGTTGTAGCACTGCTTGTTAGCTAAATTCTTCAAGTTGAATCACCACAATCGGAGTTAGTATGAAGAAGTTATGGCCAAAATACTAACAGCATATCCAAAAACTCAGCTTTTACACTTTTCTTCATTTTCAGCTCATCTTTCGTTTTCTTTCCGATTCAAGTTTCATATACACCTATTCCAATTCAATCTTGCTTATCTTCATTCTCTTAGATTCTTTTCTTCATTTAATCTCCTCATGTCTATTATTTTATTCTTTTAGCAACTTTTATTCGAAATAAGCTCGTTTTCCGTTCCTTTTCGATCCAAGCTCCATTTAAACTCCTAAATGCAAATATGAACGAAATAAGTATCTTATTCCCATAAAATGCATAAGAAATCTATTGAACGAAGGGGTAATTAGTACTATAATTTAGTACATTTTGGCGTTTATCAAACATCCCCCACTTGAATTCTACTTGTCCTCAAGTAGACTATATATTTAAAACTTATAAACGACAAAATTTAATAGGCAGACAATGACACAAAGGGACTTACATACAAGCTAGCATTTCGCAAACCAAATTTTTAGCTTAAAAATAATTCAACATTAAGATTTAGTTATCAAGAAACTCTTCTAGGAACCCAATTTTCTCATTCATTATTATTATGCATACAAGATGGTTCACAATGATTACCGATATTGTTGTCCACCTAAACAATCTATATTTCAGAAATTGAGCTTATATTATTATTATTCTAGCAGCTTTACCCTTGATTCCCAATAGCAAAATACTCTCATACATATAACGTGATAATATTGCACATATTATGGATATCCAATTAAACAAGCATGTATATAAATTCTAATACATGTATGCGAATTAATCTCATACATGTATATAAATTCTAAGAACTTGCGAATTGATATTTGAACTGCTGTGATTGTCAAATCAATATGTGTTATCAAGAACTTTTTCGTTCTTGATAACATTGGATTCGCCACTCGGTTCGGTTCGCAACTCAATATCAATTCGCAAGTGATCTCGGTTCGCAACTCAACTCGCAAAACTCAGTTCGCAAGTTCTGCTGAAACCCTAATCTCAGTTCGCGAAAACGGCTGTAAACTCTAAAAACGAAAAAGTTTTTGATTCTCAGCCCTAAAATCTCAATTACAGATCCAACCATTGCTCTGATACCACTGTTAAATAGGTCCTATTTCGTTGATACGCATATAAATACGTACCCGAGATTCGATTACTAGTATACGAGTGTGGAATCCTCGTAAACTATTCATTGAGATTATAAATAATATGCGAACGATTACGAACAAAATAACAAACACAAAACAAATATGAATAGGAGATAAATACTTTGGTATAAAAATAATTCATTCATTAATAAATCAATTGATTACAATACAATAAAATAATGATTACAATAAACTAATG
The DNA here is from genome assembly GCA_963422505.1 of Pseudognaphalium luteoalbum. Taxonomy (NCBI): domain Eukaryota; kingdom Viridiplantae; phylum Streptophyta; class Magnoliopsida; order Asterales; family Asteraceae; genus Pseudognaphalium; species Pseudognaphalium luteoalbum. The sequence goes on from OY730195.1 coordinate 113,676,265, forward strand.
AATATAATACCAAAGGAGTTTACCTCTAAATTAATCATAGGTTAAAGTAACCTTTGATTAATATTAAGACTAGCCTAAGATATGTCAATATCATATCTTTTGCTTACGATTATTTATTATCAATTAACAATACAAATTAATCTATGATCATAAATCGTGTGAAACCATTTGCGTATAAAGCGTGAGTTCTCATAATACATGTTTTGCCCACAAAACTGCTGACTTAACATGTAAACATATAATAAAAGTCTTGCCTCCTTTTAGCCGACCTCACAAGCTCAGTTCGCAGGAGTTAATTTGCCGACCTCACATGTATATTTGTCTCACTTTTTGCCGACATACATAGGTTCTTTTCTTTTGTTTCGGATGAAACCCCAAGAAAACCACACCAATAATATCTTACGTACACACATATGATCTATATATATGTCATTCCACCGTCCAGCCCTACATCAACTAATGGGCTTCGGTCCATTATTATTCAACTTGCATCCCATACTCAACTCGCACGACTTCTTCAACTCGCAGCATATATACATAACATGTATATATTATTGATTTGGACTTGGACACTCGGACTTTCACTATTTTATTTAGCTTAATAACGATTACATTTTATATTAACAATAATTAATTATCTAGGAAACTGTTGTCACAAAACATGTCTCAACATTTAATAGTTATATCGCAATAAAATTCATGTTTTAGCAATTCAATAAAGTGATAACCAGATTCTAAGGAAAGTAGTCTAAGCAAATGCATTTCTTTTATCATTTGAATCAAGTATTTTATTTGATTAATTGTTTTGGCAATTTATTTATATTTATTTAATTTCAAAGTTTAATTAAATTCATAATTGTTTGTCAATTGTTCGATCGGAACTAAAACGTCCCCCTTCTATTTATATTACTTTATTTGTGTAACAATTTTCAATTTATTTATAATTGACATCCGTTCCTCGTGTTCGACTCGGACTTACCGTGCTATACTATTATATGACAAGGTATTCTTGCCTGAGTTGTGTATAGTAAGTGGGTATTTTCCATTTATAAAACTTAACCTTGTTTACGCAGCATCACTTGACAATAGGATGGGTTTAGAAACAAGTTAGGTGTGAGTTTGGTTTTATCTAATCTAATCTAAAGACAAGAATTAAAATGCAGGAACGTAAACGAGAATATAAGTAGCAGGTAGAGAGTGATTGCTGAAACTTCGACGATTAGGGTTTCGGAATGATATTATATTGATGATAGGTGATTACTCTAGCTAAGAATCTTCTAAACAATCGGTGTAAACACTAGGACCCTACGTCTAGGTGTAACCCTAAAGCATATGTCACTAAATCCTAGGCTATCCTGATTCTGATCAGTTGGGACTGTCTTCAGACCCACCTCACCGTCTCTTTCGGAGACCAAGCGACTCTCTAAATGGAGTTAAGGAATAAGGCGACAGTCCACAACACTGACTTTTCTTAACACCTATGTCTATCCAATTTTAACAGAGTAATACTGGTTGTATGCTGAATAAGTTAAACTATCGGTTAAGTAGAGATTAGGGGTTTTAAGCATCTGGAAACACAGCCGGCATCCTTGCTTTCATTTTCTAACTCATATTTTATCTGTTTTAGTTCTAATACTTCCGTCATGGATTAGACCCTCCTTTGCCATCGGTCGTTCATCCCTAGGTATGCGTACAGTGTATAGTGTCCTTATTTTCCACAGTGCTCTAACCCTAGGTATATCTACGGTGTTTTAAAGACCTTATGTATCTTTACACAGCTTTATAACCAGAGGTAGTTTAACAGTGTACTATAGCATTTTCACGGCTTAACAAGACCTAGACCCGTGTCTGGAAGGGTTGCTTCCAGGTAATCCACGGTGAGATAGACCATCGGCATTTCCTTGGCTTCCACGTATTTGTACTCTACCAATGGTATTTCCAACGCTATACCAAGTATTCTGACGTATTACGGCGATCCCACAATTTCATACAAACAGGATCCTATCCTAAGGCAACAGTTACGTGAGAGACCAGAAAGGGTAATTAATTAAGTCTACATCCTGGATAAGTCTAAACATGTATGCAGCATAACAACTACCAATCATATATAAGATATATTAATTAAACATCATCCCTAATCCTAACATCTACATTTCAACGATCACATATTAATCTAGCTAATCATCATGGCAATAATCATAGATCGTACTGAAATAACATATAAAGCAAACATTATAATAGTAAGAGAGTAAGATAATATCACCGGATTAGAAGAGTAATACTGAGGATTACAACAGTCTGACTTGAATAACCTTGTTATAGCTTGATTACCCAATTACTACTTTCCTCTAGCTCTAACTGCAAAGTTATACCTCTATAGTTCTCTTAGAAAGAGAAACTAGAGAGAAGAACTAACTATATTAACTACAAGAACAATTCTCCTCTAACTCCTAAGAGTAGTGCTAGAGAGAGAAAGTAGAGAGAGAGAATTTGTGAATGAGAGGTGTGTTGAATGGTGGAATGAAGCTTGGTATTTATAGGAGAAGGGTGAAAGCCTTTGTACAAGTCTTGAAGCACCAAATACAAGCATCAAAGCAGCATACGGGGCAAGCGGACCAAGGGGGGTCAAACGGCACCCAGCAAGGCAAACACCCCCGTATACGGTAGCCTAAGGGACGTATATGGCACCTAGGGTACCGTATACGGTACCTAGGTGCCCAGGGGGGTTGGTGCTCCATTTGCTGTATACTGACTTCTCGGTTGCTTGGTTCGTCCGTATCTTCTTCGTTTGGAGTCTGTTTTGCTTAATTCTTGCGCCGTTGGATTCGTTTTTCCGTTACGCTTCTAATGACACTAAGTTTGCCAAATTTGGAGATGTATGACTTTTGCGTGTTCCGGATGACGATCGGCGGACTTCTAGACTGCACATCTTCTTCATTCTTTACCCGTTTCTCTTGATTCTTCCACCTCCGATCTTGGATTTTCCTAAAGAATCATAAAATATGCATTAAGATCTAACTTGATAGGATAATCAAGAATGGAATATTTAAGGTGATTATTTTTGCCTCGGTTTGCGTGTAAATTGGATGTTTTAGCTGATTTTTGTAGCAACGCTCGTATTTAGACTACCTTAGTGATTTTTGATGATAAATGATTGTTTTGAAATGTTTTCACCAAAGAATAGTCCAAAAAGTGCGGAAATAAGTACTTAAAAACATGACTTTTTGAGTCACATCAACAATTCAAACTCTTGAGGAAATGTTGCGTGCTTGTATTCTTGAATATGTTGGTTCGTGGGATCTCATTTACCGTTAGTAGAATTTGCGTATAATAATTCTTATCATTCTAGTATCGGTATGCCGCCATATGAAATGATTTACGGTCGTTGTTGTCGAACTCCTACGTGTTGGTTAGAAGTTGGAGAGAAACAGTTTGCCGGTCATTGTGCAAGTTACCGCCGATAAAGTAGCTATTGCTCGTGAGAAATTGAAAGCGGCTAGAGATAGACAGAAACAGTACGCAGATCCACGTCGAAGACCGGTTACTTTTGTTGAAGGCGAGATGGTTTATTTAAAGGTTTCTCTTTGGAAGGGAGTAATTCGTTTTGGTAAAAGAGGAAAGCTTACCCCTAGATTTATTGGGCCATTTAAAATTAGACAAATTGTTAATGACCAAATTGTAGCCTTAGATCTTCCTCCTGAATTGTCGGGTATTCACGACACTTTCAATGTTTGTTATTTAAGGAAATGTAATGTGGAGGATCAATCTCAAATCCTTCCATTGCAAGATTCAATCTTATAAATTTTTTTGATATATTATAAATAATTTGTGCATTTATTGGTTTTGTGTGAAACTTAGATGATTTGGTCAATTGACTAATTGTGAATAGTAAAATATGGATTATTTTAATTAATTATAGTTTATGGTAAAATAAAATAGTTACTCTCGCAATTGGTATTTAGGTTCCAGATAATAGAATTAGGATGGGTATAATAATTAAAGTTGTTGGGTCGGTTTGAGTAGAGGTGCCGACCCCTTTTGCCTGGACCTTCTTGAATAGGTTATCTTGTTCATTTGAAAGAAACAAACACATACACAAACCTAAGAAACTTAGTCAAATCAAAGTGTGTAATCAATAAGCTGATTTCAATTACTTATATTTGATTTCTTGGCATCACTATCATCACCTTCATCTTATTCTTCATCTTCTAAGTGTAAGTATACCATTATATTTGATATTGGATATTATAGATTATGTTTGGGTTAGTAGCTTGTTATTGAAATTGAAGCTTGAATTGCAATTGTGTGATAACATATAATGATACTTACTGATTTTACATGTTTGTAATTTAAGTTTCATGATGAAACATATAGAATTTATATGTGTTTTAAGTTTCTAGATTTTAATGTGAATTTGTTAGGTTATATGAGATTTTTGTTGAATTGTGATGATTGGATGAATGAATCTTGGTTATATGATGTTGTTAGATGTTTTTGGTGGTTCAATATTGGTAAAATTTGAGTTAGTATCTGAATTTGGTCTATTTTAGATTTTTGGTTCGTAATGGAGAAGTGCAGGAAGCCTGCAGTTGTGCGGGTCTGAAAAACAAGGGAATCCGGACGGATTCATGTGAATCCGGACGGATTCAGCTATTTGGTAGCCGGATTCAAGTGAATCCGGGCGTATTTAGCAGTCGGATTCCTTAATTTTTGATCTGATGTTGAAAATTGCTTGGGAATACGGTGTATTCACCGAAATCCGGACGTATTCATGGGAATACGGACGTATTCACGGGAATACGGGCGGATTCCCACTGCCGGACTGCATGATTAATTAATTTGAATTTTACTATGTAATTTAGTTTATACATTATGTTTATATCACTTCATATGTTTAATTGTTAATATGTGTTTACATTAAGTTATATACATTATGATACGAGTATTGACTTGAATTTCTTTTGGTGATTAGATACGCACAAGACTCAATAAGATAAGAACTTTGAGTGGAAAGAACGGACAAGAAAGGTGAGTGGACTTATGTCTTTCGGTATAATTTAGCTGTAACAATTGATGTTACAATGGGTAATGTGGTTTATTGCCTTTATATCATTGTCCGTTATGATAACCTATTGTTATAACTTGTGCTATATTGCATTGTGCATATATGTGTTAATTGAGAGGTCAATGTGGTTTTTGGGCTTAAGGTTGTTATTAATTGGCCAACACAGGATTTTGCACATGTGTTGTTGATGGAAACTGTATTGTGTGAATGAATAGCACATAAGCTATCGGTTTCCTGTATCAGCCAAATACAGTTGGTTATAAGCGTTCTTGAGGGCCACCGCGGTGTGAGGGTTACCTCAAGAACCACCGATCCTCTTTAATATTGTGTTTACTATATTCTTATTGTAAACTGAATTGATATTGCTAAGTTAAGTTGTTAGTCATAAATCCTCTCACTTAGCTTTGTGCTAACCCAACCGCTTAAACTTCTTGCAGGTTATGTTTTGTGATAAGACTGGGTCAAGAGTTTTGGATTGAAGAACTTTATCTTATTATTCTTATCTATTTATGAAAACAAAATTATCTCTCTTACTTTTTTGATTAGATGACAGTTTTACCCTCTACTTTTTACCTACATTTTTATTTTACATGTATAGATTAAGCCATTAAGGGTATAAAAGAACTTTATCTTATTATTCTTATCTATTTATGAAAGTGGACAATAAAATTGAGACATTCATAAAAGGAAAACCTGACAATAACATTGGAACGGAGGGAGGAATAATTATATTTAATACCCATTTATTCAATTTAATATTTATCTTTTTTATGCATATATTAATTATAAATTTTGATATTAATTAGGAAAACTAGGGGTTGATTAAATGCATAGGAAAAAGTGAGAGTTTTGTTAAATGATTTTTGTACCTCAACAAAATGGATCTTTCTGATTAGTTTCTTCATTGTTACTTGGTTTTCTGTACTCATTTGAACCTAGATCTAATTTAATTAATGAGTGCATTTTACAAGCTAATGGTTAATTTCTTTACATTCTCGATACAAATTTTAAATAATAAAGGAACGTGTGTTTAAATTTTGTTTACATAGTCTCAATTTTCTGTACCCCAGAAAAGCTACAAATTTTTAATTTTTTTTTACATAGTCTCGATACACATGTACGTTAAGTGTAAGTTAAGCAAACCATACAATGAAATTCAATACATACCCAAAGTTTGAAATGATAAGTTTTATGAACATACCATACCCTAATTATATTTAATACTAGCAGGTATCTAGGTCGTGCAATGCACGACCTAAACTCAAAAATATTATTGTTAATTTTTACAATGTCAACTTGTTATTATCTTTAAAGTGAAATCTTGTCATGGCCTTGTTTAATGTTGAAGTTCATTCGTATTAAAGTTTAAAGGTTCTTCAATATTGTAGTTCATTTCCAATTTGATATCTAATGTTGCAATTCAAAATATCTCAAGGTTTGATTATTAATTTCACTGTGGATGGCTTTGGATTCATAAAATCTTGTTAAGGTCTTATCCGATGTTTTTCTCTCAATATTGCATTCATATTGAAGTTAAATGTTCTTCAACACTCTCAATTTCATATCTAAGGTTGCAAATAGGTGATTAGGTGTCATACTTAGAAGCACGTTGATTATTTAGGTTCTTTTTGTATGTCGGTGGTTAGAACAAACATTCGACGACGTTTAGATATACCGGACATCAAACCATAAGTCTATAAGACAAATTACAAAACATTTCATCATAATATAGTATATGTATTTAGATTAAATATGTAGCATGTTCTTTTTCTTTTATGTCATTAGTTTCTTTAGTATATATATAAAGAAAACCTATACTATCAAATGCATTATTGTGGTGACACATCATCAACCTTTTTTTCTTTTATTTTCTTTTTCTTTTTAAAACATTTCCTATCACAATAATAATAATGATAATAATAATAACACGTAATCATTTTGACCATTTAATTTTTATTTTTATTAATCACTATTATTTTTTATTTTATTTTTGTAGAAAAATTACTTAATATTTTAACTTAATCTTAATCTTAAACTTCAAATACTTATATTTTTTTTAATTACTTAATATCTTAACTTAATCTTAATCTTAAACTTCAAATACTTACAATTTTTTTAATAAGAAAAAGGACTTTTCTTATTATCATTATCATTAACTTCTTATATAAGAAATTCCATTTTAATTTTAAGATGAGATGTGTCACTATTCTAATATTAATCTTTTTAATATATTTAATATTTTAGTATTAATATTAATATATTTAATATTTTAGTATTATTAGTAATATTAATATATTGCTTTATATGTTAAACACTTATATACATCATAACATAGAAGATGAATATATTTAACTTAATCTTAACATAGAAGATGAATACATTATACATATTTATAGATTATCTCTAATCTCTTTCACATCTTAAAAATTAACATTAACACTAATATACATCATAACCTTTAAAATCAGTATTTTAATCCTTAAAAAATATTTAAAACAATATGATCCTTAAACTATATAAAAACAACATGATCTTTAAAACTTTATATAAGTATTTATCAATATTCCATTTATATAACAAGTTCTCAGTAACTTTTTGTATGTACTAATTATTACAATGAATGATTTTAGTTTAATATGTTGTAATCTCAATAGTAGATTTTTGATAAATTCATATATCAACACATTCACTATTATATTTTTATTTAGTTTAAGATGATTTTTTCATTTGTGTCTAAATGTCTATAATTTCAAGCTCGTTTTAATTTAAAGTTCATATCGTCGTTTATAACTTATTATTTGATCTTTTGGTAGCATTTGTAAGCTTCTTTTGTAGTAATATTTTCATCTTCTTTTTCTTAGGTAGCTTTATGTGTATTGATTACAATAATCTTGAAGATAATATACACACAACATTAGAAATCAACATTAAAGTTAAAGGGCGTGGGTTGTGCATCGCACAACCCCGGTATTTTCTAGTTTTTTATATAAGAAGCACCTATTCATTCTTCTAATGACACATCATGATTCTATCAAATGCCATGTGTCCCTTAGACCTCTCCCAACCATAAATCAAAGTGACAGAAACTGACAAAGTCACGTCAGCGTTACGACAGTTTTTTCAGAAAAGTGACTGAAAATGACAGACCCATCCCATCCCTTATCCATCACTTCATTTTTTGGGACCTACATTTAACAATTTACCTCCACTAATACACACAAACACAAAAACAAAAAAAAAAAAACAAAAAAACTGACGAGCTTCGGTTTGACGACGAAGCCAACCGACGGAGTGCTCCCAACAATGTCAGTTTGGTGATGGGAACTGACGAGCAAAGCGACACTCCCATTGGGAGAGGACTTATTATGTACATTTAATTATTACAAAATTTTCTTCTTAATCATTTCTTATGTCTTAGACTTAACTTACTTAAAATAAACACAATATTAATCTAACCATTAAACATATTCTTCAAATGGCAAATCTATCATTTTATCAAATGTCATGTGTCATTAGGGTAATTTGGAGGTACCCCTAATCGTCATGTGTCCGTCCCACCCGTAAGGAGTATCAACGTCGGGCATATCACATATCCACAAATCAATCACATATGTTGTAGAATGGATTCGAACCCCTGACTTATAGATCACAAATGTGGATTCTAGACATTTTTGATAACGGTATCACTTGAGCTATGCTCAATTGGTGTCATATGTCATTAGTTAGCACATGAGATGACATATGTCTTTAATTATGTATCTTTTTAGTCTTTTTAATGTTCTATTCTTAATTTTTTTTTTTCATATACCTTAAATGTAAGAATAACATTAATATATATCTTAATCCATAGGCATCTTACCTGTTTGTCAGGTAGGCATAACTAATAGCTAAATTGCTCTTATAAAATTTGTAGGTAGTTAAGAACATGAGTTTTCATCATTAATCATTTAATTAGTGTGTTAAATTTTTCATGGGGATTTACAACTAACTTTCTCTCCGCACAAACAATGATTCAAGGTGTATCAGACAACGTTCTAATCGAAGTGTTGATGTTTGGCAATAGATAAGAAGTAACATTTATATCGTTCGTTTTTTATTAATAATTCTCCTTAAAGATAATATACATGTAACATTGCAAACATTAATTAACTTTTCTGAGTATGGGCCGTGCATCACACGGCCTAGAGACTAACTAATATTAAAAAGAAGAGCTCAAAAGTGTTTAAAGAATTTATTCATTTTAAATGTATGTATATGTGTTTAACCATTTTAAAAGTGTGTATATTAACCAAAAAAGGATTAAAAATGAGACACATGAAAGTTGCCCCAGTTTGTTAATTATTTATGTAGCAATAATTTTATGATTATTATTTAGCAATATATATATATATATATATATTAAAGGGATTAAAGAGGAAGACGCATGAAGGTTCTCACAATTTGTTAATCTATCATGTCATAATAATCTTATTATTATTGTTTAGCAATATTAAAGTTTTAGTTTGTTTTTTGTTAGTTGAGAAGTAAGTAATTAATAATTATATTATTGTTTTTGTTAGTTGATTACACATAGCACATTATTAAGTGCTAATGTGTCTAATTCTAGTTAAGTTGGTGCTTCTTATATATATAGTATACTAGGTACTCTCACGGCTGTGCATACGCACAGCCCATTCCAGCCCTTGAGAGTCGACTATTTTCACATAATGCAGTTTCTTTGCATAGGTGAATCTTGTGTATACATAGAAATAATAAAGAATGCTATAAGACACTAAAAATGAATTTCACGTGAACTTTATTTGGATCATAAAAAACAATTTATTAATAGTGCTTCATTAAAAATCCAGCGACAATTGATAGATTTATATCAAAATTTGAAGTTGAAAGTTGGTCCGTGCGTGTTGTCTTCACCTTTAGTGGGTTGAAATAAAACGAAAACATAGCATCCATCTTTAGATACAGTACTGTGCACCACACTTGCAAATCTGAGGCCTCTCCTTTAGAATCATCTTAGTCCGTCAACGGTCAACATGTCAAAAAACAACGATAACATGTAACTTGGTAAGAAAAGAAAAAAAAAAAAAAAAAACGATTTGTCATTTTTGTATGTTGACCCACACTCATCGTCTTTTTGTGGATATTAAATTTTCATTCCAAGTATAACCCATATCATCAGATTACCAAAACAAGTTACAAGTTCATCTCTTGACTTACTTTCTTAATTATATGCAGTAAGCATAAGACACAACAATCCACATAAGTTGAAATTCAAAAGCTAAGGCTTCAATTAGGGTGAGCCATCAGTAGTAATATTTGATGGCAGTAATAACGTTTTCGGCAAAATGCATTTATTCAATTGATCAGAATCACAAGGCATTGAACATGCATACTTTTGCTAATTACATTAAGGTTTTCCTGATACATAAAAGCATTACATATTGAACTCTTTCCACCTAAAGATAAATTAAGCAATTGACTCATTAAAAAAAATATGACACATGATATACGAAACTAACCTCAAATCATTCCACTTTTAAATTCATTTTGCTAGCCTCTTCCGAAGTTCCAAGCTGTTGTAAATTAAAGCCCATGGGGTCATCTAGCAAGTTCACCATCATTCACATATGCATGTCCACTACATATATATAAAACACTGAAAACTAACAACCAAAGTAATCAACAACTGCGGTCAAACTTGCATTTCTTTATTTTAACCAATAATACCTCTAATGTGTTCTACGTCAAAAGAAGCTATTAGCTTTTGACAAGGCAATTCTTTTTACATTTAAAACATAAGCTCGTTGTATCTTTTGAACCATTTTGCTATTATCATCTATCATATTTTTTCTACTCAAGACCTGTACGCCTAGAATAAACAAGAGACATTATAATACATCAAGTAAGTTTTTGAATATATCCAAACAAGTTTACGTCTTTCCAAGTAAGCAAAATTGGTTTACGTGTTTCATTAAATAATTTTCTGGGAAGATCATTATGTGGATAGAGGTTTGAGAAGTTTACCTGTAGAATCGTGATTACACCTGATTAATCTTTCCCCATCAAGGCATCAAGTCACTGCAAGTAGCATTACCTGCGAAAGTCATGTATCAAATACAATCACTATATATCAGATTTATTGATGTTTATAGTGTCATGGTCACCGGTTTAGTGAATAGTATGAAACGCAAGTAGCCTATTGTTCTGTTTTCGTGGTTAAACAACTTTCTTTTTTTTTTACGCTGGAGGCGCTAAAAGCATTACAAAGTCCACATTTTACATGTAAGATGTAACATATAATAATGATATATAAAAAACCTAAACGAATGAATTATTGATCATTGTAGCCTTTTGCAATGGGTATGTACACACCTAAAGGCTCCGACTGGATGTCAAGGGAAACAAACTGACGGAACCCTTCAAAGAACAATGCTCTCAAAATGATAAACGCTGGCCCTTGTAATATATAAAGAAGAAGGAAAAGTCATGAGAAAGTAACTTAACTTGAAACATAATGTTTTCAAAAGTAATCATAGTCTAAAGCAACAAAATTAATACTCCGTACTACACAGAATTCGGAATATTTATAACTTCCATGAGAAAAGTCATAGCGATTCAGGTAATGTATTTGTCATCCAAGTGAAGCCATGCCACAATACTTTTCTCTCACGCATTTCATCGAACACATAGTAGACAATTTTCAAGGCACAAAGCTACCACTTATTTTTACTTTTTAACTCAACAAATCATCATAGAAAAAAGAAAGATTACATGGTAAAAATAGTTACAGAATTGAAGCATTAGCTGGCTTTTGTGAACGACAAGCATGAACCCCAAACAGTAGTGCAATTACGACATGAATATTGAAGCAAATGTATCTAAGATTTAAGAATAAAGGAAGCCAATGCGAGTGATAGCAGTTAAAACAAAGTGAGACATAAACCATCAAATTCGATTTTAGCATTATTTGAATGATACCTGATTATGAGAATGGGATTCATTGTGAGGAGAAACTCCTTATCAAAATGAGCAGCTTATGGTTTGATCGTATCAATTACAAAGGAAATTGAAGATAAGGAATCATTGAGAATGTACATGCAACTCTCCAACCAAAGAGTGGGATGAGAATTTAAGTTTGAGAAGATATAGGCACACATGTTTTTACGAGGTTTGTTTAGCTATAGGCTAGAGTAATTACGTGTTTAGTTTTTAAAAACATACGTGTAAGATTTGAAGGTGCTAACGTGTTCAATTTAGAATGAAAGGGACGATTTTGTGTAATGAAAATGAACCGACATGAATCACGAGTTTGATAGATAAGTTAAAATGGTGATTGGTTCTAAATGGCAACGATGAACTTACAAGTAAATCGATATATAGCTAGGAAGAACTCAAATATTGGTAACAACTTCTAAAAACTACTTTTTATGCATCAATTTAAATCATAAGTTGTTAAAAGTATATTAATTAACAATTATATAGACGCATGTAACTTTTTCATAGATTTATAGGTCTTTAAAGTCAACAAAAATGACATTTTCGATAAATACATCTAAATAAAGATGCATTTGGGTCTTTGGGATGCATGAGTTTTTCTAAAGTGTGCGCACGTGACACAGTGTATTTTATATATTAGCATTTGTATTTAACATCCATTAATTCAATATAATACTTATACATCCATTAATTTAATAACATCCATTAATTCAATATAATACTTATCTTTCTTATGCATATCACAAATGCCATAGTTGCTATTTAAGGATATTTCGTGTTCCTTAAATGCCCCTTAGTATGTGCCACGAAAACACGATAGAAAAGTTCAAATGCCTAAACTGAGTGGTTATTAGAGCATTGCCAACGGCAATCTCTTTAATCGATCGGTTTCAAACCGGTTAGAGATTTAGATGCCAACGCCAAACCACTTTGTAACCGGTTACATTCACATCTAGTTATAATCGGATATCCGGTTATAACCACTCTCCAACCGGTTGGGTATGGTGGGCTCCATATGTTTTTTGTGAGTGTATTTATATATTAAATAATTAAAATGTAAATAAAGTGGTTTGGAAGTGATTATACGGTTGACACCCACGAATCAGTTTTGAATGAGTTGGTGGAAAGCTAATGTGGTGGAAGTGGTTGGGAAGTGGGTCAACCACGGTTGAAAATGGTCTTAGAGTTATTAACAAATATTGAGTTCTTACTAAAAATTTAGTTGTTAGTTGATCCTTCTCCATATATATATATATATATATATATATATATATATATATATATATATATATATATATATAAAACTAGAAGAAACAAATACTTAAGGTGTGTTTTAATTGTGGATTACAAGCAATAGATATAATAATGAGTATGATCTAAGATGTTGGGTTTAAATGTACTTGACTTAAAAGTTGTGAATTAACCCATGAATTTAGGTATATTTCAAACTCAAGTGGAATGGTGTGTTTGGAAAAATCTTTCCTGACGCAGTCAGTGAAAAGTAAAAGTGAATTACTCGTTTGATGGAATTTTTCTTTATGAAATCTTAATACATGACAAGTAAGGGATTGTAATCATGGCACGTAACACCGATATAAATAAACGATTGTTTATTAACTAAGTAATTTTTTCCCTGCACGTGGCAGGATTATATAAGTTACATCTTAAATAAACTTAATTTTTAATCGATCTTTATCTAGCAAAATGACAAACCTTATCACATAAGCGAAATTGATTTGGGTCATTAATATTAATAAGTTATATTGATCTACAATTAATGTAATCGTAGAAGACATACATTTTGAATTGATTGTTGGTTAATACTTTAAGTTATATTAATTAATTATTGATGAAACTGTTGAATACAAAAACCAAATTATAATATTGAACAATTTTAAGTAGTAAAAATGATAAGGAAAATAATGTCATTGTTATTATAATATATTATATTATATTATATAATATTATATTATATTATATACATTATATTATATTATATTATATTATATTATATTATAATATATTATATTATATTATATTATACTATACTATGCTATATTATGTTATGTTATATTCAAAGTTATACTATGTTGTTGTTATTATTATTATATGATGATGTGAAATGTTATAGGGTAATATAGCAATTGATAAAGGTAATTACTTAAGTAAATAATCGGTTATAAGTACGATCACCACATACAAATGTATTTACGTTTTTATTCAATTTCCTAAGCAAATGAACCTTCATTTACTATCATTTGTAAATATTTATCTTAATATTATATTCAAGTAAATTTACATAGCATCTATAAATATTTAATACACAATACATTTTCGCCTGCATCAATATCTCTATTTTAAGAACTTTATTTTTTGAATTCGAAATGAAGCTCCACATCGCTTTGACTGTTACTATGATGGTTATGGTGACAATGTTTACCGGCGAAGTACAACTTGCATTATCAACGGAGTGCAGCGGTTACGATGTGAAGGATTGTTTTCCGCTCGGATCACCACCATCATCAAAATGTTGTGACGAACTTAGAGAACATGATGATTGTCTGTGTTGGTACGATGATGTATACAAAATGGATGATATTATTCATGTTTGTAATGTTACTTACCCAGACCTTTGTCCTTCGCCAGTCGTATATAGACTTCCTTAATTCACATCTTACATCTTACATCCTTATAAAGGGTTTAACCTTTTTCATCAATGTCTTGAATGTTTAAAGAATGAAAATGACATGAATATCCTTATATTCAGCTGGATAGATTACACTACCCTTAACTAATTTTAGAAACAATTTTCAATATTAATGAAATTTTATCCATAAATAAACAAGTGTGTATGTTTGAATATAATCCAAACTCATAAATAAAATGAATTGTTGATAAGAGAATGAAAATATGCACACATATATAATCAGAAAGACTAAAAATTTCTAACATATATCAAATTTATTAGAGTAATATTTATATAATAAGATTAAATAAAATAATTACCCGGCTTCTTTGCATGATATTTGCTAGTAAAGGTAATGCATATTATCTTCGATATTCAAGGACTAATTGCTATTACATTACAACTTCGAGATTTAAATTTATACATAAAGTTTGTTGGTGTCTATGATTGGCCAGTCGCTACAACCTACGTTTCATCATATGAAATATCAAAACTTATTCATATAATTATTAATATATTAATTAACAATTAACATTTCAGATAATGACACGGAGATTACAAGCTATCTAAAAAACAAATTAGCCTATACGATTCTTGTTAGGATTTGATCTTTGTTTGTTTGAGTTTTACCAAGAACATATGTTTATCATTTTTGGTACTAAAGAACTCTAATTTAATTACTTTGTTCTCGATTTAAAAAAAAAATTGTTTCTACAAAATTTTTCATGGAATTTATGTGACGGTTCTTTAAGCCGTAGAGGCTTAGATGGAGAACCACATGTTCAAGGAAAAAGTGCCCTAGAAGCCGACGGGAACTTGCTAGTATCATGGAGGCAACGAAGATGACTGCAATGTAAAGAAGCTCCATGAAGATGGTTTTTTGTGCTGGAAACAAATTCCTAAATTTTGCTGAATTGTAATATAGTCTTGTTTTTGGAAAATGATTGGTTGGTCTACTTGTATAAGACTAAATATAGGCCTAAAAGTGTGATTGGTATGTTTGAAAAATTGATTGGATGAGATTAAGAGAGAGAAAAAATTCAACCAATCACATCTTTAAACCTAAGTAAGCCTATTTAACATTACTTATTGTTTATTAATGCGTTTGAACTTTGAAGGTCAATAACACTGAGGTCTTCAATTATGCACAAATAGGCCTTGACCCAAGACCAATTTCAGGCCCAGCACAACATTAGAAATAACTCAAGACAAACGTGAAAGAAATAAAAAAAAAGAAGTTGGTCTATATAAAATCCAATCTTGAAAACCTTGTTGGGCTATGAGTTTTAGGGCCGGTTTGACAAAGAGCTTTTAGAGTTTTAGCTTTTAAATTTTAAATAAAAAAAGCTCCTATCAAATTAAAAGCTTTGTTTAAATGTAAATTATTTTTGATTTTGATTTATTTCAAAAGCTCCTTAAAAATGCTAAGTAAGCGCGTTTGAGATTTCAAAGACCTTTTCATACTTGTAGTTACCTAAATGCCCCCATACAAATCAAGTTAACAACCGTCCAATATTTGTTTGTGTGAAGCCTTTTTTTTTGGGTTAATTTTTATTTTATTTTATTTACTTATTTATTTATTTATTTTTTTTAATTTTTTTTGAAGCATATTTGTTGGTGTGCAAGCAATGAAATGTTTGTGTGAAGTTTATTTGTTAAAAGTTTTTGTATGAAACCTATTTATTTGTGTTAAGCAATAAAATGTAAAACTTTTTGGGATGAAAATGTAAAAGTACATATTCACAGTTATGTATATCAAGTTCAGTTTTATTATATTGTATACTAATATAAATATACTAATGATAATCAACAAAACAAAAAGACTTCACACATGTAAAACTTGTGAACGAAAAAGAAATAAAAAAAATTAACAATAAAAGTTAATTGTGAAGGTTAATATAAGTTCACAATAATTACAAAAATATCATTATGGTAGAAGTTCAAAATATTTACAAACATACCACATTCAAAATCAGGATTTTTGACTAAAAAAAATGGTGGGATATGATGTGTTCTTACAAAATCCCATATATATATATATATATATATATGTGTGTGTGTGTGTGTGTGTGTGTGATTTTTCTCTTTAAGTTGCAATATAAATAAATGCGTTTGAATATGTTAGGAATAGTAACAAGTATTTTGATAATTGTATGTGCTAGATAATAATATAATAATAATAATCTAGGATTTTAATTTTGGCTTATTTTCTTACTCAAATAAACGTACATCGATGTTTACATATGAATATAGTCAATCACATGGGAACAAATATGTAAACTAATAGTTCTCACAAGTTTTAAACTTTTAGTTGATTCTCATGTGAACCTTCCTCATTAGTTATATTATACTGTATATGTTTTATATTATATTTTAGTATTATATTATATATATGTATTAAGTTACACTATATTATTAATATTATTAGTATTATTATATTATGAAGAAGATATGAAATGTTATAGAGTAACAAAGCAGTTAATAAAGGTAATTAACTAATTAATCGGTTATATCACCACATACAAATGTATAGACGTTTTTATTCAATTACCCAAGCAAATGAAACTTCATTTATTATCATTTTTAAATATTTATCTTAATATTATATCCAAGTTAATTTTCATAGCATCTAGTATAAATATTTAATACACAATACATATTCACATGCACCAATATCTCTATTTTGTAGTATTTTCCTTTTCGAATTTGAAATGAAGTCGCACATCGTTTTGATTGTTATCATGATGGATATTGTGACAATGTTTACGGGCGAAGTACAACTTGCATTATCAACGGAGTGCAGCGGTTCCGATGTTAAGGATTGTTTTCCACTTGGCCCAATCGGAACACCACCATCTCCAAAATGTTGTGACGAACTTAGAGAACATGAGGACTGTCTATGTTGGTACGATAGAGTATACAAAATGGGTGATAAAATTGATGCTTGTGATATTAGTTACCCTGACCCATGCCCTTCTCTAGTTGTATAAATATTTATTTACATCTTTAATTCACATGAAGGTAATGCATATTATCTTCGATATTTTTACAGCAAATTGCTATTACTTGAATATATCCACGAGGTTTGTTAAATTCAGATGCATATATATTTAAACCGTGTAAAAATTAGAAATTAAAGAAGGAAAAGTAAAACCTCAAATATATGGACAGACAACTCATCTTGGTCTCAGTAGAGTCTTTCAGTGACATGTTTCGGTCCTCTTCCCCATTACTTAGAAAAAGTGAGCCACTGGTTTAGGTACAATATACTATCATTACCGCCTGGACAATTAGACATCCAACCCGTAATCGCAACGACCCAATTGCAAGAGCGGCGCTCTACCAACCAAGCTATATCCCCCCGAGCCAAGTGGAGCGGCTCTCGTTGGCAGTGTTTATCATTGTTGCGTCGCTTCAACCTACGTTTCATCATACGATATCAAAAGTAACTAAATTATATATCGGCATTTGACATATTTTAGTCGGTCCAACAAAACAACACCCAGTTTTTAAAGAGGAAAATGTGATTTTAGTAGAAAAATTCACTTTTTCCTTAAATAATCCAACGATATTCCAAAGTGTGTTTTAGACTTCTAAGAGATGACTTTATAAGATGCTCAAAAAGTAGAAAAATAAAATATTATATTATATAATATGACAATTTTAAAAGCACCCCGTCCCCAACTATATATATGCAATAAAATTTAAAATTATACCTGGTGTACGCTTAGTGCGGACGGACCCAGAAAACTTAATTGCCAGTAGCATTTAAATGATACCTAAAATTTGAATGGAGAAAAAAGAGAGAGTGAAATATAATATAATTTAGGGAAATTTGTATTTATGTTCATGTGTTCTTTTGATTTGGGACTTGATAAATACAACGAATAAAAGTGACTCTTACACCAACTATACAACAGTTAATGCATATAGTACAAGTACTCATAGTACAGTTTTGATGTTTGAATCACTTTTATTTGTTGTATTTATCAGCTCCCTTTGATTTAGTCGATTTTGTCCCTTTATAATTTTTTCTGCAATTTTAATCCTGTGGTCTTTAACTTCTGCAATTTTTGTCCTCTTGACAAACTTTCGTTAAATACTGTTGTTAAGTCACATTAAATGACTAAGATAACCTTCATCTTTGTCATCTACACTATAACTGCTTACTAGATATGCAAAACCTGAATCTATTTCCCTGCTTGTCCAAATACAAACAAATATATCAAAATCTTAACTCATAAAAAATGTTTTTCAGACACACAAATCTAAATCTGAAATCACAAACAAATGAAGTTACAAACAAAGATTAAAAACCACACGTTGGATATCATTTTTCAGGGGCAACCCCTCTCCCCGTTACTTTCTCGAATTTGAACTCCGAACGAACCAGCTCTCGCCGCTAACCAGATCCAATCGACGGGAAACCAACCCCAAAGGGGTTTTGAATCGACTGGAAACCAGATCCGAAGAGCTTTTGAATTGATTGGAAACCAAACCCAAACACAAATCTTGGTCGGATTCGTTCGTGGCCAAAAATAAGTGTTGGTGATGTAGGAATGTGTTGTTGATGCGAACCTAGCCCATACTAAGCCCATATCAAACCCATAAGCCCAAGTATATAACTCACTGACAAAAGTTAGCTTGAAGGATGAGGGAACACCTAAATTTATAGGCAACCAACCAATCCCAAACTTGACCGATATGAGATCGTAACAATACCCCATCCATAAAGAGCCAACGTACTTGTTGGTCATGACTATGTTGGTCACGGTTGGCATCCTCTTTTCGGCCCCAATTCTCTTCCTCTATATAGAAAGTACTAACATGTTTTGATTTTAAATGTATGTCATAATGTGAGTTATATAATGTAATATGCATGCTAATAATAACAAAGTGATTCGATTCATTTATGATTTGAAGTCATATACTTAAGTACAAAATATTTAGGTGGTCAAACAATATCAATAATCGTCTTGAAATAATTTTTATAAAAGGTGCTTTAAATATGTTTAGTAAATTTAAAGTGGACAAATATACTGATAATTGAAATAACACTTACTATTTCCTAATAATTTCAAGTTGTCCTGATATGATCCCTAACCAGACCCAAAATAATCCCGTCACCAAAAAAATAATGTGTTTAGTTTGTATATTTATTTATTGATTTTCGTAGTTTTTAATTTTTGCATTCTTATAGAAAACAACAAAAAGATTTTATTTTTGTGTTATTTTCTCCAAGTTACAAATCATTATCAATTCGTGTATCGAAATTGAAACGCAAAAGATAATTTTTTTTTTAAATTTTTCACTAAGTATCACTTAGCGACACTCACTGAGTGCCGCACCTAGTGTCGCATCGAGTGTCTCCTATCGAGTGATGGAGTATATAAGCGCCCGTACCGCGGCACTGATACCCTCACTGCTCACATTTACTTTGCGACACTCAAAACGAAGCTGCGACACTCGATTCGTTGATAGCGACAATTGATCTGTGACGAGTTTTCGTTTTTTCTGTGGATTTTGAAGCACTTTCTTCGTGATCAGCTTTCATACTCTTGTTCTTCTCATCATTACGCATCAATTAGTATAATTTTTACATTATTTCATCGTTTAATTTATGTTTAACCATCAATCGAATTTGCGGGTTAGGGTTTGGTTTAAAAACGATGAAATCAGGGTCGATTTTGATTTTTTATGTGTTATAAATTTGTGTGTTTTACTCGTACATGTATCGCACAACTTTTGGTTACGTTGTTTCACAAAAACCTAATTTTGGATCATTGGGATATTCTAGGTTTCATCGTTTCTGGGCTCGTGTTCATCATTGCGACACTTGATCGAGTGTCGCCATTTGGTAATTTGAGACGTCCAACGGCACTCGATTAAGTGCCGCATATCTATTTGCACTGTATCTTGCGACACTCAACTGAGTGCCGCATATATGAAAGCGACACTTTCTTAAGTGTCGCTTCTGTTTGCCTTTGATTGACCAGCGGCACAGATGTAACGTTAAAAGTCATGTTTTTACGTACATTATTCCGCACTTATTGGACTTGTATTTGGTGAAAACATCTTAAAACAATCATTATTTACTTAAAAACACCAAAATAGTCCAATCATAGGCATTACTGCAAAAATCACCAAAAACATCCGATTTGCACGCTAAAAGAGGCAAATTCAATCACCTTAAATATTCCTCTCTTGATTATCTCATGGAAAAAATCTTAATTCATATTTTATAATTCCATAGGTAAATACGAGACTGGAGGTGAAAGAATCAAGCAAAACGGATGAAAGACGAAGAAGATGTGCAGTTTGGAAGCTAACCGATCGTCATCCGGAACACGCACAAGTTATACACCTCCAAAATTGGCAAGATTAGTGTCATTAGAAGCGTAACAGAAAAATGAATCCAACGATGCAAGAATCAAGCGAATCGGGCTTAGAATGAATAAGACACGGGCGAAACAAACAACATACGGAGCGAACAATTGACGAAACCAACCTCCCCCCCCTCCCCCCCGAGGCCGTATACGGTAGGATAAGGTCCGTATACGGCCCTTCAGGGGCCATTTGGTTCCTCTATTGCCTTGGTAATTGGTACCCAAGGGCCATTTGACCCCCTAGTGCTTGCTACCCCCCGTTTGCGCTTTATGGCTTGTTTCTTGTTCTTAAAGACTTGAACATCACCTCCTACCCTTTCCCTATAAATACTAGCCCTATTTCCTCATTTTCATTCATCCCTCACCCCTCAGTTCTCTTTCTCTCTCAAATTCTCTCTCTAGTTTATTAGTTAGTTAGTTTTAGGTTAGATCTTGGTTAATATTTAACCAAGACTAACGAAGGGTAGTTTTTGTTATAGTGTTGAAGCCTTGGAGGATCTCCTTTGTAATATTGTTCAGGATATTTCAGAGCTCTGTCCGTGGAATCTTTCAACATCTATTCTATCTATGCATTACTTACGGTTATTTCTATCCTTATCTTTCATAATGTTGCATGCTATTGTTATGTTAGATGTAGGATATATTGCCATGATTTGTGAGTAGATTTGCTATTGTGTTTGTTGTGATGTAGTTAGCTTGTTAATATTTGGGGTGATGCTATTTTAATATATGATTGAAAACTCAATGTACTGTTTAACTATACATTTATGATTTTAAACTAAACTATCGCCTTTCTTCCAATAAATGTGGTTAGAACCCTTTATGACAAGGAGTCGCGAACCTTGTTCAAACGGTCACTACCTATCTATGTTTTCTAAAATTTGAACATGGTCTGATTCTGAAGCTGTGAAAATACTGCCTAACTTATAGTATAGTACACCGTGAATTAATCAAGGTTTATTGGTTTTGAATTATAATATGAATGGGTTGTTTAACTATCATAGATGGTTTTACTGTAATACAAACTTAGATATATTGAGTTCAGATGGCCGTAAAGTATGTAATCCAAGGAAAACCCTAAAACGACCGAGTATCCGTAATAGCGTTGGAAACACCTCTGGTGGAGTACAAACACGTGGAAGCCATGGAAAAGTCGTAGGCTATACACTGTATTACATTCTGGCATAGACTGTGATCCAGGAAAGACCGTAATACGGGTGAATACACAGTATAGCGTTGGAAACACCTCAGGTGAAGTACAGATACGTGGAAGCTATGGAAAACCCTGTAGGTTGAAGACTGTATCACAGCAGAACATCTCTGAACTCAATCACAACCATTAATGTATAAGTTAACAGTCACCACCTGTCTTAAATGCCTTGCCTAGCTTAGAGATTTTGTATGTGTTAAAGAAAGGTCAGTGGATAAATTGCGACTGTCACCCTATTCCCGCACCCCATTCAGAGGGTCACTTGGTCTCATTAAGAAACGGTGTGGAGGATTTCAAGGCAGTCCGATCTGACTATACTCATGATAGCCTAGTACTCAATGACATATGTAGGGTGTTAATGTTTACACTACAAGTTATCTACGTGAAAGCAAAACACAAACCTTTAAAAGACGTTTTCAAATATTAAAACCCCGAATAAAGCATCACCCCACATATAAGCTAACGAAATCACAACAAACACTCTCCTCCATAACTGATTTAAACCTACTTTTATTTCCCGCTTTATTTAGTTTAATTTTAATTAGGACCTAAGTATAAAACCCCCACTCAAAAGTATTTTAAAACCCATCGCTAAACTGAACTGTTCGTCTCGACAAGTCGTTTCACAATACGATCAACTCTTTAGAACAACCCTAGGCCATACTAATGCTATACAGCTTTAGTAGAACATAGGTCCCCAGCAAAAATATAAATTATAAAACTCACCCCTACCATGCATCTCGGTGGCCGGACCAACGACCCAGTGAAAACCCGACCGACCGCTGGGTGCGCGACAAACATTCCCTTAAGTGCCGCATACTTTGAATTGATTTGACAGCGACACTTAACGAAGTGCCGCATGATTTACTGTAGCTCAGCGACACTCACCTCGAGTGTCACATGTATGATTTTCTGATTCATTGCTACTGATCCCAACGACACTCGGTTGAGTGCCGCAACCAAGGAAAGCGACACTACTCGAGTGTCGCCAATAATTCAGACTTTGTTAGTTTTTACTATTTTATTTGTCGTAACATGATCAAGCTCGTTTCTATAACGATATATCTTGTATACGTGTTTGTACTTTAGTTTTCAGATGGCAAATCTTGCTATATATGCTGGCAAATGTCGCACCCCCAAATTATGATGCGGAAGCAATTCGGTTTGGGGCGCGACTAATACAGTAATCACAGCACAAAGATATAATGAACGACTCTATATGAGTCGTTTAACAAAATACATTGATTAGTTAATTGTTTACAACTTTTGAAGCTATTACTATAGCTCGTGTTCTGAAAATGAGAGATTTCAATACATAATTACTTTTACAAAATATAATAATGCAAGAAAATCTCTGATGTTTGCATGATGACTCGAGCTAAAAGTATCCTGATGGGCAGTCCAACCTACTGCCGAGTACCTGAGAATACATGCTAAAAGGTCAGCTAAAAGCTGATTAGCTCACAGGTGTAAATGATAAAACCATAATGTATGAACCACAAGATATAATGATATGTTTGAAATTAATCAAATAAATGTGTATATTACTGCCATGAATCCATAGTTTGAGCTTAACTGAGGGGTCAGGATCTGCCTTTAAGGACCTGAGCGAGTGCCTAATCTACACTCGAGTGAACAAATGTGTCCATTTGACATCACAATCAAGGTAGCGTGACTACCCCGGACAGGGATTGTCAATCCATATGGTACCATACACTAACATTCACGCTAAATCCATATTAACAAACTATGTGGTGGAGGATTTTATGATTAGTGAAAACAAACTCATGCAGTCAATATATCGTGTTTTGTACTTGTGTTCACATGTAAAACAAATCTGAGCATGTATTCCCACCCCGGGAGTAAAAACAGTAAAAAAATGCGGGGCAATGAGACTCACCTGAGTCTGATGCGTTTATTTCAATAAACGTGCGTTGCTAAACCAAGCAGTGATGTCCGAAGACTGTAACATGAGGGCGTCCAAGACGCGCGTTGGTTAATAAGGGAGTAGGTATCTCAAAAGATCACCTATGCTAGTTGTTCATCCAACTAGTTATGTCCAAATACATTGGTTCGTTTGATTGTTTGTTTGTGTTTTGAAAACATGTACGACCAGTTGGTGACGGTCTGTAATAATAATCTTATATCGTTATTATTATGTGTTGTATCGTATAAAAGTTTTGAAGTTTTATGTGTATCATGTACGAGTACATCATATGTGGTTCAAAGGTTGTAAGTGTTTGACACGCATTGTATAAAGTATTTCCAAACTTTAATGACGGGGGTCCGGGGGCAGCGCCCCTGGTTAGCGGGGTTCCAGGGGTGGCAATCCCTGGCGGGGTCCAAGGGGCAGAGCCCCTGGCTGGGGTCGAGGTGCCAGGTCAGCTCGAAAAATTTTTGTTTCTACTATATTGCTGTACTGAAAAACACATCAAAAATCTGAATTTTGGGTAACGTAAGCGATAAAATTTCAAGTCTTGACATTTAGTAAAAATCAGTGCTTTTAAGGTTCTGATTTGTGCGACACTGGGTGCGACACCAAGTGCGACATAGGCTGTTGTGTCATAGGTCATGGCTGCGACATAGGTCTTTGCGTCGCTATGTGCGACATCCGCAATTTAATGCGACATAAGGTGTTGTGTCGCTATATGCGACATCTGAAAGTGTTGTGACATAAACATTTGTGTCGCTATATGTGACATAGGTAATGGTTCTGCGACATAGGGCTTTGTGTCGCAAAGGCTCCAGGCCTGATGCGACACTAAGGATCTGGTCGTTTTTCAAGGCTCGGGTTTGTGGTCAAACGACCTCGGTTTGACCCGAAACTTTTACACAAGTCTTAGAATAGTTAGTAGAGTTTGTAAAAATTATTGATTTGTGTCGAGAGTCATTCTAGGTGTCGATTTTATAAAATGACCAAAACAGACATTTTCCGACAATGTTTTGAAAATGAGTTTTAACATTTTATTTGGACATAATCTAGTTATATAAACATACTAACATGTAAAATAAGTAAAATACAAGAGTTTTTGAAAGTGTCGGGATCTTACAAATCATCGCGTGAAGATTCCGAAAAGATGGTTGTGTTCCTCTCGTTATCGTGAACGTTTTTCTCCAAATGAGTCTTGCGATTTAAGTTCGTTTGGTGGTGCTTTTTGTGGGTTGAAGGTGGCAGTTTCTATAGGGAGAGGGTTTTTAGAGAGATGGTGGAGAAAGTTTGTGTTTGGTGGTTGTGTGAAAATGAAGCAAAAAGGGGAAGGAAGTCAAGGGTATGGAAGGCCTCACCTCCTGTGACACCCGTCAATTTAGGGCTAGTAATTAGTGCCTAATCAATTATTAATACATGTAATTAGTTCTGTGTTAGGCTAATTAATGTACCGATATATATATTGAATATATATTGAATATATACAATTATGCGATTCGATTAAATCGTACAAGTTTCAAATCGAATGTATTTCGGTTCAATTAAATACGGACGTTGGTGAAACAATTTTATTAAATAATATAACATTATTTAATGACAATATCTTCCCAAAATATTATCTTGATAATAATACTTTGTAATTAATTCGTACCGTACAAACAATGGTTACGTGATTTAAAATCCGTACAACGAATGAGCAAATCGAGATCCCTAAATTAACAAATCATCTATATAAATGTTTTTCTAAGTATTTAGAAAGAACACTTCAAGTGAAAGTATTGAAATTTAAATCGTTACTTAAAAACGCGTAATAAACGTTTAAACACCAAACCGAACGAGAAAACGAACACCGCACGAAGCACAAATCGATTAAATGAGAAAATGACCAAAATACCCCTGAGTGGGCCCCCTAGGCCGGCCCCCCCACAAACCCCATGAGCCACATGCACCACCTCCCATCTCACCCTCTAAACTCTCATGCATACCACTCACATATGCTTCCATACATTCAACATGCAAGATCACTTCCACTAACTCATTTACTCACACTTTCTCCACCTTCTCTCTATCAATTCTCTCTCAAAAACTCCAGAGAATTTTAGTTCATATCACCACCACAACCACCACCATAATCCACCATAGCACCACCACTCTAAAAGTTAACATCTTGCAAGGATTTTTGACTCAAGAACACAAGCATTATAACCTCATCTCATCTTCACCAAAATCTTTGTAAGGAAACTATTTATTACTTCCATATTGTATATTTACATGTTATAAGGCTCAACTAACAAGATTATGTCCAAATATAAACTTAAAATACGTTTTTATAAATTTTTTTACAAAGAATACACAATCTGTCCAGAAAAACACAGATTACTAAAAATGTCATAACTTGAGTTCTAGGAAGATTTAGAAGATGCATTTTTTTTAAAATTTGCGTATTGAAAAGATCTACAACTTTCATGTTTTACGTTTTGAACAGATCCGAACGTATTTTTCTCTATTTATCAGTTTTTGGGACTGACCTGATTAAAATCAGAAACTGGACTATGCATGACAAATTAAATTTTTTCTTTATGATCATGGGCTTAAAACTCTTGAAAAACATAAGTTAGACACTACACACCTAGAAGATCAGTTGATAAAAATTGTGAGACTTGACTTTGACCAGAAATTGGTAATATCACTTGGTGAATAAACCGACAAAAAGTCGAAAAGGTGAAATCTTAGATATTTGGAACTTTTATAAGAATCGACACTCTTGGTGAACTTGGACACAAACCGACAATTTATTTAGACTCTATAAACTGATATTTGGGTTGGGTGAAAGTTTCGGGTCAAGCCGAGTAAGTTTGACCAAGTCAACAAAAGTGGCTAGTTTTCGAAAAACTTACTATATTTGGAAAGTGGTAACAAAAATGGGTTTGGTTGACCTAGTTAGTAACTTGGACCAAATATTAAATTTAGAAAGTTTCCCGAATGAAAAACCGACACTTAGAACACTTGGGTTAAAATTAGAAATCTGGTCAGGCGTAAGTGTCGCCGTACCAGCGACACTTACCCAAGTGACGCCTATAGCGTCACTTACCTTTAGTGACGCCTAAACTGAGTGCCGCATATAGCGTCACTACTCCAAGTGACGCTGCCCATTTAAAGATCACATTTGAACGTCACTTGACCTAGTGCCGTTAACAAACTGAGTGCCGCCTATAGCGACACTTACCTAAGTGACGCCCCTAAGTGACGCCTCTGAGTGACGCCCCTAAGTGACGCCTCTGAGTGACGCCCCTAAGTGACGCCCTAAGTGACGCCTAAATCAGAAACTTCAAAACTAGTTTCACACTAAGTGTTGAACTTCATGAAACATCTAAACTTATAAAACAATGTTTTGTAAACACACGATACAACATCATAATGATAATGTCTTAAAGAATTATTATTACAAACTTTCACCAACGGGTCGTACACGTTTCTGATAAACAAAGTTGAACAATCAAACATTTGGACATAACTAATTGTTGGAGAACAAACATAGAAGGTCTGTTGAGACACCTACTCACTCATATAACATTGCGCGTTTTGAACGCCCGACAGGTTACAAGTCTTCGGACATCAATTCACAGTTAATCAATTCAAGTTTATTGTAATAAACACTCAAGGCTCAGGTGAGTCTCATGGCCCCTATTTTACTGCTTTTCAAATCAGGGGTGTGATTACATTGCTCGTTTTATTTACATGTTGAACGCAAGTACAAATCAATCAAATACTACATGAGTTGTTTTCACTAATCAATTTAAAGCCCTCCATAACATAGTTTGGTAATACATCTGTAGCGTGAATGTTAGTATATGATATCATATAGGATTGACAATCCTCGTTCGGGTTAGCACGCACTAACTGGTCAAACGGACGTATTAGCATTTGGGAAGACGAGTGTAGATTAGGCACTCGTAGGAGGCAACTCAGTTGGGTTTCCTTAATTGGACCTGACACTCAAGTTAAGCTCAGACTATGTGCTCATGGCTGTATAACTTTTATTTTGCTTAATTGCATTTTAAATTCAATTATAAAATCTTGCGGTTCATACAAATATGTGTTGACATACAAACCTGTGAGCTCACCAGCGTTTCGCTGACCTATTTTAGCATGTATCACAGGTGACCAGCAGTAGGTTGGACTGCTCAATCAAGATCTATTAGCTCGAGTCAGCATGCAAACAATCAGAGATTTTAGCTGCATTATTATATTTTGTATAGATTAATTATGTACTTAAATCTCTCAATTTTAAACTGAGCTAATGTAAACAATATTTTGATGTAAACTTTTATTTTATCAATATCAATGTAAAACGACGCATGTAGTGGTCGTTCATTATATCCTTTGTGCTATGTATATTGATTAGTCGCGCCCCGACCCGATTCGCTTCCGCAACCCGAATTTGGGGGTGCGACACCTCCGCTCCCTTGGCCTATTTAGTGGTGCCCCCCCACAAGGTGTGGGTCTCTCAATTTTTGTTCCCTTATTCGAGCTCCGTGCGGTGTTCGTTTTCCCGGTTGTTTAAACGTTTAATTATCGTTATACGTTTTAATACGTGTGTTTCGTTAACAATTTAAATTGCGTTATTTTTATTGAAAGTATTATTCTAAATACTTTATTTTAAGTTATTAAAATGTTTTCAGGCCTCGGTTTGCGCGTTCATTGCGTATTTGAACGTTTATTTAATTCGTGTAACGTTTTTAAACGTTTTAATCAAGCGCGTGTAATTGTAATATTTTTACCCGAAGTATTTTATCAAAATACTTAATAATGAATTATAATAATATAATTAGCCCTAAACACAACTAATTACATGTATTAATACAATGATTATGTTCTAAGTACTAGCCCTAATTTGGCGGGTGTCACAGTACTGTGACACCCTGCAATTTCGACGTAATTACATACGTTAATTACATTAGGCTAATTCCCTACTTAAGTGAATTCACAACAATTTTCATGAGATAAGTCTAGCACAAGCCCAAGAATTTAATACGCGTAGTATTACTATTTTCGTAGTTATATATAATTACGCGTGAAACTATTAGATCGAGTACGACACAATTAATCTTGGACGTTGGTGACACATTTATACTTAATGAGGATTTATATCCAAACAAACATTTATACTTTCTATTATTGATTTTGTCGCACCCCCAAATTTGTACAGCGGAAGCGAATCGGGTCGGAGCGCGACTAATCAATAATCATTTCACAAAGTTACAACAAAAGACCTCTAAATGAGACGTTTAAAAAATATATTTCATAAAATAATAATGTTTACTAAATATCGTTTGCGAGTCCGCAGCTAAGCCTGTAGATTCTAGTTATAACCACTATTACAAAATAATAATGCAAGAAAATCTCCGTTGTTTGTAAAATATGCGACTCGAGCTTGTGCTTCCAAAAGCAGCCTACAACACCTGTAAACCTGAGAATTACATGCTAAAAGGTCAACATAATGTTGGTGAGTTCATAGGTTTGCATAGTTGAAATCATAGTAAAATCATGGTTTTGAACACAATGTATCAGAGTTATCGTAGTAGCACAGTTGCCAAAGTGGTACACTATTGCCCTGAGCTCATAGTCCGAAGCTTAACTAGTTGGTTCCTCTAGTAAGTGCATCCCTCTACACTCAATTACGAAAAATTTTGCGCCCGTATAGTGGTTAGAGCGACTAACCCGGAAGGCGAAAGGTCATTTCTCGATAGATCTATCCATAATGTTCACGCTTAGTATTAACGAAGCTATGAAATTTGTTAGAGGCCAAATCTTAGTGAAATCGTAGTTTTACTCAAGCAATAAGTATAAGTGTTTTCAGTTGTTTGTGTTCATAAAAACAGAGCATGTAATCTCACCCCAAAGTAAAAAGCAGTAAAAGTGGGGCTATGAGACTCACCTGAGTCTAGCAAGTAAACGTTTAATTTAATAAACGAGAAATCCGTAAGCAATAGTAATCCGTAGGTTCTCAGAACCCGTAACCTTCTAATGCCCTAAGCATATAAGGTTGTATGTATAAGTGAATGCTTCAAAAGACCATTCATGCTAGTTGTCTACTTCAACTAGTTATGTCCAAGTAGTTATTCGTCTATTTAATTAAAAAATGTTTGTGGCCCGTTGGTGAAGTTTAGGTATGTAATAATAATACCCGAAGATATTATTATTAAGTTGCGTATCATTTCATTGTATACTTTCGTAAGTATATGTTTTATAAGTACGAGTAGTGTCGTATATTGTTTGGTTGTTACGCGAGTCCAATAGTTCGTAATTAAATGTTTTTAAGTATTCTGAGAATTGCAACAGAAGGTTTCTGTCGCAATAAGTTGCGACAGAAAAGTTATGTAGCAAGATGAAGTTTGCCGTCGCAAAAAGTTGCGACAGAAAGGTTATGTCGCAAGACGAAAGTTGATGTCGCACAAAGTTGCAAAAAGTTTATGTCGCAAAAAGTTGTTGTCGCAAAAAGTTGCGACAGAAAGGTTATGTCGCAAATTATGTCGCAAAATCGGGCTGAGAAGTTTTTAGGTTTTTAGGCTTTGGTAAAAAATGCTCGGTTTGATCCGAACTTTTACACGACACTTATTATGTTATAAAACTTATAGAAAATGAGTTTTGTGACCATTTGTGACCCACAACTGTTTTTTTTAAACCGAATACGAAAACAGCCCCGAAAACAGATCCAAGAAAAATATATGTTATTGTGCTATGTCTTAGCTTTGTTTTCCATATTTTTACTCGATCTTTAGCCAAACGAAACTCGTGAAATTAAATTACAAAGGGACTAAGGTCAAGCAGATAATTTCAGTGACACATGTCCAAAGAAAAATTCATAACTCGAGTTTTACAAAACTTCACAAAATGTGCGAGTAGGGGAAAGAAAGGTAACAAGATTATATAACGTTTCCTAGTATTTTCATCAATTTTTGATGTGTAGATATCGAGATATACCGTTTTCAAGTTGACCAAAATTATGGTCAGAAAGTACAGACTGGCTATGTACATTTGTACTTACGATTTAAAATAGTAACACAACTAAGAAATGTATGTGGTTTACATATTTGATATGTAGACTCGTTGAACTTGATTTTAGGCTCAAGAAACGTGAGGTATGATGAAGAAACGAGTCGTTTATGGCCGATCTAAGTCGATCTATGTTTTTACCCAGTGGATAAAGCTTTTACCCAATGGTCCTTAGCTTATTCAAACGAGTTTTAAGCATGAATTTGGATATAAATCAGTATAAATGGAACACTACCATGCAATACTATGTTATCCAAGGAGTTATAACAAGGATCTAAAGAAATCTTACAAGGTTTTAGTGATCTAGAGTTGAAAAAAGTCAAGAAGGGCAGTTGTTGCTCGATCCTTGCTTTTCTCCTACAAAGCCGAGGCTAGAGGTAGTAGATGATGATGGTGCTTGTTGGTGGCTCTTTGAAGAGATGTATGAAGGTGGGGAAGCCTGTGTTTGGTCGTTTTTATAGAGAGGGGCAGAGATAAGAGAGATAGAGTGAGAGGGTTGTGTTGGTGGAAAATGAGAAAGGAAGGGAAGTCATGAAATAAAAAGGGGAGGGTTAGGGCTGCCCTTTTTGGGCCTGATATAGGCCGTAAGCCTGACCTCATGGGCTCGGACTCGTGGGCTTGGGTTCACGGACCATTCCTCGAATCGGGTTACGTTCGTTCGTCGTTAATTTGTTAAACATACGTGTTTTGAATTGAGTTTTAACGTTAGATTCTTCCGCGTACATTTTTAATATGTGAGTGGTATTTGAAATGACAAAACATTTTAAAATATTTTGTTTCGAGTTACCAGAATATATTTTGGGTTTCGTGTGGGTGTCGGGCTCGATTCGCGCATTTTCTCGCGTACGTTACTTATTGATTAAAACGTGTATGTTTTTCGTTGATATTATTATATAATAATATTTCCAAGTAAATAACGACTATTTTGGTATAAAAATAGGTTTATGTTATTTATGAGGTGTTTCACCAACGGCCGGGAGTGTCGGAACCTATTTGAGGAGTTTGCGTAATTATAATTAATTACGTTCGCGTTTATATATAATCAATGAAATGTTTTGAGTATTCAACCTAATGTGGTGCTAAATACCTTTATTAGAATTAATGACTTAGGATGATGACTACCCTTAAGTACGGGTTGTCACAGATTTTTATATATCTTTAACAAATACTCATTTTATATCGACACCAAAAATGTGCGTTTAAATATTGTAACCAATTATAAAAACGAGCAGGATATAGAACGAAACAATTGGGAAACAAGAACCCGCGAGCCTGAGACCCGAATGGGTCAGCTCAAACCGCGAACCTAAACCGACCCACCCTCATTCCCCTTTCTATTTCATCTTCTTCTTCACTTCATCTCATTTCACACACATACCTACCTACATTTTCTCTCATCTCTCTCTCTACCTTACTTCCATCTCTCTCTCTCTCTAAAATCTACCATAACAACAACATCTTCATCCTCATAATCGGACATCATCATCATCAACAACAAGATCAAGCTTAAGAACCCATCTCGATTCATCTCATTTCGTCATCAAGAACAATTTGTAAGAAAACTTCACTTTTACTTGCAAAAATTACTTGTAATAGGTTTATAATCATGTTTTAGTGCTCACTCAACTAAAATATGTCCAAAATCTCAACCGATTTACGTTTTAAAAAATCAAAACCTTCGAACAGCCATTTATGCGAACTGAGATTAGTTTCAGTTCGCAACCCTAACTTGCGAGATGAGCTCTCAGTTCGCAACCCCAACTTGCGAGATGAAATTTCAGTTCGCAACCCCAACTTGCGAGATGAGATCTCAGTTCGCAACCCCAACTTGCGAGATGAGATCTCAGTCCGCGGTCAACTTTGGTCAACAATTTTCAGCACTTTGAAATTTACTTAAAATGGTTACCAAATAACCAATACGATATTAAACCAATGCAAGAATGGTTAACACACACTTTTTAAGTATACAAATGAAACGAATCATAATAACAATATTTTGAAATTATTGTTACAACCATCACTAACGGGCCAAACATGTTTTCTAAAACAAACGATTAAACAAACTTTGGACATAACTAGTTGTTTAGACAACTAGCCTAGATGGTCTTGCGAGACATCTACTTATATTACTATCTCATACGTTTAGGATGTTAGAGACATCCTTTGGCTTACGCTTTGCTAGCTCTCACTACTTATGTAACACCCCGCAATTTCAACATAATTATAAACGTAATTGCACGTATTTTTTGGCTAATTCCCTACTTGAGTGAATTCACAACACATTTTAGAGGTAAGTCTAGCAAAGCCCAACTAGTTAATACGCGTAGTATTTCATATTTCGTAATTAGTTGTAATTACTTACAAAACAATTGAAACAAATGTGACAAAATATACGACTGTTCGGGAATGATAAACGTCAAAATGTACTAAATTATAGTACTAATTACCCCCTTTGTTAGATAGGTTTCTAATGCATTTTGTATGAATAAGATACTTATTTTGTTCATATTTGCATTTAGGAGTTTAATTGGAGCTTGGATCGAAAAGAAACAGAAAATGAGCTTATTGTGAAGAAAAGTTGCTAAAAGAATAAAGCATTGGACAAGAGAAGATTGGATCGGAGTAAAAGACGATCAAAATGAAGAAAAAGTGAAAGAAGTCTGAAAACTCATCCATATGCTGTATGGATTTTCCATACGCCGTATGGATGTGGTGGAGGCCCAGTGTAACGCGGAGCTGGGCCGGGCTTCTTTTCAATCCATATGCCGTATGGAAATTCCATACGCCGTATGGATTGATTTTCCAGATTAGGTTAAAAACCTAATTTTCCTAACTTCTAAAAACTTCACCACCAAAACCCTAATACGAACAGCAACGACCAGAGGGAGTTTTCTCCCATTTGTGGAGAATTTTGATGGCGATTCGGAGGCGTAAAAGGCTAGGATCGATTCCTATCGATTCGATTTCATTTGGTTTATGATTCGGTTTGCGTATCTTTTTCCGATTTCAATTCGAACATTGTCTATGTGTTTTGTTTGAGATTTTGAAACTGATTTTTGTATAACTGAATCATGAATTAGATTATATGTATTGTTTATATAATAATCTTTGATTATGAATGTTTGAAGGTTATAATTGTGTTTTGAATGAGTTGTTTGATTGAAAACTGTTACGTTATTTGTGAATCCTTGTTTATTGGTGATTATTAGTTGCTATTACTTAACGTGGTTAATAGTGTCATTCAGATTGAGTTCCTTTGATGTTATTGATTATTGATGATTATGAATCTAGGTTTATGATCATTGCTAAATAGATTGAGTTTGATAGGTTAAGATAATAGTAACTAATCAATCTAAAATGAATGAGCTAATAATTAATTATTAGAAGGTATTGTTGAGTCATACTACGAGAATTAATCGTAACAAGTCGTGAATACTTAATGCACAATCGAGGGAAAAGCACACAATAGAGCACCATCATTGGGACATCGGACCGATGTTTAATGTAGACCCGGAACGTTGGCTAATATACATTTAACTTGGATTCTTTGATTAGTATTTAAGTTAATATGAAAGAAATCACAATCAGACAATCAAAACACATGAACCGGATAATATGAATCTAAGTGTGAAGACTCTAATCAATTACATGTCTATCTCTAATTGTTTATCTGTTCCTCTTATCTTGTTTTATGTTGTTGGTTTGGTTATTTAGTTCATCTTGAACGTTCGTACGGAACTAAAACGTAACCCTTATGTTACTGCTTTATTAGTATAGTTAATAATTCCAATTTAATTGAATAACATCGTTCCTGTGTTCGACTTGTACTTACCATAGCTATATTATTCCGATCGGGTATTTTTGCCTGGTTGTGTGATAGTAGTGATTGGTATATCATGTACTTTATAAATAATAAAACTAGACGCTTTCACACGCATCAGTGAACAAAATTATTTAGTAAAACAAAATTTATTAAATAACATTAACGTTTATTAAATATTATGTCGATAATATTTACAAGTATTTCGTAACGAATAGCATTTATTACGTAAAACTGAAACAAAAATAAAGTTTAAGATTTTATAAACTCAAATAGATTAGTTTTATAAAATATCTCGACTAAAAATATATTCGAATACGTATTTAAAAAGTTACTAATTAAAACTATTTTAACATTTAACGATCGGCTAAACGAACACGGGTTTAATACCACAAAATTGGAACAAAAATCCCTTCCCTCTTTTGATCCCAAGCCCCCCACCTCACTCCCATTCTCTTTTATTTTCTCACTAACTCAAAAACACACAACCCTCTCATCTCTCTCTCTAACTATCTCACTCTCTCTAAAAACTCACCACAAAATCACCTAAAACTACCATTAAAACACTCTAAATC
The DNA here is from genome assembly GCA_963422505.1 of Pseudognaphalium luteoalbum. NCBI lineage: Eukaryota > Viridiplantae > Streptophyta > Magnoliopsida > Asterales > Asteraceae > Pseudognaphalium > Pseudognaphalium luteoalbum. The sequence continues at coordinate 113,711,983 of OY730195.1, forward strand.
ATCAAGCTCCATTAGAGAAAAACGACTACGACAACGAGATTTACACGTCCATCTTCTCGGATTTTCACGGTGACAACTTTGTAAGACCCCGACAATCCCGCAAACTCTTAGATTTTGCTATTTTCTTTGCTATTTCTTGTTCATGATGCTTAATACAACATGTTTTAGTGTTCTTAACAACTGAAAATGTCCAAAATCGAACCTAAAGCTCATTTTTGCAAACTTTCGTCGAACAGTTCGTGATGTCGCTTTTGGCTTGTACCAATTGCGACATCAGTCACAATGTCGCAGAACATCTCACAATGTCGCATGGTGCGACATCAGCCTTAAAGTCGCATTAAATTGCTAACGTCGCGTATAGCGACACCGACCCCTGCGTCGCAAGAACGAACAATGTCGCATATAACGACACAACACCCCATGTCGCATTGAATTGCAGATGTCGCACATAGAGACGCAAACACCTACGTCGCACCTAATGCCGCATAAAACAGAACCCTGAAAACACATGTTTTCACTAAGTGTCAAGATTCAAAATTTATCACTTAATAATACCTAAATTCAAATCTTAGATGCGTTTTTCACCACAACAACATAGTAGGAATAAAAATTTTCCAACCAGGGGCTCTGCCCCTTGGACCTCGCCAGGGGTTGCCACCCCTTGGACCCCGCTACCAGGGGCGCTGCCCCCGGACCCTCGTACACAATTTCATACTTTATGAAACACAATGAAACAATATGATAATACTTTCGGAGATTATTATTACCAACGAGTCGTATATATTTTCAAAACTTCAAACATAAACATCGAGCATGGACATAACTTGGTTGTACGAACACTAGCATGGATGGTTAAACATAGACCTCCACATACTTATTAAATCTCATACGTTTAGGGGGTTAGGAGATTTCGACTAGACTTCTTTGGCTTTAGGCTTTGCTAGCACTCGAACATACTTGACTCAACAGGTGAGTTCACAGCCCCTACTTTTACTATTTTAACTGCTTTTGAACAGGGGTGGAAAATATAGTCAACACTTTTGCTACGTAAGCAAACCTTTATATAACTGTTTTGATATACATTGTGCTAACTATTTGTGACTGCTATCAAACGATTATAACTGCTATTTATGAAATGGTATTTCATACAAAAACTAAACTGGGGACATGCTGGAGAACGACTAGCTACACACTTTTACTACTTGCTTTTATAAAACAACATTTTCATAAACACACAGAAAGTCCCTACGTCTTGGGCACGCACGCACAGAAAGTCCCTACGTCTTGGGCAAACAGAAAGTCCCTACTTCTTGGGCAAGGTGCCATCCTACGTCTTGGATGAAGGCTCTACTTCTTGAGCAGATGGGTCCTACATCTTGGATGCCAGTCCTACTTCTTGGACACAACTTATACAAGTCCCTACGTCTTGGGCACATACATAGAAGTCCCTACTTCTTGGGCAAATACTGATGGGTCCTACTTCTTGGACAAACGATTTAGTCCCTACTTCTTGGGCACACTTGGAAAGTCCCTACGTCTTGGGCAAACATTTTAAACACTACTTCTTGGATAAACAATGTAAATCCTTAATTCTTGGGTAAACTAATAGGACACTGCTTTCCTACGAAACTTACACTGTATTTGGGTAACATCCCACTTAAACTGTAAACTGCATTCGTTGGATAACATTCCACAAAACCTTACTTGATCGTGATGACGGTAACCATTTGGTGAAACATTTCGAACTACCAACTTTTGTTGTAAACATAAAACCTGTGAATTCACTCAACTTCGTTGTTGACTTTTTACTATGTTTTTCAGGGAATTAGCTGCACGTAAGAACCGCCTACACATACGGAACTAGGGCGACCCGCGAAGCTTTAGGATGCCTACTTTTGAAACTTTTAGATTTCTTTTGTATAACTAAAGTGATTTTAGTCATATTTACGAAATCTACTTTTGTAAACTTAATAACTTTTACATTTGTACGATTTGACGAATCGTAAACTTTGTAACTATTACTTTTGGCATCTTAATATACTATGTTCTGTTGTAATCAAAAGCTCTGATATGTATGCATGTACTTTGTATACGTGGCACCCCCAGCTTACGCCAATGCTTCCGCTAATCAAAATCAACAAATTTGGGGGTGTTACAATTTAGCTCGCGAGGTGAGTTCACAGCCCATACTTTTACTGTTTTACTGCTTTTGAACAAGGGTGGAAAACATAGTCACTACTTTACTAAATACCATAACTACATTGATTACTGTTAGATTTCCTACTCCCAACTATCGATTGGTTATGATTGTATTCATGATTTAATTGATAACTAGAGTACTTTTAGACTAAACTTATACATTTATGAATGATTTCATACGTACAAACTATAAAATGCTTCAGGCTGTTATACAAACTGTCTTTTATGAAATAACATTTTCATAAACTGTTGAAAAGTCCCTACTTCTTGGGCACATATGAAAAGTCCCTACGACTTGGGCACATATGAAAAGTCCATACTTCATCGGCAAGGTTCCACCCTACGTCTTGGGTGATGGCTCTACTTCTAGAGCAGTTTGGGTCCTACTTCTTGGATGCCAGTCCTACGTCTTGGACAACCTGAAAAGTCCCTACGTCTTGGGCAGTGATTGAACCCTACGTCTTGGGTGACAGCTCTACTTCTTGAGCAGATTGGGCCCTACTTCTTGGGTGCCAGCCCTACTTCTTGGGCACACGATAAGTCCCTACTTCTTGGGCAACTGTTTTGGGTCCTACTTCTTGGACAAACTTTTTAGTCCCTACTTCTTGGGCAAACATATAGGATACGTCTTTCCTACAACTAATAGGGTACTACTTTCCTACCAACCAACTTTAAACTATACTTTTGGGTAACATCCTAACAACTACGTTTTGGATAATGATCCAACTTAACTACATTTTGGGTGACATCCCAATTAAACTTATATTTGGATAACATTTCACAAAATACTGTTTAACTGTTATGGCTATAACACTTTATAAACAATCGTGGTTTACCAAACTATACTTGTAAACATAAAACCTGTGAATTTACTCAACATTGTTGTTGACTTTTTACTATGTTTTTCAGGGAATTAGCTGCACATGTAAGACCGCCAGCACTTTTGGAAACTAGGCGACCCATGAAGACTTAGGATGCCATCTTGTTGTAACAAATGGATTTCTTTTGTATAACTTATATGTTTTAGTCATATTTACGAAATCCACTTTTGTAAAACTTTAACTATATTTCTACTTCTACGATTTGAGGAATCCTAAGCTTTTGTAAACAAATTATTATGGCATCTTAATATATACATGTTCTGCGATAATCATATGCTCTGATATGTGCGAGTGTCCTACGTTTACGTCAGCACCCCTACTTATCCAAATGCTTCCGCTAAATGTCGATTAACGAATTTGTGGGTGTGACATATTGGATCAGAGCCATTGGTTATTGCGAACTAGGAATCTTTAAGTGACCTAGAGACCTTAGGGACCTAGACTATAGCCTTTGCTAGGACACTCATGCATACATACACTTGCATACGTCTACATTCGCGATAACCTAACTTCCTTGTCACAACATTTCTAAACAGCATCCGATTCGCGTATGCAATTCCCGTGAGAAACCGCAACCTATATTAGCGCATACTTAATCTATTTGCTCACTATCCGGATGTTTTCACTTGTTGAATAATATGATGTATGGTTGACTTTATCTTGTATTCCTTGAACCATACTACATCCAATTCATCTCATATGAACCTGATCATGTTAAGCGATGATGAAAAGAAGTACGTATTTAGCATGATATAATGACGTCTGGCCAACGTGATTATATTATACTAAGTACGTATGGGAGTTTCAAAGTCGTGAGATACGTAATGGGGATATCATTGATTCTTCTCACTACTTGATAACTAAACAAATGTGAAACATTGTTCTTCACATTCCCTACATTGGCATTGACTTCTGCATCTTATTCATCGCAGAACGTCATCATGCCGCCAAAGCAACGAAAGACGAAAAACAGCCGACGCCCCACTACATCTCCTGTTGAGATAAAACTACCGAACAGATCATCGAACGATGAGTGGCCGAGGCCATCGCTCAGTAAGAGGCAAGCCGCAATCGCGATAATGTGGTTAACAATAGCAGAACCACCCCTGTCAACGATGAGCCACATGTGAATACCCAACGAGGGTGTTCATATAAAACCTTCCTGTCTTGCAAACCAAGTACTTTCAATGGGACTGACGGAGCTATCGGCATCGTTCACTGGATAGATAAAATGGAATCAGTGCTCGACATCAGCGACTGCTCTCCTGACTGCATGGTAAAGTATGCCACCTGCACACTAGCTGATAAAGCACTGACCTGGTGGAACGCTCAAGTCCAGACTCTTGGACGAATAACTGCTTACTCCATTTCATGGGAGGATTTGATAAGAATGATCATGGAGGAATTCTGCCCCAGTATTGAACTACAAAAGATTGAGACTGAACTATGGGAGATCAAGATGATCGGTGCTGATATCACTGGATACACGACGAGATTCCAAGAGCTTGCACGCCTTGTGCCCCACATGGTAACTCCTGAGTACAAATGCATTGAGCGTTACAAATGGGGACTGGCGCCACAAATCAGAAGCTTGGTAATGTCTTCCAAGCCAACTACTTTCAGAAGCGCGGTAGACTTAGCGCAAAGTTTGACCGACGATGCGGTTAGGATGGGAACATTGACCGAGAAAGCTGTGTCGGGGAAGAACGAACCGAACAGTACAAGTATTGGTAGTTCTGGAAGCGAAAAATGGAAGTGGAACAGTGAGGGAAATGACCATCAGGGTCAACAAAACCAGAGGCATTCAGGGAACTCCAGAGCTTACATTGCCACCACCACCACTAAACCAAAACCATACCTAGGCAAGAGACCCAAGTGCGGAAAATGCGAGAGGCATCATGAGGGAGATTGTACTATTTGTGGTAAATGCGGGCTATGGGGACACCAAGCCCATACATGTTGGAACAACCCTGCCACTCGAGCAAACACTGGACGATAAAAAATTGGGTGTTTCAAATGTGGTGACACAACACACTATCGAAATCAGTGCCCACATCTCCACAACCCCAACAACAACCAGAACAACGACCGCAACACCAACGTCCCAACAGCTCCTGGACGTGCGTACATCCTTAGAGCAAGGGATGCACAACTGGATCCCTACGCCAACATTGATACGTCTTACTGAACTATTACTACGCTTTAATGTTATATTATTCGAATGCCATTTTGAACTTAGCGCTTGGTGAACTTTAACCACTTTTGAACATACAACTTATTAAACTATAGGACAAATATACCAAAAAAAAAAAGTTATGAGTTACGTGGTAACTTACGACGCCACAATGGTAACATCACGTTTTCTCGGAAACACATGCGTCTGACGCTCCCACATGATTTAAAAATCTCGGGATGAGATTTCTCTAACAGGGGAGAATGTGACACCCCGCAATTTCGACGTAATTACGTACGTTTATTACATGCACATTTAGGCTAATTCCCTACTTAAGTGAGTTCACAACAATTTTCATGAGATAAGTCTAGCACAAGCCCAAGAATTTAATACGCGTAGTATTACTATTTTCGTAGTTATTTATAATTACGCGCGAAACTATTAGATCGAGTACGACACAATTAATATTGGACGTTGGTGACATATTTATACTTAATGAGGATTTTTATCCAAACAAACATTTATACTTCCTATTATTGATTTTTAAGTGTCTTTAACAAATATTCATTTTATAGCGACACCAAAAACGTGCGTTTAAATATTGTAACAAATTATAAAAACGAGCGGGACACTGAACAAAAGAATTGGGAAACAAGAACCCGTGAGCCTGAGACCCGAATGGGTCGGCTCAAACCGCGAACCCAAACCGACCCACCCTCATTCCCCTTTTTATTTCATCTTCTTCTTCACTTCATCTCATTTCACACACACACCTACCTACATTTTCTCTCATCTCTCTCTCTACCTTACTTCCATCTCTCTCTCTCTCTCTCTAAAATTTACCATAACAACAACATCTTCATCCTCATAATCGGACATCATCATCATCATCAACAACAAGATCAAGCTTAAGAACCCATCTCGATTCATCTCATTTCATCATCAAGAACAATTTGTAAGAAAACTTCACTTTTACTTGCAAAAATTACTTGTAATAGGTTTATAATCATGTTTTAGTGCTCACTCAACTAAAATATGTCCAAAATCAAAACGAGTTACATTTTAAAAATCAAAACCTTCGAACAGCCATTTCTGCAAACTGAGATCAGTTTCAGTTCGCAACCCCAACTTGTGAGATGAGATCTCAGTTCGCAACCCCAACTTGCGAGATGAGATCTCAGTTCGCAACCCCAACTTGCAAGATGAGATCTCAGTCCGCGGTCAACTTTGGTCAATAATTTTCAGCACTTTGAAATTTACTTAAAATGGTTACCAAATAACCAATACGATATTAAACCAATGCAAGAATGGTTAACACACACTTTTTAAGTATAAAAATGAAACGAATCATAATGACAATATTTTGAAATTATTGTTACAACCATCACTAATGGGCCAAACATGTTTTCTAAAACAAACTATTAAACAAACTTTGGACATAACTAGTTGTTTAGACAACTAGCCTAGATGGTCTTGCGAGACATCTACTTATATTACTATCTCATATGTTTAGGACGTTAGAGACCTCCTTTGGCTTACGCTTTGCTAGCTCTCACTACTTCACTCACGAGGTGAGTTCACAGCCCATACTTTTACTGTTTTACAGCTTTTGAACAGGGGTGGAAAACATAGTCACTGCTTTACTAAATGCCATAACTACATTGATTACTGTTAGATTTCCTACTCCCAACTATAATTGGTTATGATTTTATTCATGATTTAATTGATAACTAGAGTACTTTTAGACTAAACTTATACATTTATGAATGATTCATACGTACAAACTATTTATAAAATGCTTCAGGCTGTTATACAAACTGTCTTTTATGAAATAACATTTTCATAAACTGTTGAAAAGTCCCTACTTCTTGGGCACATATGAAAAGTCCCTACGACTTGGGCACACATGAAAAGTCCATACTTCATGGGCAAGGTTCCACCCTACGTCTTGGGTGATGGATCTATTTCTTGAGCAGTTTGGGTCCTACTTCTTGTATGTCAGTCCTACATCTTGGACAACCTGAAAAGTCCCTACATCTTGGGCAGTGATTGAATCCTACGTCTTGGGTGACAGCTCTACTTCTTGAGCAGATTGGGCCCTACTTCTTGGGTGTCAGCCCTACTTCTTAGGCACAAGATAAGTCCCTACTTCTTGGGCAACTGTTTTGGGTCCTACTTCTTGGACAAACTTTTTAGTCCCTACTTCTTGGGCAAACATATAGGATACGTCTTTCCTACAACTAATAGGGTACTACTTTCCTACCAACCAACTTTAAACTATACTTTTGGGTAACATCCCAACAACTACGTTTTGGATAATGATCCAACTTAATTACATTTTGGGTGACATCCCAATTAAACTTATATTTGGATAACATTCCACAAAATACTGTTTAACTGTTATGGCTATAACACTTTATAACCAATCGTGGTTTACCAAACTATACTTGTAAACATAAAACATGTGAATTCACTCAACATTGTTGTTGACTTTTTACAATATTTTTCAGGGAATTAGCTGCACATGTAAGACCGTCTGCACTTTTGGAAACTAGGTGACCCATGAAGACTTAGGATGCCATCTTGTTGGAACAAATGGATTTCTTTTGTATAATTGATATGTTGTAGTCATATTTACGAAATCCACTTTTTTAAAACTTTAACTATATTTCTACTTCTACGATTTGAGGAATCGTAAGCTTTTGTAAACAAATATTTATGGCATCTTAATATATACATGTTCTGCGATAATCATATGCTCTGATATGTGCGATTGTCCTACGTTTACGTCAGCACCCCTACTTATCCAAATGCTTCCACTAAACGTCGATTAACGAATTTGGGGGTGTGACAAAAACGTAGACAAGACACAATGTCGTCTCTTTCTGGACGACACGCACGCCAACTCGATCCCGTTTCATCCCATGATTAAATTCTTGAGGCGATCGAGGATTTTCCATGCTATTACTGCTACAGCTCCGATCTATGTTAATCAGATCGAGGAATTCTATGATCATGTTGTTATCAACACCGAAGGTGACAACAAGCGAATTGTTTCTTCGATGTCTAATCGACCAATCAAGATCACCGAAGACACTATCCGTCAAATTCTTCAATTCGGTGATGCTCCTGACCAGCCGACCCAGTATGACCATACTTTTATTGTTGGTGGACTTCAAAGAATGGGATATCCAGATATTCCTCCGGATCAGTACAGGAAACAGCATCTGAGCAGAGTTAGGAGATATCTCGCACACATCATTATTGTCTGTTGATCTCCACGGAAAGCCAGATTTGACGGCATGAGCTATGCAACTCTGTCTGCCATGCTAGCTCTTACGTATAACAAGTCGTACAACTTCTCCGGTTACATCTTCGGGCATCTAGTGGAAAATATACAATCGGGGAACGGGATGTGGTTTATGTATCCCAGATTTATTCAGCTGATTCTAAGTTCTATGGATCTTGGGATTGCTCCGGACCCCAGGTCTCTTCTTACTCTGACCCTGATGTTGCTAAGGGTTTATGGAGATTGTGCCACTCCGCCCAAGGGCCAAGCAGATTGCCAGACGTTCCAATGTTTGGGCACATAGTCAATGAGAACTATTAGGTGCCACCGAATGACGGTTTTCAGGACGTCGTGGCACCCCAACAACCAGTCAATGAGGAAGCATTTGTAAGTATTCAAGTATATGAGGCACCTGTTGATGAAGTCTTGATTGATATAGATAATTTTCAACGTGTCGAAGAAGAGATTGCTGGTAATGAGGATGATGGTGGTCCAACACCTGTCGATTCTAAGGGTGATGTCCCTCCACCTGACACTTTCGCAACAATTCAGTTAGTGAATCCTCAACGCTTCAAGCGTATTCTTTGGAGGATGTCACAAGGGAGGGTTCATGTACCTTCAAGGACCGGAAAAAGAACTCGAACGGCTGATTCTGGATCTGAGACAGAGGAAACTCCTCTTCATCATCGTCACAGAGTTATTGATACTTCTGTTGATCCAAAACCACAACCAATAGTCCTTCAACAACTTCTTGAGCGTATGGAGCTGATGACTAAGCAATTTGCTGATCAATATGCAGTTATACAAGCTCGAGCTTCTCAAATCAAGGATCTAGAGATCAAGGCTGCTAGGGTTGATGTTTTAGAATCTAGGGTTCTACAATTGGAATCCCTGGCTGTTGTCCGAGGGAGGATGTTACAAATGTAGAGACAACTCCCAGGGTTCATGAAATTGAAAATGTAAATCCTGATACTGATATAAATGAAAATATCACTTTGGATTATTATGCTTCTTCTGCTTAAATTCCAGGTCAACTGGTACTACTAAATGTAGATTACTCTGGAGCAAAATTCGAATATCTTCAGAGCTTATTGAATGAAAATGGTTTGGTACCTGAGGATGAAAATGTAGAAAATGATGAGGATATTGAGATTGAGGAAGAGGAGTTAGATAGTGATGAAATGTATGATGGCGCACCGATTATTGAATCGGATTCTTCAGAAGATGAAATAGAGCCTATTCGAGCTTCTCAAAGTGAAACAAACTTTCCTCAAACAGAGCCTGTTCATGATACAACTGCTCCTGCTGATACAACAGAACCTCATCAAACAAATGAGGCTTCTACTGAAGCTGAACCTTCTACATCCTTTATGCCAGATCCTGCTAAACCTCATATGAGATGTAGATCCCGTATGTCAGATCTGATCAGATCGTTTAATCAACCAAACGTGCGGAATCCGTTTAGTTAGCGATTATAGAACAAATAAACAAACACACGATTTCTAGAACGTTTTCTTTATATTCACAATTGAGTATAAACGTTTACAAGCTTTTTCTCTTCCTCTCTCACTCTCTCCACGCCTCACAAATGCTCACAACGTCTAACCCTAAAACTGAAACTCTAACTCGCTATTTATACCACACCTTCTAGACCCTGCGACATAAGCCTAATGTCGCAGGCCCAACCCATTGCGACATAGCAAATGTCGCTGGTATTCTATGTATATTCTAAATAATTACATTTCGTTTACAGACTCGAATATACATACTAAATACTAAGACTAATTGACTTTGACAAGTACAAATTTTGACCAAGTGAATGACACACAAAATGCACCAACAAACTCCCCCATGTCATCAGCTTGGTCAACTAAGCTTCAATTAGCCTTCACCAACAAACTTCTTCATGTCTTCAAAAATCACAAGCTCCCCCATTGAGATAGCATGGTTTCTTTAAAAATCTTGATGTCTAGATTCATGTGACTGACACACATTTATCATACAATAAGATCTTCAAACTCAGCGACCATCTCTCAATCATCAGTAGCATCTCCGATAGAATTTATCTTCACAATCTTTGGAGAATAACCAACATCCTTTATATCTTCAATATTTGACTTTAACAAGATATGTGATGTTTGAAGAAAATAACATAGAAATAAAATCTTTTTGTAATTTTTCTCTATAAATGAAAAGTAAAGAACAAAGATTAAAATAAATTGGGGATAAGATTGTTTTAAGTCTGCTTAGGGATCATATCAGCCAACATGCAATTATTAGCAAATAGTAAATATTATCTCGATTATCAGTATATTTGTCCACTTCAAATTTACCTAGCATATTTAAGACACCTTTCATAAAAAATATTTTAAAACGATTACTGGTATTGTTTTTCCACTTAAACATGTTACACCCGTTGATGCGTGTGAAAGCGCGTCTTGTTTTATTATTTATAACTGAAAATACCTTATTAATACTATCACACAACCAGGCAAGAATACCCGATCGGAATAGCATAGCTATGGTAAGTCCAGGTCGAACACAGGAACACATGAACAATATTATTCAGTTAAATTGGAATTATTAACTAAACTAATAAAGCAGTAAGATAGGGGGTACGTTTTAGTTCCGTACGAACGTTCAATATGAACTAATTAACCAAACCAACAACATAAAACAAGATAAGAGGAACAAATAAACAATTGGAGATAGACATGTAATTGCTTAGAATCTTCACCTCAGATTCATATTATCCGGTTCATGTGTTTTGATTGTCTGATTGTGATTTCCTTTATATTAACTTAGATACTAATCAAAGAGTCCAAGTTAAATGTATATTAGCCAACGGTTCGGGTCTAACTAATATCTACAATCTAGGGTTCCACATTAAACATCGATCCGTTGTCATAAGGATGGTGCTCTATTGTGTGCTTTTCCCTAGATTGTGCATTAAGTATTCACGACTTGTTATGATTGATCCTAGCGGTATGACTCAATAATACCTACTAATAATCACTTATTAGCCTGCTCATTTTAGATTGATTAATTACTAGTCTCTTAACCTATCAGACTCAACATATTTAGTAATGACTATAAACCTAGATTCATAATCATCAATAATCAATAACATCAAAGGAACTCAATCTCAATGACATTATCAACCACGTTAAATAGTAACTAACAATCACCAATAAACAAGGTTCTACGGATAACATAACAATCTTCAATCAGACGAAAACACAATTATAACTTTCAAACAATCATAATCAAAGGTTATTAAACTAAACAATTAACAATAAGTCTAATCCATGATTCAATTATACAAAATCAGTTTCATATCCCAAAACAAAACACATAGACATGTTTAGAAAGGAAATCGGAAAGTGATACGCAAACCGAATCGATAAACCACGCGAAGTAGGATCAATTGGCATCAATCCCCACCATCTTGTGCTTCCAAAACTCCATTAAAATGCCTCTGGAACCTGCCTTTGTCAAATTAGGGTTTAGGGTAAAAGTTCTGGTTAAAATGAGGCAAAATAAGGATTTAAGGGTTTTCTGCCGAAACGATCCATACGCCGTATGAAATTTCCATACGCAGTATGGATGTAAAAAGCCCAGCAGGCTCGGCCCGCTTCTGATAGCCCGGCTCAATTGATCCATACGCCGTATGTATTTTCCATACACCGTATGGATTGAATTTCCAGACTTTTTCCTTTTTTCTTCATTTAATCTTCCGGCTTCGATAATTTGATCATCTTTTACTCCGATCCAATCTTCTCTTGTCCAATTCTTTATTCTTTTAGCAACTTTTTTTCGCAATAAGCTCGTTTTCTGTTCCTTTTTTATCCAAGCTCCGGTTAAACTCCTAATTGCAAATATGAACGAAATGAGTATCTTATTCACACAAAATGCATTAGAAACCTATCTAACAAATGGGTAATTAGTACTATAATTTAGTACATTTTGGCGTTTATCACCCGTGTCTGTGAGCTAACCTTTTATTATTAGTATGAATATTTCTCTGTGGTCCCCACCATAGACATACCCCTATAACCTAGAAATGAACATAGTTTCCAAATTTAGAAGGAATATAAGAGAATCAATTTTAAGAATCAAGTCAGCGGTGACAGGTCTGTACTGACGTACAACAGAGCAACATACACTTGATTCAGGTTTAAGCAAAACTGATCGCAGTCAAACCAAACTTGATTTATTCAATTGGCTACCTTGATCAGTATCTTAGAATTTAAGACTTTTAAGTACATTGACTTGCGTTTGCTTAATTGTTGAGAATATAATGAATTGAAACCAGATCTGTACTTTCGTACAACAGAGGAAACACCCAGCATAAACCCCCAGATGATTTCAGATAAAAATCCCAAAGATAGAAATATGTCAAGCTACGCTAAGGAATTAAGATATTTAGTCGTACATCATAAGGTGTTTACCACAAGATTATAGACATGTATTTAAAATACTTCTTAATAATCTTAAGACCGGTGTGTACCATGCCTACCAGTATATCATATGATGAAGCTAACTTTTATAAAAACTGTAGTAATTATGCTAAATAAACCTACCGATACATCAAGGATAAACCTTAAAATTTCCATCTTGTGCATGTTCCCTAATGTACTATCATATCCCAAGTTATTAACAGACACAATCCATCGTCTTAAGAATCTTGCTGTTCACATTTCTTATCTAAATAATCAGAATTTTTTAATTACTCCCCCTGAACAGCAAATTCTTTTCACAACTCCATTTCAAAGGTAATCCCCTTAAACATTAAACTAATATTTTTGTATTTTTTAATTTAAGAAATTTTGCAACATTGCATTTCTTTGATACTAAAAAGTACAAAGAATGACTGCTGCATTAACTAACAAATAAAAATAGATAAAATTTAAATAAAAGTTTCAAAATCACATATCAAGTCAAATCAAATCCTTTAGCACTTTAACCACCTCGAAAACAATCTTTCAACAAATATCCACATCATTGCAGTCACTAAAAATATTAGCTTTATAGTGATTATGGTGAAACATGGAGGTAAAATGCTAAAGTCAGAAACCATGTCGTTTGAAATATGACTTGGTTGAAAAAGTGGTCCAAAATGACCATAATTTGGTCACATGTCCGTTTTCTCGTTAAACGTGTATTTTGAAAAAGTGTAAAAAGGGAAAGTTTCATTTTGGCATAATGAAGGTGCCTGCAAAATTTGTTGGTCTAACTCCTATCGAGTAAAAAGTTATACGCGTTTGAAATTGGCTCAAAATCTGAGTTTGGGTCAATGTGTCAGCTGTCAGACACGAGTACGCGATCGCGTGAAGTATACGGGATCGCGTACCATAGTGTAAATCGGTCACAGTGGCTTTTAACGTATAAATACGTGATCACGTAGATTATGTAGGATCGCGTATGTATGATGAAATGCGATCGCGTAGCTAAGGATCGCGTATCATTGACTAAATTGGGGACAATGGTGATTTAGGCTAAAGTACGCGATCACGTAGTATAGCCAGGATCGCGTACGTGTTTTTTTAAAAAATAAAATAAAATTTGGGTGTTTCACTTCATAACTAGAAAACTCAAATTTGTTATCGAGAATTTTGTTTATAAACAAAATCCCACGTTCATCGGGTTTCTCTAGCTCCTCATAAACATCGTAGATTACCATTTCGCTTTCTAACAAGAATTTAAATAAGATAACACGAATGATATAATTAAAAAAATATTAGTTGATATTATTAACAACACAATTTGAGAGAAAATTGAACTTTCATATAATTATTAACTAAAAAACTTCATTCTATTACAACTATAAGCCTTATAGAAGGAAAATTAAGGAGACAATAACTCGTGAAATATCAAAGCCTAGGACCAATCAAGAGTTGCAAAACAATTAAAAAATTATTAAAACATAATTATGGTACTAATTACCATTAAGATATAACTTAATGATATAATTGATTTATTTGTTTTTTTTTTTAAGAAATATCCTATAAAAAGTTGGAATTAGTTGTTAGAATAACAAAGATTGTTTTGTTACCCAAACTAATCCATTTTTGTCAATTGGTTGTTGGTAGCTCATCCACATAAAAAACAGTGCTTTTTTCCATATCTACATTTTAGAAATATAAAATGCAGTATCGAAAACGTAAAATGAAGTTGATTTTTTCAAATCTTCGTGTTAGATTTACTTTTTAGATCTACTTTTAAAATTTAGATCTACATTTTCAGATCTAACATTTCCTACACTAAATAACTACTCGTAAATCATCATTTACTACCAATCAAACCAAGATATATCATTTCAACAAAAATATAACACATATATACACTATATCGATAAAACCTAACCGAAATAAACCGTCAAAAACACTCAAATAAACATCAAAGTTACCAGATCGTTCGTCGCTGTCACATAGTGGTGGTGCAGTGGAGCGGTGGAGGCCAGCCACAAATCCATCATCGTCATCACTTCTCCGCCTCTATTCCCGGTCTCAGTTGTAGCATCAATTAAATCGTTCCTTTGTGAGTTAATCGTTTATGATTTTTGGTATGTGTGTGTATTTTAGTGTTTGGTTTATATGTGTGTTAGTGTGTGTTTGTGTGAATGAGAGTGTGTGTGTGAAAATAGAGAGAAAAAGATAAAAAGGTGTTTTGACCAAATTGTAACCCTAAACGGAGATATTTGTGGAATTTATGTTTTACCCCTGAATCATCAAAAGTAAATTGCAAATTAATCCTTCCACATTAAATAACTGCATATTAGTCCATGTCGTGACATGGCAAGATCTAAGACCGCTCATAGATAAAACGGACGGCTCAGCTTTAAGCTACCCCTCTAAATTGACTTGCTCCTCATATATCCTTCCTTAAAGGTTGATGCGGAAATGACCCCAAGCTACCAACAATTGTGTTTTATTTGGATCAATTACATGAATTTAATTTAATCTTAATGATAATTAGTACCATAATTGTGTTTTAATGTTTTATTTAATAGCTTTGTAACTTTTGATTGGCCCTAGACATTTAGTCTTTCAAGAGTTATTTGCTTCTTTAATTTTCAGCCATTATAAGGCTTCTAAGTTGTGATAGGAGGGATGATGAGTTTTGAGTTTTATGAATTGAAATTTTCTCTCAAATTGTGTTGATCATTTGAGTTGAAATTTTGCCTAATTGCGGTATTCTTTGTGAATTAACGTTAATTAGAAGGGATTTTTCCTGGGTATTCGTTGAATGTGAGGTTGAATTCGTGTAAGTAATTCGTACCCTACATTAGTTGGTATCAGAGCATAAATTCCTGTTCGAAAGAAAAATGGTAATCTATGATGTTTACAAGGATCTAGAGAACCCGATGAATGTGAGATTTTGTTTAAACAAAATTCTCAATGGTAAATGTGGGTTTTCTAGTTATGAAAAAATGGAAGACATATTCCATCCGAGTTGCAACAATATAAATAACAATTGTGATGTCATTAGGGATGGAGGAAGTTGTGTGAAAGTAGCATCAATTGATATGAATGTCGAACCTTTCGAATTTGAGGTGGACGTTAAATCTCATGAATCTAATTATCTAGATGTTGTTTCTTTTGAGTAGATTTGGATTACAATTCTTTTGAATCTTCTATGGATTACGCTAAATCTCATCTTAATGGTAATTAGTACCATAATTATGTTTTAATATTTTTTTAATTGTTTTGCAACTCTTGATTGGTCCTAGACCTTTGATATTTCATGAGTTATTGTCTCCTTAATTTTCCTTCTATAAGGCTTCTAGTTGTAATAGAATGAAGTTTTTTAGTTGATGATTATATGAAAGTTCAATTTTATCTCAAATTGTGTTGTTCAATTGAGTTGAATTTATTCTAACCGCGGTATTCTTGTGAATCAATGTGTGTTGGTAAAACCTATTTCGTAGCATTCTTTGTGAATCAACGTGAATTAGAAGGAATTATTCATGGGTATTCTTTGAATCAACAAGTTTAATTTGTGTTTTTTTATTCTACCTTACATCATATTTTTACAAGTTATTCGATGGATAGTAACTTTGATGTTTATTTGAGTGTTTTTGATGGTTTATTTCTATTTGGTTTTATAGATCGAGTGTATATATGTGTGATATTTTTGTTGAAATGATATATATAGGTTTGATTAGTTGTCGATGATGATATTTGAGTAGCTATTTAGTGTATGAAATGCTAGATTTGTGTTGAAATTATGAAAATGTTGATCTAGATCTAAAAAGTAAATATGAAAAAAATCAAATGCATTTTACGATTCTTCTACTGCATTTTATATTTTTCTACTGCATCTTACGTTTCTTGTACTGCATTTTACACTACTGCATTTTAATTGCAGTTAATTTGAATTATGCTAGTAGTTGTTTACTGCATCTTATATATTGTCATTGCATTTTATATTTTTTTCATTTTATGTAATTGTAAAGCCTGACTATATACTTGAAATCAAAAAATTAAAAGTCTTTGTTTACTGCATCTTGTATATTATCACTGCATTTTGTGCCTTTTTAGCATCTTTATGTGTTTTAAAGCTCGATTTTATACGTTTTATACTAGAAATAAAAAAAATAGTACTCCTTCCATCCCATTATAAGTGTAATGTTTTGACTTTTGAAAGTCTTTCTTTTGCAATTTTGATCTTAAATATTTAAGTTTGTGTTATATAATACTTGATGCAAAATATATGAATGGATTGAGTTTTAAATGTATTTTCATTGATATAATTTTCATCATGTATTATATAATACAAACAAAAATATTTAAGGTCAAAGTTGAAAAAAAAAGTAGACACTTGTAATGGGACGGATGTAGTACTTATTTACAGCATCTTGTATATTGTAACTGCATTTTATATATTTTTTAAACATTTTTATGTATTTGTAAAGCTTGGTTTTATACTTGAAATCATAAGATTACTAGTAATTATTTATTTGTATCTTTGTTACTGCATTTTATGTTTTTTTTAGCATTGTTTATATGTTTATTTAGCTTGCTTAAGTGTAAGTTGGCTTATTTTGTTATTCATTTTGTAAATAAAACAGTTAAGGAGATTGCAATGAAGAAATCTACCCAATTGATATCGTTAAGCTTGAAGCTGAAAAAAAGGACCAATTGTATCTTTTAAATTATCGAAATGATGTATTAATGTTAAATGAGTTTAGAAATATTGTTTGTTTTGAGTGAAACAATAATGTGCAAGTGAAATTTTCACTGCATTTTATTTTTTTTCATTGTATTTTGCTTATATCAAGTTTTTTGTTTAGAAAAATTATTTAGTGATTTTTTGGTAATTTTTCGTGCAGTATCTAACTTATTCAAAATTGTAAAATAGTCCTTAATGACATGAAGGAGAACTACGGGTAACAAGTGTCACATTTTGACTTGTCAAACACCCTGTCCTCTTTGCCCTTCACAAAGGGGTCTTCCTACCTTTGAAAAACATTTTTAAGTATTTTAACTTTAGCAAAAGAAAATAAAAACATTTTTTAAGTATTTTCAACTAAGAGCACCTTGGAGAGAAGAAGAAGGCCAAACAGATATACAACTTAAAGAAAGGCTTCCAAGCTTGAAAGCCTCCTAAGAAAACTACTCCACCAAAATATAGCAAAAGAATTAAAAACAAAACTAGAACCACATAAGAATCTTCCTATCAAAACACATCCAAAGAATTACTAATCAAAGTCTGTCAACACTATGACTTTGAACAGCGATTGGAGAGCCAGATACAAATTCGAAACATAAACCACGCAGTTTCGATCTCCATTTTCAAACCAGCAAAATAATCACATAAAACGCTTCTTGGATCGCCTTCCACCCGTTTTTACAGTCCAGGGGAATAAACGAGTGGAAGATAAGAATCTGCAAATCAACATTTTAACCATAACTAGTTCTACTATTCGTTTTCACAAGAATAATACTTTTTTTATAATGAAAAATCAGTTGTGATGGTCAGAATACAAAAACACAAATACAAATAAAAACTACAAATGTTAATTGAAACATAGACGCTGATGCTGCTCTTTTTGAACTTGAGGTTGTTTGCTCTGTGTAAACCACAATCGGGCTGCACACTTTGTGAACTCCGTCTGTCCACAACAATGATGCTCGTTTTACTGTGAATGGCTTCAGCCGTTTTCCTCTAACAGTCACCACAAAGTTCTTCTTCTGGTTCAGTGCCGAAAACTGTAGAGTACTAGGCTCAACTCTAAAACGAAGCTTTTGGTTGACTCCTTCAATAGATGCAACATAAGTTGAGTTAGCCCAACCCACATTAGTCACGGTTCTTGGAAATGACACTTTAAATGCATCTTTTGTGTCTGTCAATTGCACTGCCATCGAAGGATAGTTGATTTCTCTAAAATTCAACTTCAATGGGCAATTTCCATTTGTGGGTATCAAACTTCCTGGAGTTTGAGATATGTTGCACCATATCTGAAGGTACTCTTCTGCAGTCGTTTCGTAGACTAGGCCTGGATCCGTTGCCTTAACTGGATCAATATGCCCAGACCCAAAAGAAAATTCAGCCTCTGAGTTTAGGCCGTCAATAAATGCCCGCGCTATTACACAGCAAAACAAAAATACAAGAAAGCAATGAGATGACCTCAATAGAATCTTTCATACATAAATTAGATTCAAACATAGTGTAAAAGGTTTTTAAGTGTGATTAGTATATACAAGTAACAAACATATAAAAGGCCTTGTATCTAAATGGTTATGTTCATACTATTTGACTTCTCTATGCTTGATTTAATTTGCATCCTAATAACATATCATGTAAGCAGATCAAGGCTTGTAATTCTACCTTTTAAAATGCACAGACTCAAACACATAGACTAAACATAAAAAATTCAAAATGCAAAACAAGCAGCTGAAGTGAAATCCTTAAGAGAGATATATTCAAATATACACTTACACACTAGATTAAGGAAACAAGTTGCTTATCAGTAGAAGAACTCATAGTTGAACATGTTCACATGCTTTGTTTCTGAGTACCAATGATTTAACTCTATTAAATCGATATCTTAAAGGTCTTATCAAGATAAGAAATTACCTGTAGTCATTAATGCAGATTTAATGGCAGAAGGAGACCAATCGGGGTGAAATGACTTCACATAAGCCGCAGCAGCAGTAACATGCGGGCAAGCCATTGATGTCCCGGAGATGATACTGTACTTGAGAGACTTTCTGTCCTGTTGAAATCCAGATGGTGATCCCAATGGTGAAAAAGCCGCTAGAATCTCCACACCTGGGGCAGTTACATCCGGCTATAATAAAGTAACATTAAATCATCAGTGAAACGATCCATGTTGCTCTGTTTGTGGTTTTAAGACCAAGTACATTACAAAACTGACCAAGTGTACCAAAAGCCCAGATTGGATTACATTAAGTTACTATAGAATACATTGACATTTTATAATTAAGACAGTAACTGTTAAATAATGAGGAAAAAAACAGTATACCTTTATAATATCAGGCAAAAATCTGATAGGTCCTCTAGAAGAAAACGTAGCAACTAGAGGAGCAGCTGGATTCTCAATTTCTTCACTTTTCAAAATTTGGACTGCAGACTTCCTGTTTAAATGACAAGTAAAACTTAGGTACAATATTACATATTTCAATTATAAGTGGATAAGGGTATTTAGAAGGAAATTACGTGTTATCGTTTTTGTAGTTTTTGACCAAGTTGAGGGACTTGGCACTTAGTCCTACTACAGGATATGGCATGACAAGAGAGACATTTGTTTCTAGATTTGGAATGATGCAGCCAAGGGCTCCAGCGATTTTAACTGCCGCTATATTATTTATGTCTTCATTCTGATCACAAAGAACAACTTTTTGCTCCACCAAGCTACTCTCTATGCACTGAGCTACACAGTTCCTATAACCACAAATTTGATTAGAGTATAGATAACCATAAAAAATGATTTCTTTAATTTCTTCAAGTACAGATAATTTGAAATAAATTTTACCTTGCATCAGTTTCGGAGCACCTACTTGACACCTCTTGTCCGTAAACCAGAGGTAACATTCCATCACTTGATGGTTTATTATTAATACCATTACCCTAGAGATAATTAGCTTGGTCAGTTACTTAACAGCCAAATTATGAAAGACAGATACATCTTACTAGGAATTAATTAACTTCGATACTCACCGTTACGATTGCCTCTTTGCCAAGAAGGAGTTTATTTATGATTCGCCTATCCATATCACTTGCAGCTACAGTGAGGATCCATGGAGCGTAAGTTGTGATAGAAGACAGAAAAGGACCACGGTTCCCAGCGGAGTTGAGTGTCAGAATGCCTCTAAGCATAGCGTGGAATGCACCAACTGCAATTGGGTCAGAAGTAAGATCGTAAGGATTGTCGAGGTTAACTGAAATGGATATGATTTCCACTCCATCAGCTACCGCGTCATCAAAAGCAGACAAGAGATCTGTGCTGTAACAATGGTCGCCGCATGCTTTATAAACTGCAATTCTTGCTGAGGGCACCCCTCCCCTGGCAATACCATGTGCTAGTCCATAATAGCTAGTATCAGGTACTTCATTACCAGCCACGATGGATGCAACATGAGTCCCATGCCCAATAATATCTCTAGCCGAAATGTTTGTTTCAAGATTTCCTATGCTATACGCACGAGCTCCTATTATCTTCCTACAGATTTAGAGCATTTAAAACTACTTCGATTGCAAAGTTATGCTAGAACACCATACAAGATAAGAAAACTAAAAAAGTATGTTCAAACTATGATACGAATTGGATTAGAACATTAATTCAATTAATTCTAGAAATAGGGCAAGATGATTGTAATTGATTTAATGTTGAATATTGATTGGTGATGTGAAATCCTTGGAGAGTTTATACACCTCTCGCGGTCTCTTTTTCATCAGCAATTCAATGCACATAAAATCATTAAAGGATGATCTGAAATTAGTAAAGGCTGAGATAGAATGAGAGAATGATAAGTGGGAGAAAGTTGTTCATGGGGGTTTCAAGGAATACTAAGATAGCAAAAAAGAGTGTGAAGGCCATTCTAGGATAACTTCATTGCCACTCTAGACACAACCAGAAAACACAAGTGGCCTAGAATACCAGGGCTGCTGATCCTGTTGTTAGTCCCAAAATTGGGAAAACAGAGGGACATGGAATAACGTCCAGATACATGGGTTGAAAAATGGGCAATACGAACCCAACAGTGAGCCAGCTTTTGGGAAAGCTCAAGTAACCTTTTCACTTACAGAAACTTGGACCTACTGCTGGTTATGAGCGAGGGCCTCATTATGGTCAGGGTCCTACTAGAAGACAGTCTTACCGGATCCCAGAATCAGGAATATTCAAAGCAACACCTTGAGGACAAGGTTTTCTTTTTGTTGCGGGAGTACTGTTACAAATTAGATTTTTATTATGATATAATATTATGTTTGGTTATTCATTTTTATCACGATACCAGAATTGGGTTCATATCAGATTTGTTAACAAAGACATGAAAATCAAACTATGTCCTCGTATTTAAGAATGAGATTTACCTGGATACTATTTATATCACCTATGATTCTATAAACATAAACGAACTAATTCATTTTATTTTTTGAGATCCTAACATAACAGTATAGAATTCTACATAGTCTACATAACTTGATCAGCATAAATACAAACGCATTTCATTTTAAGGAACTAAGAAAGAAGTCTACATAATCCAGTTACAGCAGATAAGTTCCTACCTTAGTTTTAGGTGTTTTAAAAATTACTGGATTACTAGTTGTTTTTTGTTTATATTGAGATCATAACAGAACGGTAGAGAAGTCTACATTTTGATCATTATAAAATCAAACTCATTGCATTTTAGGAATTGAAAATGAAGTTAGTCTACATAACCCATCCTAGCTACCCTTGCTTCTATTGTTTATATAAATACTGGATTAATCTATCTACCAACATTACAAACATTGCACAAAGTTAGTGCTTAAACAAAAATGTTATGTACCTGTTACAAGCGAAATCGTTCCCCCCTTCACAAACCCCCTTCCATTTAGTGGGAATAGGGCCCAATCCTTGAACCTTAAAGCTCTCAGACTCTGGCCATATACCACTATCTATGACTCCTATAATTATGTTGCTCTCAATTGCAGGGAGTCGTTGAACTGTTTGTGAAACTCCCATAAAATCCCATGATCTTGTCGTCTGCAGTTTGAGCTTTCGACAAGGAAAAACTGACACCACCCCATGGTATCCTGTCGATTAACACATAGCATTAAATATCTGTTTGCAATTGGTTATGCGTGTATTAATATCTATGCAATACAAGTTATTTTTATTCATATCTAATTGTGCTAATTATTAGACTATTTATTGATATAAAATCATTAAGAAACCAACTAACTCTTAACAGATTATAAAACCAACAAAATTATAAACTACCAACCAATACAAACGTAATGTGTACACTAACAAAATTCTAAAGTTGGTCAAAGGTGAAAAGACTGGATTTATGACATGGGTCCATTCTTTGTAATGGGCCAGCAATTAAATTTGAAGGTGTTCATAGACTTATAGATCGTTGCATGCAATAACTATTAGCAGTGGAGGATATTGGCATGTGCTGTATGTGCCAGCACAGGGCCCCCGAAATTTGAGGGCCCCCAAATTTTACAAGTACTTATTATAAATAGTATAAAATTAATGTGAAAGTAACAAATAAAAGAGAAAGAAAAACTATTGTTACAGTTTTAGAATGAAAAATAAGAAATAAACCTTTTGATGAATATATAATTGATGAAGCAGGTGTTTTGTTTTCAGACGAAAGTCAATTAAGGTGAAATAGTTCTTGTTTGTTGTTGATTAAACAGTTTTTTCTCTTACAAAAGATTCGATCAATACAAAGTGTATGTCAAGACTTTCGGTTTCTTGTTTACTTCTAATTAGTTGCACTCCTTTGATGACAAGACTCTTAATTTGTGTTGTAGTCATCTTAAAAAAGCATTCACGAATAGTGAAGAATCTAATATTAATACAAATGAATCTATGTAGTGTTAAAGTTGCTTAAACCTTGATGTGTTAGTATAAGAATATTGATATTATACATTATCTAAAACGAGTCGATGAGTTTCCTATTGCGAGTGTATATAGAGTATTGATAACTATTCTCATATCTGTCGTATGCAGAAAGAAGTTTTTCAAAGCTTACGTTGCTAAAATCATATTTGTGATCCATAATGTCATAAGACGCGCTTAATGGATTGACGATGATAACAATTTAAAAATAATCTACTACTATACAATATTGATTATAAATGTTTAATCAACAATTTTGCTTAAGAGAATAGCTCGTTTTAATGAAGAATAAAAATTGTTAGTTTTTTTTTTAATTGTTAAGTAATGATTTTGTATTGTTTATATATATATTTTTTTTGTATATAATTCTCGTAACATTAATGCATTCTCTTTATATGTATGTTTGAACTTATTTTGTCTATTGATGACCTAATTTTTGAAATCGCACGGAACCTCCTAAATTGATTTGCCGGCCCTGACTATTAGTTAACTTAATGCAGTTTTTCGTTAAGTGTATGGGTGTGGAACTGTACATGGTATGGATACTATGCTAGTGAATTTAATAAGGAATCCTGAACCAAGAGCAAGACATCTTGATCGAGCAATATATGTGTGCCTTGCATGTTGTCTCAATTGGGAATAAGAAAAGTTCTTGGGTTAGCTATTGACACCCGTATCTTGCTAGTGAATTAGTATATATTATTACACCAATGGTTATTTGTTGTTGTTTATATGTATCTGGTTGCATTTGCTCTTTCTAGTATGTTATAGGCTTAGCTGGTTCTGTTTAATAGAGGATTAGGTTGGCCCAAACCCGATTGTGGGTTTAGGGTCCATTCAGTTTAGGGTTAGGTGTTATGTTGCTTATTCTCCAATCAAATTTTTTCTATTACCTTAGCTCTGATACCATGTTAAACTACGAATAATAATATTATTGATTGTAATTATTCTTGTGATTACATTGCATCTCTATTATAATTGAATATGGTTTGGAGAATAAGCGACATAACACCTAACCCTAAACTGAATGGACCCTAAACCCACAATCGGGTTTGGGCCAACCTAATCTTCTAATAGTGTTTTCATTTTTTCAGCACAGCGATCCATGACGATATGAATTTGGAAACGAATTTAACCATATAAGGACCTCTTTATGCAGTATCTTAATCAAGCGAAATGATGTTAAATTATCTCATTATAAATTTTTTGACATATATTACGAATTATTGAACCTAACATTTTTCTGGCTGAGCATACTATATGGGATTTATTGTTTTGTTCGGAATTTATGTATGAGAGGCTTAATAGGTGAGTGAAACGAAACAGAGGATAACCGCACTTGGGGAATAACTATAAGGAGTATATTCTAAAAGAGCTTACTCGAATATGGTACATTATTGTGGTAAATCTTGATTTTTAGTGAAGTGAAGTGGTAAAAAAACTTACATGATGCTAAAACAGCGAATGGTATTTACTAGATAGGTCATAGGTTGCTGGAGGTGATGGACCAGTGCCTGGGTTCTTCACATACAGCCATACAGGGATGCACCCTGTGTCACCAACAGCATAATGCCTATTGGTGCAGGGAAGTTAGTTCTCCTAGAGTTGCGATGCAGTAGTCTTATTGTTTCTTTATGCATTCATATTTTCTACAGTTCTCAGGACTGCGGTTGGTAAGATAATGGGTTGGAGTTTATGTAACTCAAAGCAGGCCGGGGTGGGGTGGGGTTGGGTTGAGCCATATTATTACAATCATAATTTGAATCTATATATGAAATCATATAATGAGGTTAACTGTATGAACTAACAACCGAATTTTGGTGATCTTCAACCCATTCGAACCGTCCTCAGGTAAAACATAAACAGAATCCAAATTGGTGGAAATAGCCACCTCTAAGTTCTACTCTCATTCAGGTTTTGGAGTTGAAAATGACTCATGACAAGGCAATTCTTTGGAGTTTGAAACAAACAGATGAGGTGGTGCACACTGCACACCCTGATTTGTAATATTCTAGTTATATTCCAAAACTTTTTGAATTAGTTTGCAGATTCTCAGGGTCCATTTTTCTAGCTTATAACAACCATTATTATTATATTACATGTTCATTTTAAGAATGTTCTATTATTACATTATCATGGGCGTGCCCTTCTTCTATTATGGGGGATGACACGTGTTGGGCTAAATTCTTCATATCATTTAATATCAAAATATTCTAAGTGTTTAGTCTGTTGGAAGTTAATGCTGCTGGGCTATCAAGACTTAGTTCTGCTAGTGGAGTTAGCTCTGTTCATTTATTGAAGACAAAGTCTTCCAGAGTTAGTTCTGCTGATACATTTGAGGTTAGTTCTGCTGGGCATTACAAAGGTT
The DNA here is from genome assembly GCA_963422505.1 of Pseudognaphalium luteoalbum. Taxonomy (NCBI): domain Eukaryota; kingdom Viridiplantae; phylum Streptophyta; class Magnoliopsida; order Asterales; family Asteraceae; genus Pseudognaphalium; species Pseudognaphalium luteoalbum. The sequence continues at coordinate 113,737,978 of OY730195.1, forward strand.
AGTTCTGCCAATGATAAAGATTGCAAAGATTAGTTCTGCCAGTGTAAAAAGTTAGTTCTGCTCATCTATCTGTTAGTTCTGCTTAGTGGGATTACTGCACAACAACTCTGCAACAAAGTACACCTACTACAGACATGCTTTTGAGGAACAGTGCACGCTGCAGACAAGAAAAGTCAAATGCATTTAATGCAAGCGTGGGTCGTGGAAAACTTGGTTTCAAGAAAGTAGATTGTATGTAGATTTTATACAAGTTTTAGTATAATAGCATGTACTTGCAGTAAAGTACTTTGTCATATATATACATAGAGATAGATCAAGTGTAAAAAAAAGAGTGTATGTCTGTCCAAGAGTTAGTAATCTTGTAATAGCTTCAAGGTTTCTTGTAACCCTGATACATTTGTGTATCCGTATTATTCATCAATAATATTGAGGCTTTTGACTAGTGAAAATCAAGTGTGTTCTTGCATTGTTTACAATTCTGTTTTCATACATATTACAAATCACAATACATCTTCCTACTTGACAAGTGTTATTCCGCAAACTACTTGTTAAGAATTCATAGCTTAAGTTAAAACACTGGTAACTACAAAGTGTTATTGTGGGACCTCACAACACGTTATTTGTTCGATTTGTATATTAATTTATAATCTTAGTAGCTAGGTACCTAATTCACATTTTTCTTTCAACTTAACTGATTTCCTATTCTCTTTGAACTATCATATCCATCTGGCATTCTTGATACAGGAATGGATGATCAATGTCCTGTTTCAAACAAGGTCTAACAATATGATTATGGGGCATATATTATATGGTTGTTAGATACCTTCTGATGGTATATTATCTAATTTTTTACCTCAACGTTCTGCTGTTATAGATACACTATACAGTTTACATACTAACAGTGAGTGACAATATACTTTGTCAGTTGTCCCTAAGTGGATGGAGTCGTTGTCTTAACAAAGTTTAAGATGTTTCTTATAGTTAGTGTATGGGGATTCACTGATTCCATCTCCTCCGTGTAGACGATTTCTTTTAATAATATATCAGTTCAACACACAGAACAGATATTAGATCCTTGATGGATCCTATTACAGGATGATCTATGTGGAAACCGTTTCAACTTCCTTCTTAATTTATATTATTCAGGTTCATCATGACATCCACTAAAAATAATTGGAATCGCGGAAAAATTCCACCAAAAGTTACAACTAAACCATATAGTACATACATACGTACATGATAATTATATAACCCCAAACTAAATCAAAGAGAGCATCATTTAATTAACGTAACGTAACTTATAAACTAACTTGCATGCAGTAATATATAGAAAAGAGAAAAAGAAACTTACCTGCTAATTTAACTTTTTCTTCGGTTGTGAGGTTTGCAGCAAACCCATTGAAGCTTCTTTGGTAGCTCCTTATTAACGATTTACTAGCAAATCTGTTTAGTTTTGAGATATCAATAAAAATGACAATGTTATAGTGTAAAATCGACAACCTTAAATCAAAGGTATAAATACCTCGGGTCAACTATCTTTTTAATAATTTCAAGATGATGGAGTGAAGACGTGTAATCTCTTTCAGGGAGAGATCCCATGTAAGCGATATATCTCTGCAAAGATTTTTATCAACTTATTAGAAATGAAATCACGTGTTCTACTTTATCTCATTATAATTTAATCTTTATGTACACGATCATGTCCAAACAATATTAATGTGTGCATCATCTTAACATAAGCAACATTTTACTCTATTCTATAAAATCTGAATGACTAAAAACCACTGAAACAAAAACCCTCAGTCTACACTAAACATTGGACGATTTAAAGCGGTTTAAACCTGAAGGCTGACGAAAGATCAATATTTAAATGTGGTGGCTAAGTGTGATACAGGGGAGAAACTACTGAAACATGAATTCATACTGATCTTGAATGGATAAAAGCACATCTGTAGATACCCTAGTTTAATAATTTCTAGAAACTCAAAATGCCAACAGAACCATAACGGGTATATACTTTTGCTATGGGAATCAACTGCTGCTTACAAATTTGGAGTATAGATCGATTGACTAACCTTTCGTTCTTGATCCTTGGTGGAGACCACCAAAGTCGATGTAATTACTATACACGTGATCAGAACTTTCAGTTGCTCCATATTTCTTTGTTTTGATAAAGAGCTGACAAATGGCTGTTCCAAATAAGGTGATGTTATAATGGCAGTTCTAGTTTGAGCAGTTTGTTGTCGATGTAGTGTTCTCAATTTTTTTTGTATAATTACTTTTTTTGGAAACCTACTACTTTATTTTATGTTGTTATAGTGGCATTAGTGCAGCCATGCACCCTTAATTTATTTCATGTTGAAGATGAGTCTTCTAGCTTGTTTCTAACTTTTCAACAGATCTCTGATGTTGTATCTTTTATCAATATTTGTAGGGGAAACCAGCAGTCCTTACGTTAGTCTAAATATTATGATGTAAGCATGATTTGGTCAAGAGGAAATTTTAGCATCGGGATGTCTTCAAGAATCTTACAGTTGGGTCCTGATTTATAAAGATAACTTTTGTTTTGCTAGGCCTTATATAGCAAAGTCATTGACCATTTAAATGAAAAGATCCAAACAATTTGTAACCCTTGGCCTAATCTTTATTATAACAATCAAGTAACGTATCTAATTTAAACATTCATTGTTTGGATAGTAGAATAATATTGTAAGAACTGATTTAGAATAACCTCAAAGAATAAGATAAACGTAATGGATGATGTGTTTCTCAGTAAGTTTATATGTATAGACGGATAGACACGTACATACTTTTTACCCTATGTCTTCATTTATGGTTTGTTATTAGAGATAAAATGCAACTTACTTTCATGTTAACACAAAAACAAAATTTTAAGGATTAAGTGCTTCGAAATGTATCGAACTAAGGTATGATATTCACAGTGTGTGTTGAACTATTCGGGCTTTAATTGTGTGTATGTAATAATATTTCAATTTATTGCTACTATATGTATTTTGATGACATGACAACTTGCAACGATGCCACGTGAGATTTTATATAGATTACATACAAAAACAATGAAAAATAAGTTCATTACACACAATGAAAGCCCAAATAGTTCAATTGCGACTATGAATGTCACCTTAATTCTATACACTCTGCTACACTTAACCCAAAGTTTAAATCATTAACAGTGTAAGGTGTTATCGACTGAATGATCGACTCATGTACAGTTTAATATGTTTCTATATTCCAAATATACAGTGCATAACGTTATTTATTTTTATTTTTATCGGCAGTTTTATATAACTAACTACTAGTAGGAAGCTAGAGAAAGAAAAATTATAAAAATGGGAGATGGAGATGCAAAATTTTAATATGGTTATGGAAGTATAATGATAAATGCTATAATAATATACTTCATATCTATGAGTTTAAATATCTTGCTTTAATTATAATATAAAAGAATATCTATGTAATGAACTTGGTCCCCATGATCCCACTTATGAATAAAAGTGCCGGTGCAAGTGATGCATGCCTCTAATACTTTGAAATGCACTTGCCCAATCTACCTAGTTGTGAGCAAGTTTTGTCAATACATATATGGCAACCAATATTGATTTACGGTGAATATTGGTAGGGGTGTTAAATGCGATTTTCAATTACTTGTCATGAGATGCAAGTTCACAACTTAGGAGGGCTTATGGTGGGTTATGTACTCATACGATTAGTTGTTTCTTGAACGCGCAAGACACAAGTGTGTATTTCTCACTTCGTGTGCATTGCCTATACATAACGGGGGTTAAGTACGTGGACAAGAGATCATATACCTCAAATTCCATTTGTGTGGGAACACATAAACAATATTGTGAGTGTTTATATCGCATTATCGCTCGAGTGTTACCAATATTGACATGTTTGTTATGTGATCTAAAAAATTGACTTTGACTAGAGACTCAGTGTCCCAAAAGTTTCCGGATCAAGAAAAGATTTTGCTAACATAGTGTTTGAACTATTTAATTTGCTAATTAACCTAGATTCGACTATAGGTTTGGTGTTTATATTGTAGACTTGTAGTCACATACCCTGCCCCTTCCCTAGAAAGAATTGGGTATTGTCCGTTCAGGAACTTGATTGGCTTGGCAAAAAATTTTAAGCTATTTTATATTTGAGATAATACATAAATGAGTTACTATAATTTACGAAAATGTTCATCTGAGGTACTAAACTTTAAAAATATTCAAACTATACTTGTTGATTAGTGTCATCGCGCCTATTTTGCTTAATTTCGGTTAAAACAATAATGATCCAATTGAACATTTTTAAGTTTAGCAAACATCGTCATCTTGGCTATAATAACTATGTCTAAAGTTTGGTAACCTAATTGAACATTTTTACAAGTACAGTAACCAGTTGAACATTTTCAAAGTTTCGTAATTCAGGTGAACATTTTCGTAAAGTATAGTGACCTATTTGCGTATTATCTCTTTATATTGCGAGTCCTTGAAGTTTGAACTATGTAATTTGTTAATCTAGACTTGATGTTTATATTGTAGTTCCACACCACGCCCACGAGGCCACGACTGAACGACTATTTTTGAAGTCACAATCTGGTTCCTAAAACATTTTGCGCCATATCGTTACGTCATATGTGCCCAAATTGAGTAGGTCGGTCATCGGGACATTCTGTTTCACTTTCAAATGTCATTAATATTATCTGCCACAATCATCTCATGGGCTGCACAAAGTATACTCCTATTTTCACTGTTGGGATTTGTTTATGGGCTTCTTTACGATGCAAAACTGGGCCTCGTTTTATGGTTCCATTTTTTTAGTAATTAAATGTGAATGAAACTGGTTTGATATAATGTTATATATTATTACCAGCGATTTCGCGGGATTACAGATAAAAGATTTAAGTAGGGATGAGCATGAGTACCGAAATTCTAATACAGCTCTCGTACTGTACTGGTCCCGTACCCATACCGGTATCAGCCCACTTCAAGTGGTACGGTATTCGGGACTTTTATAAACTTTTTTTTTAGATGCGGTACTTTCGATATTGTACCGGTATTTTTCGATTTAGTACCCGGTCACGGTATATAATGTCATATCTTTTTGCCACTATATGATTTATACGAAAAGATTGTTTATTAAGAAATAAGAACGGTTGTTGGTAACACATGTTATATATACTGCAACTGATGAGTTTTAAACATTCACAAAACCTAAATCCTCATCATCAAATACTGAGGATCACAATTCACTACAATCATTATCATAATACGCAACCATCATCATCATGATAAATAACAAAGAATAAGGTGGTGGCATATTTGGAAAGCTAGAACAATATCCTTCATCACGGTGTGATAGTGAAGTCGACATCTTCCATTCCATTGTTTCATTATCTTTTCTGTGGATTACTAACCGTGAAAGGAAGAATCATAAACGTTGGGAAGATTGGAAAGAGAATCTTATGCGTGTTCGATGAATAATCTTCTTCATTGATTTCCGACTACTTGGATGTTGTAGTTGTTTCGGCTGGTTCTTCTGGTCTCTCTGGACCATCATGGGGATGATAAGCTGAGTGTGGAGCTTCTTTCTAATTGCTATGAGTTGGCGTATATTTCCATGTTAAGCTTTTCCCCGGGACTTGTATGGGATTGCATCAAAAACGATTCGGAGTGAAAACCGGTTGCATGGCCTTCGATAGTGGAGGTTTTTCTCATGTCTCGGTGTATCTGTAATCGGCATGAAGTTTTTCACCCCATTTGCAATCTTTGCAGTTAAAGTTTCGGGAAGATTCTAGATTATGCAACTGTTTTTTTTAGATTTTTGTATTTTTGGTCTCTTGTACCTTACTAGTTGATCTTTTTTAATGCAATTTTATTTTATGCCGTTCACAAAAAAAGAAAAAGAAAGAAAGTACATATATCCTTTTGCGCAAATATATGAAACTTATTGTTTCCATTTACGACACTATGAAATAATGGGTATCATCTATTTCGGGTCATGTTTATTTTATTTGTTTAATATCACTATTATCAATTTTATTTATTTATGTTATATTATCAATGTTGTTGATATTTTCGTGCTTTATAAATTAATGTGAGCGATATTGGCTATTGTAAACTTCATTTGAAAACATAAGCATGTCGATACTTTGTCATCTTTTTGTTTAAGTTACCATACTTAGTGTAGTTTGGTATTGAGGAGGTGTACCACTTTGTACAGTTGACTATTGTTATGTTTTTTTTGTTGTAACACTTTTTACAGTTGAACATTGTTCACTATTGTTATATTTCCGGTACCAAGCAAGTATAGTACCACTTTTTAACGTACCTATATCCGTACCGTAACGGTACCATACCACTTCATTTGTTACGGTATTCGGTACCCACATTATGACCCAAAAGAAAATCAGTACCAAACGGTTTAGTACGGTACTGGTTCTGTACCACGCTATTTAAGTTAATTGTGCGAATCATTTGACGAGAATACGAAACAAGGAATAGTCAAATATTGATATAAATAAACCAATGTTAGTAAGTGTGCACCTACGTATGGTAAAAATAATGTTATACAATTACTCTAACAAATACCTTATTTACTATTTATTTTTTAATAAACGAATAATGTTATTTGTAGAAAGGAAATTAGGTGTTGTGTTGGCCGGCGTTTTTGACGCATCGTTTGATCCATTTCATTATAAGTTATTTTCAACCCATCAATAAGTAAAACTAGTTTGTAACCCGTGACTTCACGGGATTATCTTCGGAAAAATGTTGCAATGGCATTAGTCGTTAAGAAACTATATAATTAGTGGAAGAGTATTTGTTATCTTGGTTAAATATATAATAGGTTATATTTGTATTCTAAAGCAACAACTATTATGTGTTCCTTTGTAAAGATATAATGTGTTGTAAGATGATTCATTTTGGTTAACTAAGAATAAAACTACTCTCAAATTTTCCCTTTCTCATCAATGTACTTTCGATGTCAATAGATGTTCCAGAACTTGTGTAAATGCAGCTGCAAAAAAATGCAATGTTGCTGACCATGTACTCCATATCATAGCATTATATATGTCCCTTGTATGTACATGTAGATATTTCGACCTATGTATCTTAAACCATTGATTGCAAACTTAGGTTACAGGAATTAGGAAAATTGAGAAGGAAGAAGAATTTTGGAGAGGAATTTTTTTTAAAGTGTGTTTGAATTTCATCATTAATATTCAATTTTCACCATTAATATTGCCCAAATTAATTTGCATGTTTGAATTTCAAATTCAAATTCTACATGATATTATGGAGCCAGATTTTTGAATTGGAGTTGAAAAAGGGTAAGAGGGTGATGAAATAATAAACCTAGTGATTTATTTACTAATCATAATGAGGCTTAGTGATAAACAGCAAAGCTAACTAGTATTTAACCTGGGCGTTACCCAGTTAAATGGATGCCATAAAAAATCAGTAATATCGTTAAATTAATGTATATATACAACTCTATTTGCATGGAAGATGTTAACATAAATTGTTTTATACATCAAACTGTATAATATTTAAAGCCCATAGTACAAGTATATAATAACACACTTTTGGTATATAAATCATAATATTTGTTGTATCTATCAACTTCCTATAACAAATGTTGTTTGGGCATTAAAAGCGTGTAACAATGTGTCTGTGTGGAACAACGCAATAATGCTCATATAAGTATTTAACGCTTTAATAATGTGGGTAAATAGCACCACGATCACACTAGAAGTTGACAGCTGAATTACGTTTAGACCTTTATTACAATTACATTACCGATTGAACGTCTCTTATCTCGCATCCAATTTATTAGTTGTTCCCGTGAACTAAACAACTACAAACTTTGAACTTATAAGAAACTTTTAAAACATATTAGAACATTACCATTGACAATTACATACGTAAAAAATAATACGTGTAAACAGACCCTCAAGCAATATACACATGTTACAACCTAAAGCAGCTCAGTCAGCCCAAAACCCAAAAGAGGATGGGACTTTTAAGTCTCGAATTTCAGACCTTCTGCATAACCTGGCCCATTTGTTACGTTAGGCTAGCATGACGTTTCTTATTTATATATCATTCACATAATTTGGAAAGGAAGACAAATCTCTTTCTCGAACTCAATACCTACCGAACATACAAGTGCATTCCTGCCGCTAGATTAACCACCCACATATGTTGAATCTTATCTTTGTTATATATATATATATATATATATATATATATATATATATATATATATTTCATAAAACTACAAACGTGTCAACAACGCATTCACAACGTTACTATTCATCACTTCCTTAATTGTTATTATTGATAATGGAGTTTTGAAAGTATCCGGACTGAATACAACCAAATAAACATACATTGTATATAGAATCTGACGAACGCCATTAATATCAAAATATATATTATATTCAAATAACTTTATTAACGTATTATTGAGTTTTTCGCTTATAACTTTTCTTACATTACTTTTTGTATTAATCCAAATATACCACTACGATCAATTTATTTTTATCTACATTTGGATATAAAAAAAGTTAATTTCGAGACAAAAAAATACATTCGTTATATATATATATATATATATATATATCATATGATGATAAAATTTATATTAAAATGTAGATAAAATTACACAGATTATAAATCTACATTCAGAATTATTCCAAGCATTATATATGAAAAATTATCAAAGAAAAACAAAATATTACGTAAATTAATTAAGTAATAACATATAGTATATTAAATACTACATTATATTTTACACACTCTTCAAGCGGTTGGGAATGGATCAAGGAAAAAAACCCATCACAAGAGGATCAGGAAAAAAAACTTGTCACAAGAATATAACCAACAATTATGAGGTTTAGATGGTCAAGATTGAAATTTAATATCATCCAATGATCTAGATTTAAAGTCAACCAAAAACTGTTTTTTCAACTCTTCAGCAGCAATATATATGAGCAATTCAAAAATAATTTGCTTAATCAGTGCCTCTTATAATTATATATATATATATATATATATATATATATATATATATATATATAAAAGAGGGATGGGTTAACATTAAAAGTTAAACGCTCTATATATAAACTAGGGTGATAACCCGTGCGATGCACGGTTTCACTATTATATTCGTTTAATATTTGCTAAAAGGTAAAGTGTTGATCACGTGTGATGCATATCAACTTAGTGATTTAATTTTAAAATTTGTAGTTAACATTAACATATGTTTTAATATGAAGTTTATTATCTTTTACTTACTGTTAACATATTAATCATATACCTATACTAAAACCAATATGTTAAGAAAACAACCGTGATGATGCCATATAGTTTACAAAAGAAATTCTTTAAACGTCGTATTGTACACTTTTCTGCTTTGTGCCCCTTTTATCACATACACTTGTATATACACAACATGACACTTGATCAATTAAAATGATAAAAGAATGAAGTGTAGCTAGGTAGCTGTGTCTTCTTTAATTTGCATCGTGTATGGGCATATGGCTATTAATGGCAATAGTGCTGCTTCTAGTTGAGTGCAATATTGGAAGCAAATCTATCAATGAAATTAAAATGTAAAACCCTTAAGGAAAAGAACAAAGATTCAAATTCAAATCATGGCTAATTGATCATGTATCAAAAAGTTAAGAATCCATAAAATGCTCATGAAAACTTGAGTTGATCAAGGTAATGGAGAGGACAGAAACATCTACCGCTGGATTTCTACTGGCCTTGACAAAAACATGTGAAGTTACCATAAAATGCTCATACAACAGTTATGTTTATTTTATTTTAATTTCATGAAATGGAAGTTCACAAAACAACTTGTATAAATATGCTAATGTAAACGGTCTATTATATTTGATCGTACTATATAAATATTAAGTTCAAAATCAATCTGCAATGATAACTCCTTTATCTTCTCCACCTGACAATCAAATTGAATGTAAGAATTAGTAGAAAGCCGTAAAATCCAAGAATCATTCAAATATTAAAGCTAATTAGAAGTTGTAGTAACACTCCCCGTAATTCCTATTATTGCTCTAGCTAGAAATACCAATCTCATTTTTTAAATTTGAGATGCAGTCATGTTATAAGAGATATAAAGCAAGCTAACTAAGCTATTTGGAACACACATATAAAACAATGCAAGTAATCCTTATCCCATTCACATTCACGTAATCAATGTGGTTAGTTTACTAAAGTTCGATTTTGGTGACTATATGTGAGTAATAAGAGTTTCACGTAAACAGTAAACCCAGTAAGAGAACCAAAAATATGTGCAACTCTCATTCGCTACAAAAAATAAAACATTATACAAAATATTAATATGTCGTTTCAAAAATAAAAAATAAGCAACAAAACATGAAACACATTACATACCTTTAATGCAACATTGGTAAATATCAGGAAGATAAATAATGAATGATATACAACTGGCATGAAATTCTATATAGTGGGCAAATAACAAAATGTAATCAAATTCAAAATTCAATGTCTGTTGTATTTTGGGGTCCAACCGATAATGCCAACATCCATCCATTTTCTTTCCAAAGACATGTTGTTTGAGTTGCTTACAACTTATATATGTAGACAATTAACAACCCATAATTATTGCATGGTTCATCAGTTTCATATATCTGTAATGTAGAAGGTTTTTGGAAAATCAAAGGTCCCGTAATAATGAGTGTAAAAGATGGAGACCAAATTGTTTAGGGTCTGCCACATCAGATTATGAGTTATTAGGGAAGTTGAGGTGGAAGGCTCTATGTTTTAATCATATAACCAGGAATTTTTTTAATAATGACACGTAAGATTGACTCTTGAGATTATATAACGAAAAACTTCCACCTAATCTGGGGATACCCAATTAGTATGTAGGGTAGATGCAGTTGAACGGAGGAAGATATGAGAAATAATAAACGCATCTTTAATGTTTCAAACGAGTGTGTAAAACCTTTTCCTCTATTAGCACTGATATAATCATAATCATTAATTATTTAAAAGTAAACAAATTTGGTAGCAACAGTAATGATTTAAAGATAATGCGATTTTTTTTCTCATTAATTATATATTATATAAAATATTCAGAAGATGAGCCCGTTGTTAATATTATTATATAAAGACGTTTATTAATATAGATAGTAATTCAGGTTTGAAAAGCTCGAATAGTTCGAGCCGAGCTCTTAACAGCTTGAGTTAAGCCTTTAAAAGTTTGAGCTCGGGTCGATATATATTTCGAGCTTAATTTTTAGGCTCGAGCTCGAACTCAAACAAGCTCAAGCTAGAGCCGAACTCGAGTTGCTCGATAAAATCTCGACCCGTTTGCAGCCCTAGCTTGCACTAGTACAGATTTTGGCTTTGGTCACACCAGAAAAGTGTGACAAAAACCATATGGTCACACTTGTTTTTTCAACGTGTGTGTGACTAAAGGTCCCGTGACCAAAGGGTCCATACGGTCACATTATATGGTTAGTGGCCGTATCCATTTAAAAAGAGTAACCAAAACCATAACATGTGTGACCATATGCTCTTTAAAATCAAGTGAAAGTGTATTTTGTATGACTATTGTCCATCCAATGGCCACTTGAATTGTATGTTTGTGTGGCTATTTGTAACATTTAGTCACACAACGAGTGTTTTATTTATGGGATTTGGTTACATAAATTTAAGCCAAAAGTGACCAAAAGTGTTAATAAGTGTGACCATATGCTCTTTAAAGTTAGGTAAACTTGTATTTTGTGTGACCATATGCTCTGTAATGTCAAGTAAACTTGTAGTTTGTGTAACTATTGCCATCCAATGGCCACTTTATTTTTATGTTTGTGTGGCGTTTTGTATCATTTTAGTCACTCAAAGAGTGATTTATTATGGGATTTGGTCACATAAAATTAAGCCAACAGTGGCCGTAGGGGATAATAAGTGTGACCATATGCTCTGTAATGTGAAGTAAACTTGTATTTTGTGTGACTATTGCCATCCAATGGCCACTTTATTTTTATGTTTGTGTGGCGGTTTGTATCATTTAGCCACACAAAGAGTGATTTATTCTGGGATTTGGTCACATAAAATTAAGCCAAGAGTGGCTGTAGGTGATAATAAGTGTGACCATATGCTCTGTAATGTCAAGTAAACTTGTATTTTGTGTGACTATTGCCATCTAATGGCCACTTTTTTTTATATTTATGTGACGTTTTGTATCATTTAGTCACACAAAGAGTAACTTATTCTGGGATTTGGTCACATATAATTAAGCCAAGAGTGGCCGTAGGTGATAATAAGTGTGACCATATGCTCTGTAATGTCAAGTAAACTTATATTTTGTGTGACTATTGCTGTAGATCCTGTATGTCAGATCAAATCAGATCGAAAACTCAATCGAACGTGCGGAATCCAAACGATTGAGTATTGAACGTTTAACCAATTAACAAACACGATATCTATAATCTATTGTATGTATTAACAATTGAAGTATAACGATTACAGACTCTTTCTCAGCTCTCTCTCCCACGGCTCTCACTCTCTAGGGTTTGATCAACCCACAAATGAAAATCTAACTCACTATTTATACTCACATCTTAACCTACCTGCGACATAAGCCTTAATGTCGCTGGTATTCTATGTATATTCTAAATAATTACATTTCGTTTACAGACTCGAATATACATACTAAATACTAAGACTAATTAACTTTGACAAGTACAAATATTGACCAAGTGAATGACACACAAAATGCACCAACAAACTCCCCCATGTCATCAGCTTGGTCAAATAAGCTTCAATTAGCCTTCACCAACAAACTTCTTCATGTCTTCAATAATCACAAACTCCCCCATTGAGATAGCATGGTCTTCTTTTAAAATCTTGATGTCTAGATTCATGTGACTGACACACATTTATCATACAATAAGATCTTCAAACTCAGGGACCATCTCTCAATCATCAGTAGCATCTCCAATAGAATTTATCTTCACAGTCTTTGGAGAATAACCAACATCTTTTACATCTTCAATATTTGACTATAACAAGATATGTGATGTTTGAAGAAAATAACATAGAAATAAAATCTTTTTGTAACTATAAATGAAAAGTAAAGAACAAAGATTAAAATAAATTGGGGATAAGATTGTTTTAAGTCTGCTTAGGGATCATATCAGGATAACATGCAATTATTAGCAAATAGTAAGTGTTATCTCGATTATCGGTATATTTGTCCTCCTTAAATTTACTTAACATATTTTAAAACACCTTTTATAAAAATTATTTCAAGACGATTATTGGTATTGTTTGTCCACCTAAACATGATACATCCATATCAGTGAGCTAACCATTATTGTTAGTATGAATATTTCACTGTGGTTCCCGCCATATACATACCCCTATAACCCAGCCATGAGCATAGCTTCCATATTCAGAGAGAATATAAGAAGATCATTTTTAAGAATCAAGCCAGCGGTGACAGGTCTGTACCGACATACAACAAAGCAACATACACTTGATTCAGGTTTAAGCAAAACCAATCTTGGTCAAACCGCTTTGGCGACCTCGTTAGGTATCTTAGAATTAAGACTTTTCAAGTACATTGACTTGCGTTTGCTTAGTTTTAAGATTATACCGATTGAAACCAGGTCTGTACTTACGTACAACAGAGGAAACAATCAGTATAAGCCCCCAAATGATTTCAGATAAACAATCTAAAGATAGAAGTATGTCAAGCTGCATTAAGGAATTAAGACACTGAGCCGTACAGCACAAGGAGTTTACCACAAGATGATAGCCATGTATTAGAGTTACTTCTTAATAACCCAGAGACCGGTGTGTATCATGCCTACCAATACATCATATGATGAAGCTAACTTTTATAAAAACTGTAGTAAGTATGTTAAATAAACCTACTGACGCATCAAGGATAAACCTTAAAATTTCCATTTTGTGCATGTCATCTGATGTACTATCATTTCCCAACTTGTTTACAGACACAATCCAGCATCTTTTCAAGAATTAAGAATCTTGCTGTTCACACTTTTTAAGTTTTAAAATTACTCCTCCTGAACAGCAAATTCTTTTCACAACTCCATTTCAAAGGCAATCCCCTTAAACATTAAACTAATATTTTTGTATTTTTTAATTTAAGAAATATTGCAACATTGCATTTCTTTGATACTAAAAAGTACAAAGAATAGCTGTTGCATTACTAACAAATAAAAAATATCAAAATCACATATCAAGTCAAATCAAATGACTTTTAGCACTTTTACCACCTCATAACTTTGAAAATCTCATCCAATCACAAATCATCGCACATGAGCACCTTGAAAATAATCTTCCAAAAACATTCACATCCTTGCAGTCACGAAAAATATTAGCTAGTAAAAAACTGACTGCAACACCACAAATAATTAAATGTTAGTACTTATGGGACACCCAAGCTTTGATAGACTTGGGCTGTCCATGATCATTCATTATCATCACATCAATGAGTTTATGATATTTTAAAAACTCAGAAGATTTCATTGATGCGTTGTTTGTGGATTTGGGTTTCCAAACCTGTTTAGGTTCAGATGATTTGCTTTCAACAATGTTTTGCTGTTGAACTTGAGGTCTACTAGGCACAACTTTGTTTACTCTTGCTATAGGTTTTGGAGAGTTTGATGCATAACTAGATATAGGCGAATACGAATGACGCCTTGAAAAAGATTTTGAAAAAGAATTCCTGAAAGAGGAAGTTCTTGGCATCCCTCTACCAAACCTATCTAGGAATAATAACTTACAATTCCTAATAATATGGCCTTGTTGACCACAACGATAACAAGAACGACGCTCCACAAAAGATGTATTTCAATGAGTTCCCTCAAATCATTTCGGTGGAGGACAATACACGGAAGGTCTATGAACAGGAACATTTGTTGAACATGCACTGTTTGGTGTATATGTTGAAGGAGATGTTCCTGAGGTTGAGTTGGTTGATGTTGAACATTTATTATTTTCAAATTTATCAACCATTTTATCTTTCTTTGTATCCCTTTTAACATTTGTAACCTTAATGGTAGACTCTTCAGGTATATCTTCTATCTCAACGACCTCCTCAACACTAACTGAAGGAGAATTATCAATCTTGACAAAAGTAGGCAATGGATACTCTGGCCGATTAGTTTTCTCATTTGCCTGCCTTTTGGGATTCGCTTTAGCTTCTTTAGATTTTGTGGCTGGCCATTTTGAATAGTCAGCTACAAAATCTTCAGTGCCCTCCTTAACAAGCAAAGGATAGTAGTTAGTAGGAGGTGGAAAGTAACCCAGTCCAGACTTACTATTCTTATCAGTCCTTTGCTTGCTAACGATTTCATCGAAGACATTTTGAGACTGTGAAAAAGTTGAGATTTTTCTATCAAAATACTCAGATTTAGACTTTAACTCATTAAGTTCTTTATTTAAAAGTTCAATTTCTTTAAGATAGCTATTAAAAGCATCTTGTTGGCTAAAGACTTTTGATTTATAAGTTTGAGTGTCTAACTTATAAGCCTCAATTTGCTTATCATAAAGTCTCTCATTAGCTTTTAGAAATTTATTTGACTCGGTGAGTTTAACAACTTTTTCCCTCAAGTCTACATTATCTAATTCAGAGCATTTTAAAGAAGCATCAAGCTTAATACATGATATACAATTAACGGTTTCCTTAGGTTCATTATGTATCTCATGTGCATTAGAGTCAACATCTTTTATCTGAGCCACCATTGCAGTGTGTTGATCCTCGTCTTCGTTTATCAACCTTTTCTTTTGATCATAAGCCTCTATAAGAGCGTCCCATAAATCTGTAGAAGTTGCTTGATTTTTGAATTTATTTATCACAACTTCTGACAAGCACATGGTAATCATCTCATATGCTCTATTGTTATTGTCAAACTCTTCCCGTTCCTTGACTGACATTTGTGCTCTTGACTTAAGCACCCCATTGAGTCTTGGTTGCTCATATCGATCAATAGTATTAAACCAGTTCCACAACTTTGGATTTTTGTGTTCAATGAAATTGCATAGCCTAATCTTCCAGTTAGCAAAATCACTATAGAACAAAGATGTAGAAGAAGGCATTTTCGTATCCATAGCCATTCCCTCCAAAATTGAATTCGAAAATTTCGACGACTTTCCAAGTATGGCGAAACTTTTCGGACAGTAAAATTAAGCTCTTTTAAGCTTAAAAACAAAATTTAAAATTACCAAAATTTTTGCGTTTTTCCCGCCAAAGTTTCGCCCGAAAACGTCAAAAAAATGACCGGGTAAAATGAAACTTTTTCCAGGCTAAAATTGAACACTTCTAAGCCTATGGAAAAATTTTGAAAACGCAAAATTTTTTCAAAGTTTCCCGCCAAAAACTTTTTTTTACAGAGAATTTATTACACATATCAAATTCTAAACCCTAAACCTTAAACCATAAGCCGAGATCAAATCCTAAAATCTCGGTTACACATAGAAAGCCAAGATTCAGGACAGTGAAGGTATTCCACCAGACCATGAAGCCAAGATTCAGAACAAAAAGAGAATCCCACTGAATCATTAGCCAACGGTGACAAAAATGGTCATATATAAGTGACCAGATACTAGCTTTAAGGCACTTGAGTGTGTATTGAGGCTTACAAGACACCAAAAAGCACAAAAGAATCCATGACTCGAAGATAGACCTCCTAGCCGCGGACGGGGGAGTAATAACACTCTTTGGGCAGAAGCAGTGAATAATGAGTTTCTTTTGCAGTCGGAAACTGAAAGAAATCACCCGCCATAGCTGGATAAAGTTTTACAATTAGACATAGCAATGAGAATAAGACACTGATTTATGCGACATCAATGGTGATGTCGCACTCCGAATGGCGACGTGGTACCAAAGTCGCACTATAATCAAACTAAATTACTAGCGACATCGATTTAATGTCGCACAAAAATTATACGACGTTAAAGGAGATGTCGCATTTTGCAATTTAATGTGAATTTAATCACTTTTTGAATATTTTGCGATGTTGTGTACGTTGTCGCTCATAATGTCGCACACAATGCGACGATGTGGATGTTGCCGCAGTCAAATGATTAATTACCAAGAAATGTGATATTGGCTACAACGTCGCAACCAACGTCGCAATGAAGAACATCATCCGAACCTAGAAAATTCTAGATTTTAAAATTTGGGGTTTTTGCAAATGGAATAAACTAAAGTGTGCGCCTAACCTAGGTGATCAAAACACACCCTTTAATTCCACACAGAAAGTCCACAACACAGTTTAATCGTACGTTTTTACCCAAACCCTTAAACCCGTACATATATATTAAGATTATACGCTAAATATAGAGATAAACGGGATAAGAATTATACCTAGAGATCGAGCAAAGAGAGTGGGAACACGAAAACAACAATGGATTGTAGTGAAAGCCCTCAGAAATCAAGATCAAATCGAAAAGAGCTCCGGTCACGATGTCGCACATGATGTCGCACACGTCGTCGCACATGTTTGTGAAAAGTGTACGAATGATGTCGGATACGAAGTATTTATAGTCCGACATCAAAATGCGACGTTGCCTGCGATGTTGATGATGACGTCGCATTGCGACATCAGTGACAATGTCGCATGACCGGGTCAATTCCATTTGTTCAATTTTACTTTCAATGATCGTTTCAAACTTTAGGAAGTAAATGTAACTTGGGTAAAATGAATAAAATAAAAAAATATTATAACATATTAACATATTAAAAAAAACGCATTCTTTTTGGTGACGGAGTGATTTTAGTCTGGTTAGGGATCATATCGGTATAACATGCAATTATTAGGAATAGTAAGTGTTATTTCGAGCATCAGCGGCCAATGTCGCAGCTAATGTCGCAAAATCGCGACTGCAGCTGCCAAAACCCCAAAAATTGAATATTTTCAAAACCCTGACGAATTTCGAACGAAAATCGACGAACAAACCCACAAGAACTCTTCAGAAAATGAAATCTTCAAGCAAACTAACAAAGAAACAAAGATTAAACAATAAAACCTTCGCGAATCAAACCGAAAACGTTCCAAACACGATCCGAAACCGTTGAATCCTAGATTCACGGCTCTGATACCACTTGTAATTCCCCTTTGAGTGGATCTCAACGGAACGAGTCAATCCAATTGTTTGCAGAATCAACAATTAGATAGTAAACACAACTAAACGAATAATCAAATGCAATATTAATCAAAATGAACGTTATATTATTGATTATAATTGATCAGCTTATAGAGGATTTCGACAAATTACGTTTAGGGTTTTTTGTCAACCCTAAAACTGAATACGTAAAATGTATTTATACTAAACGGCTGGTTCCTGCGACATTACACACAATGTCGCAGACCCAGGCCCATGCGACAACAACAATGTCGCAAACTCAAAACCTGACGTCGCACATGCGACATTACAGACGACGTCGCAGGAGTCAGGAAACTTAAAACTATTACAAACTCTAACTAGACCAACTGACAGACACACCAAAATGCATCAACAATTGCCATCCAATGGCCACTTTTTTTTGTTATTTGTGTGACGTTTTGTATCATTTAGGCACACAAAGAGTGAGTTATTCTGGGATTTGGTCACATATAATTAAGCCAAGAGTGGCCGTAGGTGATAATAAGTGTGACCATATGCTCTGTAATATCAAGTAAACTTGTATTTTGTGTGACAATTGTCATCCAATGGCCACTTTATTTTTATGTTTGTGTGGCATTTTGTATCATTTAGTCACACAAAGAGTGAGTTATTCTGGGATTTGGTCACATATAATTAAGCCAAGAGTGGCCGTAGGTGATAATAAGTGTGACCATATGCTTTGTAATGTGAAGTAAACTTGTATTTTGTGTGACTATTGCCATCCAGTGGCCACTTTATTTTTATGTTTGTGTGACGGTTTGTATCATTTAGCCACACAAAGAGTGATTTATTCTGGAATTTGGTCACATAAAAATAAGCCAAGAGTGGCCGTAGGTGATAATAAGTGTGACCATTGTTCGCCCAATGGTCACTTGAATCGTATGTTTGTGTGGCGTTTTGCAGTATTTAGTCACACAAATAATTAATCAAACAGTGGCCACAATGTGTGACCATATTATGTGACTACATCTTTTAGTCACATATAACAAATTAATAATTTGTGTAACAATTTGAATTATATAACACCACAAAATTTAATTTCATTGTACATAATTAATTGCACGCACCCAAACTATATTTAATTGGATTGTTTTATATAATAATATCCTAAGTATAGTTATTGCTTAAATACGAAAATAGATTAATTAAACATCAGAGTTGTAAGGACTTTTGACTCTTGAGTTTGCTCTTCGCTTGCTTTTGCATGGCATCACTAGACACAAAAACCGGTGGTTTGCGCCTTTTCTTTGATACTTCTGGTACAGTTTTGGTCTCACCAAATGCCTTTTGTCCAGTAGTTGATGGTTTTCCATACACTAAGTTGTTCCTTCGATTTTGATAATTGCATTGATCTAAACTACACAAAGTGGACTAAACATGGAGAAAAGGATGAGCCACCATTAAGTGCCGTGGAACATCAGAATGGAACAACATATTTCCTTGACACACAGCTGCTGGATTTTGATTCAGACATTCCAACAGATGGCCCAGAAACAGTGGAAATGGTGAATGCAACAAAAGATAATTTTGATGATGATGATCTGGATGACCATGCCAAGTTTCTAGAACTACTATCAGACGCAGAAAAGCCACTTTACAAAGGATGTCCTGACTTCACAAAGTTGTCCGCAACTGTTCAACTACTCAACTTGAAGAGTAAGTATGGCTATTCTGATAAGTTCTTTACTGAATTACTAGTTTTGTTGAAGAAGATGCTACCTGATGGTAACGAACTGCCGGAAAAAACTTATCAGGCAAAAAATTTTATGAAATTGATGGGGTCAGGATACAAAAAAATAGATGTATGTATAAACAACTGCCTTCTTTATCGGAAGGAGGATGAGGAATCGACTGTGTGTCGAACTTGTGGGGCATCAAGATGGAAGCTGGATAAGAAGACGAATAAAGTGTACGATAAAATTCCAGCAAAGGTAATGTGGTATTTTCCAATCATACCAAGAATGCAACGTCTCTTTAGGATAGAAAGTATTTCAGAAGATTTAAGATGGCACGCGACAAGAAGGAAAACAGATGGTGTGTTACGCCACCCCGCAGATTCACAGGCATGGCGTACCATAGATACAAAATTCCCCGAAATTGCTAACGATCCAAGAAATCTAAGGCTAGGAATATCGGCTGATGGTGTTGATGTCAACAGAGGAAATAGGCATCACAATGTATGTCCAGTTTTAACGGTCGTTTACAACCTTCCTCCATGGTTGTGTATGAAAAGAAAGTTTATAATGCTTTCTGTGTTGATACCTGGATACCCAGGAAATGACATCGATGTTTTTTTAGAACCGTTGGTTGATGATCTGCAAACCTTATTCGATACAGGGGTCGATACATATGATGCTTTCACAAAACAAATCTTTAGGCTACGGGCGGTTGTGTTATGGACAATGAATGATTACCCTGCACTCAGTACTTTATGTGGCTGCCCAACCAGTGGATACAAAGGTTGTGTAGTATGTGGGCAAAATACGGATTGTGTTAGACTTCCTGCGTCATCCAAGAAGAGTTATGTGGGTCACAGAAGATATCTACCATATACCCACGCGTTCAGGAAGCAAAAGAAGGCGTTTAATGGAGAATAAGAACTCCGCCCGTCTCCAATTCCAAAGACCGGGGAAGAAATATACAATGAGGTTAAACATATTGAAAATAAGTGGGGAAGGGTAAAACGACTAATTAACAAAAAGGCATCAGAAAACCTGAAAGATGCGAGAGGCATAGGTGGGAAGATCCAAAAGCACAAAAGGAAAAGGGGAAATGAAGATGGTAGTTCCAGTCAAGTAAATGAACAAGATGGTGCGTACTGGAAGAAATTCAACATTTGGTATCGAAAGCTTAAATATTGGAGGCATAATGAAGTTCAACATTGTATTGATTTCATGCATATAGAGAAGAATGTTGGTGAGAGTCTAGTCGGAACTTAGCTAAATGTTCCGGGAAAGACGAAAGATGGAGAGAATGCGCGATTGGATCTGGTAGAATTAGGGATAGATAAACCAGAGTTGTTTGCTAGGAAAGACGGAGACAAAACGGTACTACCTCCAGCAGGTTACACATTAACGAATGCCGAAAAAGACATCTTTTGTCAAACGTTATACAACATCAGGGTACCTCAAGGATACTGTTCAAATTTCTCATCTTTAGTCAGCCTAAAAGATAGGAAGCTCATCGGGCTTAAATCACATGACTATCACATGCTAATGCAAGAGTTTTTGCCCATTGCAATACGGTCAATCATGCACCAACCCACACGATATGCTATCATCAGGTTTTTTTTTTAATCAATATGTAGCAAGGAAATCGTATTAGATGAAGTAGATAAGATGCAAGAAGAACTTTGTGTCACGCTCTGCCTACTCGAAAAGTTCTTTCCTCCCTCGTTTTTTGATATTATGGTCCATTTGACTGTGCACCTAACTAGGGAGGTAAAATTATATGGTCCAGTATGCTTTCATTGGATGTATCCCTTCGAACGCTGTATGAAGGTTATTAAAGGACATGTGCGAAACAGAAGTAAACCAGAGGGATGCATTGCTGAGGAGACTATTGCAGAAGAAACAATAGAGTTTTTCGGCGAATATAAAAAGTCAATGAAAACTATTGGTATCCCACGAGATAAACATGAAACTGATGAAAAAAATGAGGACGGCAAGCCACTGTCGGTCGGCAAATCAATTGACGTTTCAGTAGAACTCCTTCGGAAAGCACATTTGAATGTAATACAGAATACAGGTGAAATTGTACCGTATATCGAGTAAGTATTACTAACACATGTATATTTCGTTACTTAAACTAATGTAACAAACATAATAACCAAACACCTTATTTCAGGAAACACAAGCAGGTTTTGGAAACACAAAACCCGGGTAAGCGAAAAGCTTGGCTGGAGAATGAGCACAGTATATCTTTTGTTACCTTGTTACGCGAAGAGGTAATTACTTATTTTTTGTAACTGTTTGTTTGTTGTTCCTTCGATTTGAAGCTCATATATATACTTGTAATGAGATTCAGGTTGAGAGAGAATTAGCGATCTCCACAGAAAGTGTATCAGAAACCGTAAGGTGGATTTCATATGGACCACGCGCCACCATAGTCAAATACAGTGCATATAACATCAATGGGTATACATTTCGTACTAAATGTAGTGATGGCAGCGTTTACCAAAACAGTGGTGTTAGTGTTGTGACAGAAGTTGTGCACATATCCAAAGGAGTAGCAACCACAAGACGCAAAGTGTATTATGGGGTTTTGCAAGAGATACGGGTACTAGATTACCGTTTTAGGCAACTCCCTCTTTTCAAATGTGATTGGGTTAACCATCAGAATGGTGCGGTCAGACGCGATACTACGCTTGGTTATAAACTGGTTGACCTAAATAGTTTAGGCCACAAGGATGATCCGTTGATATTAGCCTCACAAGCACGACAAGTGTTTTATGTGGAAGACCAGCTAAATAGAAAGTTGTCTATTGTCTTCAACACACCTCCCAAGAATTACAGAGATACATATGATGACATCGATGAGGATTTTAGTACTGTCATTAACCCGCACAATGATAACATTTTGCCACGTGTGGATCCACATGACTTGGGTAATGAATCAAGAGATGATTACTATCGAACCAACTGTGGAGGTATTGTTATACCAAAATCCAAGTGATCGCACCATCATGCTGGAACACTATTGTAATACGTTAATTAGCCTTGTAAATTAGCCTTGTAACTTACCCTTTAATTATTTTATGGAATTATTATTTGTATCTTAATTTATATGACTTCCACATTTTATTTTATAGTGCAGTGCCATTTATTGTAGTACATTAACCTTGTAAATTAGAACATAAATAGTTAGCATATATAAATTAAATGTCATATATGACAACAGTTTTACATTAATGAATTTAATATGAAAAAACAAGCTGAGCATGGGATTCAAACTTGGATCCCAACCACTCCAGGTACAAAGAAACCTATTAACCAAGTGAGCTAAATGTTAGTTCTGCTTGGAAACCAACAACTTATTACATATCTATGAATGCTAGCTTTTGGCCATAACACATGCACATAATGTAAACTGATATCAAACTTAATGATAATGTTTTTGCCCATATTTCCCCTAAAGAATAGCCACATGAATATACGGATTAGCTTTTCACACTCTAACACACATTGCACTTTAGACACATATACTAACTTATGTGACCATATCTACCTGTTTTTGGCTACACTGAAGTTATGTGTGACAAACTCGACTTCATGATTTAGTCATATCAACAATTACTTCATGTGACCATATACTGGCATTTGGTCACAATGTTCAAGTGTGTGACCATATAGAGGGATTTGGTCACAGTGTTCAAATGTGTGACCATATAGTTACCATATCTACCTGTATTTGGCTACACTAAAACTATGCGTGACAAACTCAACTTCATGACTTAGTCACATAAACAATTACTTCATGTAACCATATAGTGGCATTTGGTCACATTGTTCAAGTGTGTGACCATATAGTGACAATATGTACTTGTTTTTGGCTACATTGAAATTATGTGTGAAAAACTCGACTTCATGATTTAGTCACATCAACAATTACTTCATGTGACCACATACTGGCATTTGGTCACAGTGTTCAAGTGTGTGACCATATGGAGGCATTTGGTCATAGTGTTCAAATGTGTGACCATATAGTTACCATATCTACCTGTTTTTGGCTACTCTGAAATTATGTGTGACAAACTCAACTTCATGACTTAGTCACATAAACAATTACTTCATGTGAACATATAGTGGCATTTGGTCACAGTGTTCAAGTGTGTGACCATATAGTGACATTTGGTCACAGTGTTCAAATGTGTGACCATATAGTTACCATATATACCGATTTTTGGCTACACTGAAACTATGCGTGACAAACTCAACTTCATGACTTAGTCACATAAACAATTACTTCATGTAACCATATAGTGGCATTTGGTCACATTGTTCAAGTGTGTGACCATATAGTGACAATATGTACTTGTTTTTGGCTACATTGAAATTATGTGTGAAAAACTCGACTTCATGATTTAGTCACATCAACAATTACTTCATGTGACCATATACTGGCATTTGGTCACAGTGTTCAAGTGTGTGACCATATAGAGGCATTTGGTCATAGTGTTCAAATGTGTGACCATATAGTTACCATATCTACCTGTTTTTGGCTACTCTGAAATTATGTGTGACAAACTCAACTTCATGACTTAGTCACATAAACAATTACTTCATGTGAACATATAGTGGCATTTGGTCACAGTGTTCAAGTGTGTGACCATATAGTGACATTTGGTCACAGTGTTCAAATGTGTGACCATATAGTTACCATATCTACCGATTTTTGGCTACACTGAAACTATGCGTGACAAACTCAACTTCATGACTTAGTCACATAAACAATTACTTCATGTAACCATATAGTGGCATTTGGTCACATTGTTCAAGTGTGTGACCATATAGTGACAATATGTACTTGTTTTTGGCTACATTGAAATTATGTGTGAAAAACTCAACTTCATGATTTAGTCACATCAACAATTACTTCATGTGACCATATACTGGCATTTGGTCACAGTGTTCAAGTGTGTGACCATATAGAGGCATTTGGTTACAGTGTTCAAATGTGTGACCATATAGTTACCATATCTACCTGTTTTTGGCTACTCTGAAATTATGTGTGACAAACTCAACTTCATGACTTAGTCACATAAACAATTACTTCATGTGACCATATAGTGGCATTTGGTCACAGTGTTCAAGTGTGTGACCATATAGTGACATTTGGTCACAGTGTTCAAATGTGTGACCATATAGTTACCATATCTACCTATTTTTGGCTACACTGAAACTATGTGTGACAAATTCAACTTCATGACTTAGTCACATAAACAATTACTTCATGTGACCATATAGTGGCATTTGGTCACATTGTTCAAGTGTGTGACCATATAGTGACCATATGTACCTGTTTTTGGCTACACTGAAATTATGTGTGACAAACTCGACTTCATGATTTAGTCACATAAACGATAACTTCATGTGACCATATAGTGGCATTTGGTCACACTGTTCAAGTGTGTGGCGCAGTTTTGTCACATTTTATGTGTGTAACGTGACTAATGCTTCGAACTTATTCTTCATTTGTCACGCGATCCAAATTCATATGTGACTAAATAATCATCAAAAAAACAGCAGTTCCCTTTAGCCACATAAATGTTCGATGGTGTGGCAAATACATTTCAGAATGGTCACATGATTGGAGTGCATGTGTGACCAACTAATGACGTGAATTCTATTTTTGTATCTTCAGTCACATAAATATTCTAATGTGTGACGATTTGGATTTCGAGCATGTGTGACCAAAGCCCTTTTTAGGCGTAGTGAGTGTATAGTAATATCTTTAGAATCAAGCTAGCAGTGACAGGTCTGTACAACGTACAACAGAGTCACATAAACAATGATTCGAGTTGAACAAACACCGGTCTGAACAATTAAACTAGAGGATATAGGTACCATCAGTACAACAGAGTATCATAGTTTAACACAAACTTGTACTAGGCAATCTTTGTATAAAATATTTTCTTGCACATTTGTACAATATTTAAGATTAAGAGTGCCACAGGTACGCAATATTTGTCCGTAACTTAACACAGACTACGTACCTAAGTCCTTTTGAAAAATATATTAGTTGAAACCAGGTCTGTATTGACATACAACAGAGGAGACAACCAATATATTTCCCCAAATAAAACCATATAAAGACCCTAAATCATAGATCATAACATGTTTATCAACGAAATATAAAGACTACATGTCAAAATATTTTAGACTTAACGTCCTATTTCAACTTAATGTCATACATAATAATATGTTTTTATATAAAATAATATGCAAAGTTATAAGTTAAGCTTCTTAAAGACTTTAGTACAAATGCCTACCATTACATCATATTATGAAGCTAATGTTTATAAAAGTTGTTTTAAATATGCTAGATAAACCTACTGACACATCAAATATAAACCTTAAAATTTCCATTTTGTACATGTCCCCTGATGTACTATCATATCTCAACCAAATCATCAAGCTTCGTACTTTCAAATTCTGGATCCTTCTTCAGAAATTGCACTTTTACTTCCCATGCTTTTGGTAAAGCATCCAAAAGCTTCTTATTTACTTCAAGCTCGGTAAACTTGTAACCTCCTTCCATTAATTCACTCACAAGTTGTGAGTATCTTATAAATAATCCAGCAGCAGTGTCAATTGGAAGCAAATCAAAGAGATCATATTGCTTCTTTATTAACTCAAGCTTACTTTGCTTGTACTTTTCATTACCCCCACATCTAGTCTCAATAGCCTTCCAGAGATCATAAGTGATATCATGATGTTTGAACAATCTAAGTACTTCCTGTGGTAAACACAAACAAATTGCAGAATGTGCTTTGCGCTCTAAATCAAAAGCCTTACGTTCCTCTGGTGACATGCTTTAGATAGACTTAGGTGGTGCAACTCCTCTGTAGTTACCCTCAGCAACGGGTCTCTCATATCGTTCCAGAATAGGAATCCACAAGTCAGGGTCATGAAAGTCAATGTATTGCTCAAAGGGAGATCTCCAATATGCATAATCAGAATTGGCATGAAACATTGGAGGTTTACTGCTACTTCCAACTTCATTGTTGTGTTTGAGCATTGCACTAATACTTTGAATACTGTCTTGAGACATTGTAATACCTGCAAATTAAATACAAGTTCCAAAAAAATTGTTAAGGAAGCGACACTAAGGAAGTGTAGCATAACAATGGCACACTAGATTAAGTGTCGCTTGGTCAAACTCAGTCAATATCAAATGCCGTAAAGAAGTGTCGCAAAAAATCAAAATGAGAAACTCGAGTCAAGTGTCGCAGTCCAGTCAAGGTTGAAAACCGAATTCAAAAATCAAGTGCCACAAGAGAGTGCCGCACTCAAGGGTCGCAAAATCGGATTCAAATATCGCAACTAGGTGTCGCTATCAAGTGCCGCAACCAAGTGTCACAACTAAGTGCCGCAAACAAGTGCAGCTAAAACCCTAAAATATTCAAATTAAGTGTCGTGATGAGTGTCACAACGAGTGTCACAATCGAGTGTCGCAAAAATGCGTTGCAGCGACAGAAAACCCTAAAAATCAAAATTTCGTAACTCTAAAGAAAAATCAAAACCCCTTTTTGAAGCTAAATCAACCCAAATATCATGAACAATCTCGAATATCTTTGAAACCCAAACCGAAAACGTTCAAATACGAGATCAAATCTTCGAAATAACGTTGAAAGCTACGATACCAGATGTTAGTCCCTCATATATAGGATCTTGATCTGATCGTGATGATCAATTGAGTGGCGGAATCACATAATTAATCTTATGAACGAATAAACGACAAACTAAAACATGTAAATCACAAGTTGAATTGTTGTATATATGATATAAATCGATTAGCTTCGTTTACAGAGAGTTCCTAGTTGACAAATTGATTCTAGGGTTTCGTCAACCCTTAGAATAAAACCTACACGTTCTATTTTTACTAAAACTAAACCGACATAGTGACACTCGCCAAGTGTCGCTGGCACTCGTCAAGTGTCGCTGACACTCGTCAAGTGTCACTGACACTCGTCAAGTGTCGCTGACACTCGACAAGTGTCGCCCTCAGCGACACTCACTTGAGTGTCGCTCCACTCAAAATGTCACTCTTGGTGACACTTAGTCAAGTGTCGCCCTAATCTAGTAAGTGTCGCTAATTACAAAAATTCTATTACAAACTGATTAACGACTTTTACAACATTGTGACACCCGAAAAATTAGGACTAGCAATTAGTACCTAATCATTTTGTTTATACATGTAATTAGTACTATGTTAGGCTAATTGTATGTATCATTATGTATATGGTTTTATATACACACGTACGCGATTAAATTTAATCGTACATTTTCATATCGGGTGGATTCCGAAACATTACTTTTGCGGACGTTGGTGAATCAAATTATTAAATAATATTAAATTATTTAATAACCTTATCATTTATTAAGTACTATGCTGATAATTTTTAACACGTAGTTTGTATTGTATAAATAACTCGTACACGACAAAAACATGCAAAACGCGCCCAACAATCGAACGAAAACTAAAATATATTTTATAAACTCAAAATATATTATTTTGAATAAGACTTTCATTGAAAATATTGTATTTTATATTAATAACAAAAACGCACGAATTTAATGTCACGTGATTAAACAAACGTAAAACAAACGCGTAAACCGAACCCGACGCTTTTTCCAAAACATTTTTATTAAAGTTTTCAAATATTATTGAGCTAATACTTCAACTAAAAATATCAAATTTCAATCATTATTTAAAACACGTACGTATAACGCAAAACGTCTAAAAACACATTTAAACGACCGAGGAAACGAACACAACACGGAGCGCAAATACATGGAACGAAATGGGGCAAGCCCACGCCTTAGTGGGGCCCACCCCAACCGGCCAAACATGGAGGGAGGCTCCATGTTTGGTGGATCTTGTTGTTTGAATACAACACCAAACCACCACCCCTAAATTTCTCATTCTTGCCTCACCTTTCTCTCTCTACATTCTCACTCTAAAAACACACCCCTTCCTCCCTCTCCTACCCCATAATCGGCCACCACCATCATCATACTCCACCACCACCATTTTGAAGATTAACCAAGTGAAGGAAGCAAGAATCAAAGCACATCATCATCTTCTTCCCAATTCGTCTCTAGATCACTTCATTTCTTTGTAAGAATCCACTTTCTCTCTATATATTTTTCTTGCTTAATGTTTATATACATGTCTAGTAGCTCATTTAACTAGAAAATGTCTAAATCAAAGCTTGAAAACTCATTTTTGAAACATATGCATACATACTATTTTCTGACCAGAAAAATGACCTCACGAAAACGACTATAACTCGATTTCTAGACCAAATAAACATATGAAACTTATACCAAAATTTTCGTTTGGATGTTATCTACAAAAGGTTCTTGTTTGGATACTTCTAGAAATATCCGGATTTTAATATATAAATCGATCTTTGTATGAAGGTCAGTTTTAGACCAAACCGGACCTCTAGTCCTTCGCGATTTTATTTACCTAACGAAACGACCTCTAAAATTCACAGAAAAATTAGGTAAAATACTAGAGATATAGATGATTATGTGTTATTTCTTTCATAATTATTTGCGGTGTAAAAGTGGTCAAAACCGAGGCTTGAATCGGTTGGTAAAACAGAAAAACATAATTCTTAAGCGATTTGGCACACGTTTTAAAAACTGACACTTCGGGTTAACCACAATACGAAACGATAATTTTTATAAACTTTAGAAACTCATTTATAACTTGTGTAAAAGTTTCGGGTCAAACCAAGGTCGTTTTTAAAACGTGGGTGCGCACATGCTAGATCTGATCAGACGCGGGTGTCGCATCAGGCCCAGCCTGTACGCGACACTTACCCGAGTGTCGCCAACTTTCACAAAATTCATCATATGCGACACTGACTTTAAGTGCCGCACCCATCGAATGTCATTCTTCTGCGACACTGATTTGAATGTCGCATAGACCCAAATGTCGCTACTTGTGACACTATCATCGAGTGTCGCCATAATTATTTTACTCTTAATCAACGACACTTATCTGAGTGCCGCTACATATATGAGTGTCGCCAATAGCGACACTTACATGAGTGTCGCAATTATCAGAAATACAAACCAAGCGACACTGACCCAGTGTCGCAACCCACTCTAGTGTCGCACCTAGTGTCGCAAGTCACAGAATCATGAAAACACAAATTTCACTAAGTGTCGAACACTTACGATAACCAAATTTTATACGACACCACTAGTACACGAAAACACATATACTTTAATAAGTATACAACGAAACACATAATAATACTTTTGAATTATTGTTACGAAAACTCACTAACGGGCCGTACATGTTTTCAAAACACGATCAAACAACCAAAAGTATTTGGACATAACTAGTTGAATGAACAACTAGCATAGATGGTATGTAGAGACCTCTACTTATATTTATAACCTCGCGCGTTTAGGACGCCCGACAGGTTACAGTCTACGGACATCATAGCTTTGCTTATTGCTACATACTCATCAGATTCAGGTGAATCTCACAGCCCCGCTTTTTACTGTTTTTACCTCGGGGTGAGGATACATGCTTAACTTTTATTTACATGTGAACAGAAGTACAAGACATCAATATATACTGCATGAGTTGTTTTGCTAATCTTTGAAGCCATCCACTACATAGTTTGTTTATATGGATTTAGCGTGAATGTTAGTGTATGGTACCATATGGGATTGACAATCCCCGTCCGGGTTAGCAAGCACTAACTGGTCAAACAGACGCATTATCATTTGTTCACACGAGTGTAGATTAGGCACTCGCAGGGAGGCACCATCGATCAGGCACTTGATTATGATCCTGACACCTCAGTTAAGCTCAAACTATGGGCTCATGGTAGTCATATACACATATTTATTTTGCTTGGTTTCAAACATTATACTAAATCTTGTGGTTCATACATTGTGATTTATTTATACAAACATGTGAGCTCACCAGCTTTTAGCTGACCTTTTAGCATGTACTCTTAGGTTCTCAGCAGCAGTAGGTCTGCTCACTTTGGGTACTTAGCTCGAGTCGCATGCAAACATCAAGACATTTTCCTGCATTATTATATTTTGTAAAAGTAGTAATTCCATAGAATCTCTCCGATAGGGTACTGAGCTTTTGTAAACATCATAACTATTGTAAACTATTGCTTCAATCAATGTATTTTTGTAAACGACGCATGTAGATGTCGTTCATTATATCTTTGTGCTGTGATTACCGGATTAGTTGCGCCCCGACCCGATTCGCTTCAGCACGGTAAATTTGGGGGTGTGACAGATTGGTATCAGAGCCTAAGGTTATAGTGAACTAGGTTGCATTTAGTGGGCCTAGACTATGACCGTTAGGCAGTATTTCCTTATTAGGTATGACTGGTTCAGGGATTACATCATACGAGTTTAATTTAACATAGCTTGATCAACTATGTACAATTAAATAAAGATGATGTAGGAGCTGAAATGGTTATGTCGAACAGGGATACATTAGTTGACTCTGACCACGAGAGAAACGGGACTCAAACATGTTTGTGCTAGACACACTAGGCTATATTATATGTATTATATATATATATATATATATATGCCTCACTCACTAACGCTCTTGCCTCAGAAATGGCATACAATCCACACCTAGCACCGACCAACACAGATGATGAAACTCGAACTCTACCTACTACTGAGGAAGTAACCACCTTACCTATCTTACCCACACAAGTTTCTCCTGAACCTCTCTACTATATGACTGGAGAGGCACGAGTAACATGCAATCACGGGAGGGGTACCGGATCATTCCGAGCTAACCCTTACCTAAACCCCACCGGGGACACCTTAACCAGAACACGCCATCCAGCTTACCCCTGTAAGTGGGATTGGCTACCTACAACTCTAAACCCCTGGAGGTCTGAGGAAAACATATAAATTCCTGCTGACCCCATGGACATCTCTCCGTACACTCAAGAGCCACTACACCACACTATTCCGGTGTTACTGCTAGACTACACCGTCATGAAGAATGACTTGAAATTTTGGAACGGGAACAACATGTAGCCTGTATGTACCGGATGCACCAAGCTCATGACCGTATCACACAACTGTATCAGGAGCAAGAAGACATGACCCGTACTTTGGAAATGATCCATCAGCAAGTGATTGATGACAGAAATATGGTTGACCTCCTACAAGCAAGTCTGGAAGAATGCGAGTTATGCTCACAAGAAGCGGAACAACACTCTCGCATGTTGGAACAACGGTTGACCTTGGCTGAAGAGAATGCCAGCCAAACCAGCAGACTTGCAGAAACCGTGGAACGCCTTGTCACTCTAATGTCACGAGTGAACCTGCGTCAAGATTAGTGTAGTATCTATCTTGTAATCTACTAGCTATTCATGTAAAACTTTGTAATTCGACCGGATGTAATAATTCCCGACACCTTTTGTAAACTCGATGCTTATGTAATCCTTTCAAACTCATACCTTGTATGGTCTCTAGTCTTATAATCTAATGAAATATGGTTATCACATTGTGCTGTTGTATATTATTTCCTTATATATACATGTGTGATACATCATAACCTTTGTACAAACATCTTACTCATCTTTCTCTCTTTGTTATTCAAGCATCATGCCGCCAAGACGACAAACTTATATCCAAGCTGACATCAATCGACTAGTTGCCCAAGGTGTAGCAGATGCGCTAGCTGCTCGGCAAAAAAGCTCAGGCACTGGGATACACTGAACAACACCCCTCCATCCAAACCCTGCTCTTACAAAGATTTTCTCAACTACAAACTCTTGAACTTTAAGGGCACTAAAGGAGCTATAGGTTTGTTGAGATGGATTGAGAAGATAGAGTCAGTCTTTAGAATCTGCAACTGCACAGGAGACTGCAACGTTAAGTATTCCACCTCCACCTTCTTGGATGGTGCACTCACTTGGTGGAACACCCACATGCAAACCGTAGGGATTGATACCGCCTATCAACTCCCCTGGGAAGACTTGAAGAAAATGCTCAGGGATGAGTACTGTCCCCGAGAAAAAACTGAGATTGAATTCTGGAACCTCACAGTTAAGGGAGATGACATTTCTAGTTACACTAATCGTTTCCATTAGTTGGCACTCCTCTGCCCAACTATGGTAGATCCGGAGTACAAACGGATCAAAAGGTACATCTGGGGACTCCCAGCAAAGATCCGGGGAATGGTTACTACTTCAAGCCCTAGAACCATCCAAAGTGTCGTTCGTATGGCACACAGTCTCATGGCTCAGGTTGTTCGCCGAGCCACCCCTACAGATAAGAATACCGGTAACCAATCAGGGGACAACAAACGAAAGTGGATTGGGAACCCCAACAACCAAAATCAGAACCAACAACCCGCCAAGAAGCCAAACACTGTTAAGGCTTACACCTCCGGTTCAAAAACCAAAAAGGGCTACACTGGGAACAAGCCCTTCTGTTCAAAATGTCATTGCCACCATGACGGTTCTTACGGTACACCTTGCTGCAATTGCCAACATTATGGGCATCTCACCAAGGACTGCAGGTCTACCAACACCAATACCAACACCAGCGGCAGCCAACCAAAGCCATGCTTTGAGTGTGGCAACACTGGGCATTTCAGAAACGATTGCCCGAAACTGAAGAATAAGGGTAACAACAACAACAATAACCCACGAGGTAGAGCCTTTGTCCTAAACTCTGGGGAAGCCCGTCAAGACCTGGATGTGGTCACGGTAACGTTCCTCCTAAACAATTTAACTGCTTCTTTTCTATTTGATACTGGTGTGGATAGGAGTTTTATATCTGTTGAATTTAGCCCATTACTTAACATTGCTCCTGTTGCCTTAGATGCTAAGTATATTGTAGAATTAGCTAACAGCAAGTTAATTGAAGCTATCAGTGTGATACCCAATTACACTTTAAACCTAGTCGATGAACTCTTTCCCATTGACCATATACCTGTCGAGATCGGGAGTTTCGACATCATTGTTGGCATGGATTGGCTATCCAAACACCATGCTAAAATCGTCTGCTTTGAGAAAATCGTTCGTATTCCTCTCGTCACTGGTGGTACTCTAATCATACAAGGGGAGACCGGTGTGACGAGGCTGAATATCATATCATGCATGAAAACCCGAAAGTATTTGAGAAAAGGGTATCAAGCAATCCTCACACACATTATGGAGAAAAAGTTGGAGGAGAAGCGACTTGAGGATGTGCTTATCGTTCGTAACTTTCCAGAAGTCTTTCCCGAAGACTTGCCTGGCCTTCCGCCACCTAGACAAGTCGAGTTCTCAATCAATCTTATGCACGGCGCTGCACCCGTGGCACGAGCACCTTATCGGTTAGCACCATCCGAACTTCAGGAGTTGTCTACTAAGTTGCAAGAACTCCTAGATAAGGGATTCATTAGGCCAAGTTCCTCGCCTTAGGGAGCTCCGATCTTGTTTGTGAAAAAGAAAGACGGTTCGTGAAAAAGAACCGCTATCCACTTCCCCGCATTGATGACCTGTTTGACCAACTTCAAGGGTCGAGCTTTTATTCAAAGATCGACATACGGTCAGGTTATCATCAACTACGAGTTCGCGATGCCGACATCCCAAAGTCATCTTTCTGAATTCGCTTTAGGCGTTATGAGTTTCAAGTGATGCCATTCGCTTTAACAAACGCACCAGTTGTGTTCATGGACCTTATGAACCAACCGAATGTGCAAACCATATCTCGACAAGTTTGTCATTATCTTCATCGATGACATCCTTATCTATTCGCGCAACAAACAAGAACATGCACAGCACCTGAAAACCATCCTAGAGCTACTTAAGCACGAGGAGTTATATGCCAAATTCTCTAAGTGTGAGTTCTTGATGCAAACTGTTCAATTCCTTGGACACGTGATTGATAGTTAAGGAATATATGTTGATCCATCTAAAATCGAGGCTATCAAGTGCTGGCAAACACCTACTACACCGACTGAAGTACGCCAATTATTGGGCCTTGCTGGGTACTATCGGCGATTTATTGAAAAATTCTCAAAAATAGCCCAACCTCTCACGACACTAACTCAGAAAGAAAAGAAGTTCGACTGGACTGATAAACAAGAGTCAGCATTTCACCTATTGAAACAAAAGCATTCCAGCGCACCAATCGTATCATTACCCGAAGGCAACGATGACTTCGTGGTATTCTGCGATGCTTCACACCAAGGTCATTGCCTACGCCTCTCGACAACTCAAAATCCATGAAAAAAATTACACCACTCATGATCTCGGACTAGGAGCTGTAGTGTTTGCACTCAAAATTTGGAGACACTATCTGTACGACACTAAATGTACAATCTTCACAGATCATAAAAGTCTTCGGCATATCTTCGATCAAAAGGATCTCAACATGAGGCAACGTCGATGGGTCGAGTTGCTTATCGATTACGATTGCGAGATCCGTTATCATCTAGGCAAGGCTAACGTTGTTGCCGATGCCTTAAGCCGAAAAGAACACTCAAAACCACTTCGAGTCTGAGCCCTCAGTATGACAATACACAATGATCTCATCATTCAGATTCTTACCGCTCAACTCAAAGCACTAAAACCTGAAAACCTGAAAAACGAGGCCTTGCGTGGCATGGATAAACAGTTCGAAACAAAACCTAACGGGGACAAATACATCTCAAACCAAATCTAGTTACCTACTTTTGGGAACCTGCGAGACTTGGTGATGAATGAAGCTCACAAGTCTAAATACTCTATACATCCCGGTGCTAACAAAATGTATCACGGCATCAAAGAGTTGTTGATAACATCATATAATATCATATTTATACACTTATAATCCCTACATTGTATATACTTTAATTGCATTTCTATTAATTTAGATACTTAATTATTTTATATTTGCAATATAGGTATAAAAAGTGAAGAGTTGAAGAAAAGAACGAGAAAGGAACTAAAATTGAAGAAAAACCAAGAAAAGATAAAGACTTTGAAAGAATAAAGTTTAAATGAAGATTAAATTCCTATTATTGAAGAATTAGGCCGAGAAAAGAGTTAAGATCCGTAACTGAGAAGAAGATAGCCCAAAAAGAAGCCTGGCCCGACTTTGGAATATTCTGGAATTATAGATCAACCGGCGGTTGAATATTAAATATTAAAGTCGGTTATAAACGCGGAGTTTGACTTGGAGTCCATGTACTCTAACCGGCGGTTGAAATGTCCAACCGGCGGTTGGACTGGCGGTTCAGAAAAACTATAAATAGAGGCTTAGGTTAGGCTAAACCATATACGATTTCAATATTCAAAAGTCAATTGTTAGGGTTAATAGTCGACTAAGGCACGAATTTGAGGGTTAGAAGCTAGGGTTTTAAGGTTTTTAACCCTACGAAGAGTAAAATTCGTCAATCTGTTCGATTTCTTTATCCTTGTAACTTCAATAATGTTTATTAGGTTATTTAGGATTGTGTTTAATTGTTTTTGATTAAGAACTGAAGCTTTTATCGTGTTTGCTTATATGAATATTATTTGATTTTTAATTGAAATTCATGTTTATGTTGATATTGAATTATTGAATGTTTATTATGCATTAATAAGTTATTGTATTACATTATATGAGTAAGTTGTTCTTGACATGATTAATCAATTTATATCACAAACTTCAATAATGTCTATTAGGTTTTTATAAATTAATTAACTGTGTTTTAGTCTTGACATGAATGTTTCATGATAGATAAAGAGCATGTAACTTATGATTGTTAATTAATATCGTAATTTAGCATCATTGTTATGAACTTGCTATAATAAGCGGATGATTCTTTTAATAGACTAAGTTATAGGAATACTTATGGAATGTTCTCTGCGGTATTGATTATATACTTATAATAAAGTTAAAGAATGTTTTGGAGATTTTATATATAAGCGTATCACCTTTAATTATTATCAACATTCCAATAAACGTGAAGAAAGATTATAATTTAAATAAGGCTAGTATAAGTAAATACAATATCTTATCTATCTTATCTATCCTAATCTCTATTAATTATCCTAATTGATTTAGTTTATTTGAATATCTGTATCAAAGTAAATATATGTTCGAACGGAACTAAAACGTACCCCCTTTTATCTGTAATATTAATTGTAATTAATTGTGAATAAGTTGTAATATTAATTTAGGGTTAAATTAAGAATTTAGTATTCCCTGTGTTCGATACCTGGACTTACTTATAAAGCTATATTATACGAACATGTTAGTCTTGCATGTATTGTGTGATATTATTTCCTTTATCTAAAACTAGTTATTATTTTAATAGACTACTCAACACACATCAGTTGTATTGGTGGCCGAACATGAAAGCTGATATTGCCACGTATGTCAGCAAGTGCCTCACATGTTCTAAGGTCAAAGCTGAATATCAAAAACCCTCCGGTTTACTACAACAACCAGAAATCCCTCAATGGAAATGGGAGCAGAAATCCCTCAATGATAGTATTAAGGGTGTTTCCTTTAACACTCAAGGATGGAGCCAAGAGATGGATTAATAATGAACCAGCCGGATCTATTACTACATCGGAGGATCTTCGTACCAAATTTCTGAAAATGTATTGCATTCCATCAAAGACTTCAAAGATGATTGATGAAATAAGAAACTTTAAGCAAAAGTCTAATGAATCTTTATATCAAGCTTGGGAAAAGATATAAAGAAATGTTACATAAATGTCCACATCATGATTTGAATGTGCAACATGAAATTACTGTTTTCTACAAGGGAGTTGATCGTGCAACACGTCAACAATTGGATGCGCAAGCACCAGTACCTAAAAACACTCCTGCATTAGCTCGTGCTGGAATAGAAGAATTGGCAAAACATTCACAGCTATGGGATGATGGATCAACCGGAAGGAAGAAATCTCTGGAAGATAGTGAAGGACTTGTAGCTATCACAGCTAAACTGGAAAGTTTAGGGAGAGATATCAAAAAAGTTAATGAACAAGTTCACGCTATCAGAATTGGATGTGAAATCTGTGGAGGAAATTATTTGAAGACAGAATGTCCAAATAAGGATGTAGATGTAGCCACTGAAGAAGTCATGTATGGGGATTTCCAAGGAAATCCAAATTATCGCCAAGTGACTAATTACAGAAGAAATAATCAAGGTGAAAATGGGCAGTATCAACAAGGAGCACTAGGATTCTTTGTTAAGACTGGACAGAATTCATCGATATCTGATAGGATGGGATCTTTGGAAAATGTAATAGTAAAATGTGACACCCGGTCAAAAAGCGCATTTTTTGCGCCAAATTTAAACCTTAAATACACGTATTATATACACGTTATTTCGAAGGTATTCAAGCATTATATATAAATATATATATATATAATAACGTAAAATGATTATTTAAAAATCGCGTAAAATCAATCTGATAGAACACAGAAACATGGAAACAAAAGTTAGTACAAAACATTTTCAAATGATATATTATTGTTAAAAATAATATTTATTTACTCAAAAAATATTTGAACACATTTTTGTACACCGAAAACTATCCGTCAAGTTGAGTTAAAACAAAGATATAATTTTATATCTCACTAAAAGTATTTTTATGAAATACTTCGATTAAAAACATATACGATTTCGTATTTAGAAAATTATCATCTAAAAACATTAATTTATTTTACGATCAGGTACAAAAACAAGGGCATTTTATACTACGTTTGGAGACTGACTAACTCACTTTTTGGGTGGGCTGGACAAGATCCGGATTCTTTGGATCCTGCCCCACGACCAAGACCAAACACACCCTTGTATCAATCATCTCCTCCTCCATTTCATTTATATCATCATCATCATCCATTTTCTTCCTCTTTCTCTCGGTGGAACCACAATAACAATAACAACATAATAACAACGCAAGAACAACAATAACAACATCAATAATCATCACTTTGTTCTTCATCATCATCGATTATCTTCATCATCATCTTCAGTACCATCATCATCCCACTGTAAGGAAAATTTTACTCAAATTCCTTTCTTTCATAAAATTTGTTATTACAATATATACATACTTAGATGATAATGAAAGATCGTGTAACAAAAACTTTATAAAAATGATAAGTTGGCGATGATGATTCTTGGAACAAAAATATACTCACGGGTATAAAATTTAGCAAAATATAATTGTAATAAATGGGTAAAATTTCTTGGTAAAAGTTAGTGTGTTATAATCTACAACTTTGGTGCAAACTTAACAAAAATTATAGCAAAAACATGATTTAATTTCTGGACTGAAAACTGGGTTTCGAACAGAGTACAAGCAAGAACAATCATACCCGAACGGCTCAGAAAAGTGAACCGATCGGGTGGGTAAAGGGAGCCGAACGGCTCAATAAAGATAACCGATCGGGTAAGGCTTTAAAATGAGTGAAAGCCACACGGTTGCTTAGTAAACTACTACTTACATAACTTTCTTAATATAGAAACTTCTATTAATGGTAAGTTATCACAATTTTATTAAGTATATATTATTATTATAATAAACGTAGATAATAATATTTATTATTATTATTATAATTAATTTCATATATATATATATATATATATATATATATATATATATATATATATATATAACGACAAATAATATGGGTATAAATATATATACATTCGGATAAATATATATCTACAACGAAACAATGAAATTATATATGATATAACTCGTACGTTTTATATATGTACTTTTTCAAAGTATACAACGAAACGGGTATAAAAATAATATCTTTTTGAAAATTATTATTACAAAATCATCACCAACGAATAATACACATTCTTAAAAATCAAACGATATTTCTACACAATCAAATCATTAACATAATTTCAAGTACTCATGTTAATATATCTCTTGTGTTTAGGACGCTAGAGGTTACTAGTTCGGAGAACCCTATCGCTTAATTTCTGCTATACACGGCTAGACTCGGGTGAGTCTCACATCCCCACTTTTACTGTTTTTAAACTTTGGGTGAGATACAATGCTTACTTGTTTTCGTGATCACAAGTTATTTGATTAGTTAATTTAATTATTAACTCGGTTAATTTAATTTGGTTATCATTGTCG
The DNA here is from genome assembly GCA_963422505.1 of Pseudognaphalium luteoalbum. Lineage (NCBI taxonomy): Eukaryota > Viridiplantae > Streptophyta > Magnoliopsida > Asterales > Asteraceae > Pseudognaphalium > Pseudognaphalium luteoalbum. Next base: position 113,778,016 of record OY730195.1, read on the forward strand.
GTCTTGATTTTCTTTGTTCGGGTATTGCATGAGTGTTTTAATACGGGAAAGTCCTCATCATTGCATGATTCGTTAACTTAATAAGGCGCGATTACTAAAAGATAGATCTATCATGGGAGTGACGTCCCCGTCCGGGTTGCTAGCTACAACCACGTACAAGCGGGCATTTTAGTAATTGTTATGGGTGTTGACACCGTTCAGGAGGCACAAATCGGGTTAGGCCTCGAACCATGGCTTAATGCAATACAATGTCATTGTTGGTAAATCTAGTCAGAAACCTTAATTGGTATAATCATAGTTCGGTAACCTTAATGGGTTAATCATTGTTCGGTATTAAATCGCCGGATAACATTGTGTATCACAACATGCTTTATGATAAACCTGTGAGATTCACCAGCTTTATAGCTGACCTTTTAGTGTTGTATTCTCAAGTGATCGGCAACAGTAGGATGGCCTACAGGATACGCTAGCTAGTACGAGTCGCATGCATCTACACATATATATGAAGATTTTCTTGCATTATGTGTTGTATAATGGTTATGTATTAAAATCTTCATAATCTTTTGCGAACTCGCTACCATTGTAAACTTATAACTTTAAACTATGTATTACTTTTGGGAAAATGTATAAACGTCTCATGTATAGTCGTTTGTTTGTAATCTTGATGTTTTGATATTTGATTAGTCACACCCAAATCGTCGCTTTCGCAAGTCATGAAATCCCGGGTGTGACATAAAACTTATTAATGCCAATAATAAGAGGTTGGATGACTCAGACGCAAAAATGCGCAATCAGGAAGCATCTATCAAGCAGATTGAAGGCTCTGTTCATCAAATAGCCAAAGTCTTACAAGAAAGATTCCCAGGAACTTTACCAGGCTTCACAGAAACAAATCTAATAGAACATGCTAAGGCTGTGATAACTAGAAGTGGTAAAACTTCTAACTCTCCTATTATTACTCATAAAGTTGTTGATTATCGGACATATTGAAGATTCTAGTAAAAAAGAAGTTGAGAAAACTTCAAGTACAGACCAGGAATTTGAGAAACCAAGAGAAAATCCAGTATTCAAGGATTACACACCCCCACCACCATACCCTGCTGCTCTAAGAAAAGGAAAAGATGAAGAACAATAACATAAGTTCTTAGAGAATCTGAAACAGCTGCACATCAACATACCATTTGTGGAAGCAATTCAACAAATGCCAAAATATGCCAAATACTTGAACGAGCTGATAACCAACAAAAACAAATTGGATGATGTGACCAAGGTAACGATGAATGCAAGACGCTGAGGAACAAATTACCACCTAAAGTCAAGGATCCAGGGAGTATTACAATACCTTGCTTAATTGGTAACATGTCTATTAATAATGCATTAGCAGATTTAGGAGCTAGCATTTCGTTAATGCCATATACTTTATACACCCGATTAGGATTAGGAGAACCTAAACCTATCCGAATGTGTATTGAACTAGCTGACCGATCAGTACAATATCCCAAGGGCATGGTAGAAAATGTTTTAATTAAAGTCGATAAATTTATTTTTCCATGTGATTTTGTTATCCTAGATATGGTAGAAGACCATAGAGTCCCCATTATATTAGGAAGGCCATTTTTAGCAACTACCCACACTTTAATTGATGTGTTTAAAAGACAAATTACTATGCGGGTTGGGAATGAAAAAGTTGTTTTCAATGTTAACGATTCTATGAAATTTCCTGATTACGTTGATGATAAATGTTATTACGTAAATTCTTTCGAATATATGGATAACACAGTTTTGCAGAATTTCTTAGAAGATGATCATTCAGAAGCAGAAGCAAATATTTTAAAAGGATGTACCAGAAAAATGGAAAAGATTACAACTATTGAGGAATTTGATATAAAAAACGAGGAAGAAGATGCGTTATTTCAACCAGAAAGTGATATAGCCATCATCTGTCAACAAAAGCAAGCAGAAACTAAATTGGTTCAGCCAGTTGCTGAAATTATAAACAGGGAACTGCTTCCATTTTCTGTACATGGAATTCCTTGTTTATGATCAGAAGTATTTGAAATTAAGACATCTTATGAAGAATCACCTCAATTGGATTTAATGGAATTACCATCTCATTTAGAATATGCATTCTTACAAGGAACGTCAGAATTACCAGTGATTATATCATCCAAATTAACGATTGAAGAAAAGAAGAGTTTGATACAGGTGTTGAAAGAACATAAGAGAGATATTGCATGGAAGATAACATATATCAGAGGCATTAGTCCATCTTATTGCACTCATAAAATACTAATGGAATCGGATTTCAAGCCTGTGGTACAACCACTCAGAAGACTTAATTCGATGGTAAAAGACGTTATCAGGAAAGAGATAATTAAGCTATTGGACTCTGGACTCATCTATCCAATTTCGGATAGTCCATGGGTACGTCCTATTCATGTAGTACCTAAGAAGGGAGGAATAACTGTTGTGGCTAATGAAAAGAATGAATTAATTCCTACAAGAACAGTTACAGGATGGAGAGTTTGCAAAGATTACCGAAAATTAAATGATGCCACTAGGAAAGATCATTTTCCCTTACCTTTTATTGATCAAATGATAGAACGGTTAGCAGGTAAGGAATTCTATTGTTTTCTAGATGGATTTTAAGGATATTTCCAGATTCCGATTACGGCAGAAGATCAAGATAAAACTACTTTTACTTGGCCGTTTGGAACTTTCGCCTACAGAAGTAGGCCATTTGGATTATGTAATGCGCCAGCAACATTTCAACGTTCTATGATAGCAATTTTTCATGATATGGTAGAAGACTTTATGGAAATATTTATGGATGATTTCTCGGTATTTGGTGATTCATTTGAAGTATGTTTGAAGAATCTTAAGAAGATGTTGGAAAGATGCGAGGTATCTAATCTTGTACTTAATTGGGAGAAATGTCATTTTATGGTTCGTGAAGGGATAGTGTTAGGACATAAAATTTCCAAGGTAGGGATTGAGGTTGATCAAGCAAAGATAGAAGCAATTTCGAAATTACCTCCTCCTACAAACGTTAAAGGTGTAAGAAGTTTTCTCGGTCATGCTGGATTTTATAGACGTTTTATTAAAGACTTTTCAAAAATCGCAAGACCAATGAATCAGCTATTGGAGAAGGATGCTAAATTTATTTTTAGTAACGCTTGTTTAAAAGCATTTGAGATCTTAAAAGAAAAGTTGGTCTCCGCCCCAATCATGACTGGGCCAGATTGGAATCTACCATTTGAGCTAATGTGTGATGCAGTGATTATGCGGTAGGAGTTGTTCTAGGACAACAGATAGATAAAAAGTTCAGACCAATTTATTATGCCAGCAAAACACTAACGGATGCTCAAGAAAACTACACAACTACGGAGAAGGAATTATTAGCAGTTGTTTTCGCATTTGATAAGTTTCGATCTTATTTAGTATCATCTAAAACTGTTGTTTTTACTGACCATTTTGCTTTAAAGTATTTGTTCAATAAACAGGATGCGCACCCTCTTTTGTTGCGATGGATTCTCTTGCTGCATGAATTTGACATAAAAATACGTGATAACAAAGGAGCTGAAAATTTAGCAGCTGATCATTTATCAAGATTAGAAAATCCAGAATTAGAAGCATTAGATGAATCAGAAATTCAAGATATGTTTCCAGATGAAAAATTGATGGCTGCGGAAGAAATCTCTGATATACCATGGTTTGCTAATTATGCTAATTATTTAGTAACTAAGATTTTACGTACAGGTATGGATTATCAGAAAAAGAAGCGATTCTTTGCTGATTTAAAACATTACTTCCGGGAAGATCCGTTTCTATTTAAATCATGTGCAGATGGTATAATTCAAAGATATGTTCATGGAGAAGAGAGTAATAAAATTTTAGAACATTGTTATAACGGACCTGCTGGAGGACATCACGGAGCAAACTACACAGCAAAAAAAGTATTTGATGCATGTTTTTATTGGCCAACGATTTTTAAAGATGCTCAGGAATTTGTTAAGAATTGTGATGCATATCAACGTTCGGGAAATATATCTAAAAGAGATGAGATGCCACATAAATGGATTCAAGTCTGTGAAATTTTTGATGTTTGGGGGATTGATTTTATGGGACCATTTCCCGTAAGCCGAGGTAATAAGTATATATTAGTAGCTGTAGATTATATTTCTAAATGGGCAGAAGCAAAGGCATAACCTACAAATGATGCAAGGGTTGTGGTTCAATTTTTAAAACAATTATTTTCTAGATTTGGTATTCCTAAAGCATTAATTAGTGATCACGGTACTCATTTTTGTAATACTTAATTAGAAAAAGTTTTAAAGAGATATGGGGTATATCATAGATTTGTTGCACCTTATCTTCCTCAAACTAGTGGCCAAGTTGAAGTAACTAATCGAGCACTAAAGCGGATTTTAGAAAGATATGTTGGAGCAAACAAAAAGGATTAGTCTGATAAGTTGGATGATGCTTTGTGGGCTTTTAGAACAGCATTTAAAACGCCAATTGGATGTATACCATATAAATTGATTTATGAAAAAGCTTGTCATTTACCTGTGGAATTAGAATATAAAGCTTATTGGGCTTTACGATCATGTAATATGGATTTGGATGAGATAGGAAGGCATAGATTTTTACAACTTAACGAGTTAGATGAATTAAGATGGAATGCTTATGAGAATTCGAGATTTTACAAAGAACGAACTAAGAAATTGTACGATGCACGTCTTAAGGGAAATAAAGATTTTGATGAAGGAGATCGTGTACTTTTATATAATTCGCGTATTCCTCTTTTTTTCCTGGCAAGTTGAAATCTCGATGGACCGGTCCATTTGTAGTTCATAAGATTTTTTCAAATGGTAGTGTTGAGTTAATTCATCCTAATGGAGGGATATTTAAGGTTAATGGTCATCGTTTGAAAAAATATTTTGGAGATTCAGTTGATGTATCAGAGGACGTTATTCCTAATCTCCAATTACAATATTGATAGAATAAATTAATATTCGAGCTTAACGACTTATGAACAATACTCAAAAGCGCTTCTCGGGAGACAACCCTTGTTTTATATGTTATCTTTATTTTTATTTATTTTGTAGCATAATGAACTTTGTGGGTGTGTGTCGCACCCCCAAATTCGGGTTGCGGAAGCGAATCGGGTCGGGGCGCGACTAATCAATATACACAGCACAAAAGATATAATGAACGACCAGTACATGCGTCGTTTTACATTGATATTGATAAAACAAAAGTTAACATCAAAATATTGTTTACATTAGCTCGGTTTGAAAATGAGAGATTAAGTACATAATTAATCTATATAAAATATAATAATGCAGCTAAAATCTCTGATTGTTTGCATGCTAACTCGAGCTACTAGATCTTGATTGAGCAGTCCAACCTACTGCTGGTCACCTGTGATACATGCTAAAATTGGTTAGCGAAACGCTGGTGAGCTCACAGGTTTGTATGTCAACACATATTTGTACGAACCGCAAGATTTTATAATATAATTTAAAATGCAATTAAGCAAAATAAAAGTTATACAGGCATGAGCACATAGTCTGAGCTTAACTTGAGTGTCAGGTCCAATTAAGGAAACCTAACTGAGTTGCCTCCTACGAGTGCCTAATCTATACTCGTCTTCCCAAATGCTAATACGTCCGTTTGACCAGTTAGTGCGTGCTAACCCGGACGAGGATTGTCAATCCTATATGATATCATATACTAACATTCACGCTACAGATGTATTACCAAACTATTTGTTGGAGGGCTTTAAATTGATTAGTGAAAACAACTCATGTAGTATTTGATTGATTTGTACTTGCGTTCAAAATGTAAATAAAACGAGCAATGTAATCACACCCCTGATTGAAAAGCAGTAAAATAGGAGCCATGAGACTCACCTGAGCCTTGAATGTTTATCAAAATAAACTTGAATTGATTAGCTGTGAATTGATGTCCGAAGACTTGTAACCTGTCGGGCGTTCAAAACGCGCAAGGTTATATGAGTGAGTAGATGTCTCAACAGACCATCTATGTTTGTTGTCCAGTAATTTGTTATATCCAAATGTTTGATTGTTCAACTTTGTTTATCAAAAACGTGTACGACCCGTTGGTGAAAGTTTGTAATAATAATTCTTTGAGTTATTATTATTAAGTTTGTGTCATCATATACATTGTTACAGTATGTATCATGTGTGGTTATAAGTTGTTACCCATGTTCAATACTTAGTGAAAAACAAGTCCCATACATTCTGTCTTTAGCGACACTAGTGTCAGTGTCGCAAGTTATGCGACACTAGGGTCAGTGTCGCAAGTTATGCGACACTAGGGTAAGTGTCGCAGTGTATGCGAGTGTCGCAGGTCATGCGACACTAAGGTCAATGTCGCAGTGAGTTTATGTGACATTAGGGTCAGTGTCGCAGGTTAAATAAAATTTCAATAAGTAGCGACACTAATAGCGGCACTATGGTAGTGTCGCAGGTAATGTCGCAGGTAGTGTCGCAGGCCATGAAACACTAGCGTCTGGTCAAATTTTCCATTTTTAGCCCAATTGTATCCAAGTGTCGGTTTTTCATTCGGGAAACTTTCCAAAATTAGTTTTTGGTCCAAGTTATTAACTAAGTCACCCAAACTCATTTTTGTTACCATTTTCCAAATATAGTAAGTTTTTCGAAATCGAGCCACTTTTGTTGACTTGGTCAAATTTACTCGGTTTGACCAAAAAACTTTCACCCAACCCATATATCAGTTTATAGAGTTCAAATAAATTATCGGTTCATGTCGGAGTTCACCAAAAGTGTCGGTTTTTATAAAAGTCCCAAAACTACAAGATTTCATATTTTCAACTTTTATCGGTTTGTTTCGCCATGGGTCCTACTAACTTCTGGTCCAAATCAAGTCTCACAATTTATACCAACTGATCTTCTATGTGTTTAGTTTCTAACATATGTTTTCTAAAAGTTTTAAGTCCCATCTTCATAGAGAAACAAAATAGATAGTAATGCATAGCTCAGTTTCTGATTTCACCCAGACCAGTCCCACAAATCGGCTTATAGACAAAAATACGTTCGGATCTGGTAAAAACTTGAAACATGAAAGTTGTAGATCTTTTCAATACGCAATTTTTTTTAAAAAATGCATCTTCTAACTCTTCCTAGAACTCAAGATATGACGTTTTTAGTGAGCTGTGATTTTCTGGACAGATTGTGTACTCTTTGTATATAATGCATAAAAACGCATTTTGAGCTTAAATTTGGACATAATCTTGTTAGATGAACTAGAAAACATATAAATAAACTTAAATAGAGCAAGAGTATGTCCTCACAATGATCCTTGAAGAAAGGAAGGTAGGAAAGAGATGAGAAGCTCTTGAGGTCTTCTTTTCTTAAAACACTTTTGTAAATTAATGAAGATGAAGGTGGTGGTTGATGGTGGTTTATGATGGTGATGTGGTGGTGGAATGGCTGATTATTTTCAGTTGTTTTAGTGAGAGAAAAGTATAGAGAGAGCTAGAGAGAAAATGATGGTGAAAGAGTTAGAGTGAAATGAGGATTGCATGTGCTTCTAGTGGTCTAAATGGTAAAGTCATGAGAATATGATCATGACATTGCATGAAAGAAGAGTGGGGAGGAGGAGGGGTGGCACATGGGAGGAGGGGGCCGTCCTAGGGAGCCCACACAAGGGTATTTTGGTCATTTTCTTGTTCTCAATTTAATTTATCGCATTTTACGTTCGTTTACTCGATCGGTTTGATGTCTATGTATACGTTAATCGTTTTAAGCACATGTTTATAATAAAAATTTTAAATCTTGATAAATTCACTTGAGATATTTATTCTAAATACTTGAAAATACTTATAGAACGTTCCGTTATTTATCGGCCTCGATTCACGTGCTAGTCGTACGGGGGTTTAATCGCATAACTGTTGTTTGCACGATACGAATTAATTACAAAGTATTATTATCAAAATAATATTTTGGGAAAGATAGTGTTATTAAATAATGTTATATTATTTAATAAAATTGTTCACCAACGTCCGTATTTAATTGAACCGAAATACATTCGATTTGAAACTTGTACGATTTAATTAAATCGTGTAATTGTATATATTCAATAATATATATATCGGTACATTAATTAGCCTAATACATAACTAATTACATGTATTAATAATTGATTAGGCACTAATTACTAGTCCCAATTCGACGGGTGTCACAGTGTGTTTCCTGGAAACCCTCACGAGACTATAACTCGTCCACTTGGGATACCGAGGGGTTTAAAGGCTTATTACATACGCTAAATGCAATCGTGATTAACTACCAAAGTGTGGTTTGTTGTATTTTTTTTTAAAGAGATCAAGGAGGCGACCAAATTCATCTTTCTAGCCGATGAAGAATTCTTCAAAAGTCAAGTGAGTTTTTCGTTCTAATTTCTTTTCTTCCTATTACTCACTTTATTTTTATTATTTATATACAATGAGGACATTGTATAATTTAAGTGTGGGGATGGGTTCGTAAGAAAAGAAATTTCTTTAATTATTCATTTAAGTTTTTTGTCCTATATATAAATTTTTCATAATTTACATCAAAATTAAAAAAAATTAAGTTAAATAACTAAGTATTTATTAGCTAGAATATTTTTGTTAAAAGTTTTATTTTATATTTAAAAGTTTAGATTTTAATATGGATTAACTATTTGTACATATAACGTAAGCTAATAATAATAAGTAATATATAGTTACATGACATGATGTACTAATAGGCAATCTCTATAATGATTTCTGAATTTTAAAAAAGAAATTAATAAAATAACTTATATATTATTTTATGGTACATAATATGATGTATGACATAAAAAGTCTTAATTCTTAGATTTATTATGCAATAATTTTATATATCTTGATACTTATATAAAAACATTTGGGGGTCTACAAATTGTTTCCTATGTTATGAAAAGACCCGTTCTCTAATTACTATTCTTAAAAATAAAGCAATAAGATATAAAATATTCTAAATCATATGATTATAAAATAATCAAACTACGTCGCTTTGTTATACTAAGGTATAGACTTGTCACCGCTGGTTTGATTTAAATTGAATTTGTTTTACCTGAATCAAGTTATGTTGCTTTGTTGCATGAAAATGCAGACCTGTCACCAATGTCTTGATTCTTAAAGATAGATTTTATATATTTATTTTGAATATAAAAATATGTTGCATAATTAAGTTTAAGAGTATATCATATATGGAAATCATAAGTAATGTATATACGAATAATAAAGATGTATTCAGAAATATAAGTATAGATTGTTTAAAGTGGATAAATATATTAGTAATCGTTCATAAACTATATGTTGCACGAATAATAATAATTTTTGTTTGTACTTTAAAGTTATCCATGTTAATTAAATTGTTTAAAAAGTTTTAAATTATAATCAGATTTTTAACTTTGGTATTCTGGTTTTTTAAATATTAGTTTGATGCTTATCTTATTTTTAAATTTATAAAGATAATCTACTTAAGGACAAGCAGAACTTAAGTGTGGGGATAATTGATAACATCAAATAATATCATATTTATATACTTATAATCCTACATTTTATATACTTTTATTGCATTTCTATTAATTTAGATACTTAATTCTTTCATATTTGCAATATAGGTATAGAAAGTGAAGAGTTGAAGAAAAGAACGAGAAATGAACTAAAATTGAAGAAAAACCAAGAAAAGATAAAGACTATGAAAGAATAAAGTTTAAATGAAGATTAAATTCGTATTATTGAAGAATTGGACTGAGAAAAAAGTTAAGATCCGTAATTGAGAAGAAGATAGCCCAAAAAGAAGCCTGGCCCGACTTTGAAATATTCTGGAATTAGAGATCAACCGGCGGTTGACAAGGCCAACCGGCGGTTAAATATTAAATATTAAAGTCAGTTATAAACGCGGAGTTTGACTTGGATTCCAAGTACTCCAACCGGCGGTTGGACTGGCGGTTCAGAAAAACTATAAATAGAGGCTTAGGTTAGGCTAAACCATATACGATTTCAAAATTCAAAAGTCGATTGTTAGGGTTAATAGTCGACTAGGGGCACGAATTTGAGGGCTAGGAGCTAAGGTTTTAAGGTTTTTAACCATACAAAGACTATAATTCGTCAATCGGTTCGAGTTCCTTATCCTTGTAACTTCAATAATGTTTATTAGGTTATTTTGGATTCTGTTTAATTGTTTTTGATTATGAATTGAAGATTTTATTGTGTTTGCTTATATGAATATTATTTGATTTATAATTGAAATTCATGTTTATGTTGATATTGAATTATTGAATGTTTATTATGCATTAATAAGTTATTGTATTACATTATATGAGTAAGTTGTTCTTGACATGATTAATCAATTTATATCATAAACTTCAATAATGTCTATTAGGTTTTTATAAATTAATTAACTGTGTTTAAGTCTTGACATGACAGTTTCATGATAGATAAAGAGCGTATAACTTATGATTGTTAATTAATATCATAATTTAGCATCATTGTTATGAACTTGCTATAATAAGCGGATGATTGTTTTAATAGAATAAGTTATAGGAATACTTATGGAATGTTCTCTACGGTATTGATCATATACTTATAATAAAGTTAAAGAATGTTTTGGAGACTTTATATATAAGCGTATCACCTTTAATTATTATCAACATTCCAATAAACGTGAAGAAAGATTATAATTTAAATAAGGCTAGTATAAGTACATACTATCTCTTATCTATCATATTTATCCTAATCACTATTAATTATCCTAATTGATTTAGTTTATTTGAATATCTGTATCAAAGTAAATATATGTTCGAACGGAACTAAAACGTACCCCCTTTTATCTGTAATATTAATTGTGAATAAATTGTAATATTAACTTAGGGTTAAATTAAGAATTCAGTCTTCCCTGTGTTTGATACTTGGACTTACTTATAAAGCTATATTATACGAACGGGTCAGTCTTGCCTGTACTGTGTGATAGTATTATTTAGTATTTCCTTTATTTAAAACTTGTTATTATTTTAATAGACTACTCAACACACATCAGTTGTATTGGTGGCCCAACATGAAAGCTAATATTGCCACGTATGTCAGCAAGTGCCTCACCTGTTCTAAGGTCAAAGCTGAATACCAGAAACCCTCCGGTTTACTACAACAACCAGAAATCCCTCAATGGAAATGGGAGCAGATCACCATGGACTTCATCACCAAACTCCCGAAAACACTGAGCGGTTGCGATACCATTTGGGTGATCGTCGATCGTTTCACAAAATCTGCTCATTTCCTCGCCATCAAAGAAACCGACAAGATGGAACGCCTCACTCGAATCTATCTGAAAGAAATCGTATCTAGACATAGCGTTCCTATCTCAATTATATCTGACAGAGATAGTCATTTCATATCTCGTTTTTGGCAATCACTTCAGAAATCATTGGGTACTCGTCTGGATATGAGTATTGCATACCATCCTTAAACCGATGGCCAAAGTGAGCGAACCATCCAAACACTGGAGGACATGCTAGGAGCCTGTGTAGTTGACTTCGGTAAAAACTGGAAAAACCATCTACCCTTGTGCGAATTTTCGTACAACAACAGCTATCATACCAGCATAAAAGCTGCACCTTTCAAGGCACTGTACAGTCGTAGGTGCCGATCACCTGTCTGTTGGACCGAAGTGGGAGACAGCCAACTCACTGGTCCTGAAATCATTCACGAAACCACAGAAAAGATCATTGGTATCCAAAACCGGTTGAAAGTCACATGTGATCGTCAGAAAAGTTAGGCTGACGTGAGACGCACGCATCTCGAGTTCCAGGTTGGGGATCGAGTATTGCTCAAAGTATCACATTAAAAAGGTGTCATCCGTTTTGGCAAATGTGTGAAATTAAACCCCATGTACATTGGGCCTTTTGAGATCCTTGAAAGGATTGGTCCAGTGGCATATCGATTGCAGCTACCACCTAAACTCAATAGCGTGCACCCTGCGTTCCACATTTCTAATCTGAAGAAGTGCCTGTCTGATGAGACACTTACCATTCCCCTTGACGAAATCCACATCGATGACAAACTTCATTTCGCCGAGACACTAGTGGAATTCATGGGCCGTGAGGTTAAACAGCTTAAACAAAGTCATATTCCCATCGTCAAAGTCCGGTGGAATTCACGGCGTGGTCCGGAATTCACTTGGGAACGGGAAGACCAAATGCGACTCAAATATCCACAGTTATTCATAGACTCCACTCCATCCACGACTTAAGCTAAATTTCGAGACGAAATTCTTTTACCAAGGGGAGAATGTGACACCCGACAAATTAGGACTAGTAATTCGTACCTAATCATTTTGTTTATACATGTAATTAGTACTATGTTAGGCTAATTGCATGTATCATTATGTATATGATTTTATATACACACGTACGCGATTAAATTTAATCGTACATTTTCATATCGGGTGGATTCTGATACATTATTTTTGCGGACGTTGGTGAATCAAATTATTAAATAATATGAAATTATTTAATAACCTTATCATTTATTAAGTATTATGCTGATAATATTTAACACGTAGTTCGTATTGTATAAATAACTCGTACACGACAAAAAGCGCGAAACGCGCCCAACAATCGAACAAAAACCAAAATATATTTTATAAACTCAAAATATATTATTTTGAATAAGACTTTCATTTAAAATATTGTATTTTATATCGATAAAAAAAACGCACGAATTTAATGTCACGCGATTAAACAAACGTAAAACAAACGCGTAAACCGAACCCAATGCTTTCAAATATTATTGAGCTAATTCTTCAAATAAAAATATCAAATTTCAATCATTATTTAAAACACATACGTATAACGCAAAACGTCTAAAAACACGTTTAAACGACCGGGGAAACGAACACAGCACGGAACGCGAATACAGGGAACGAAAAGGTGCAATCCCACAGCTTAGTGGGGCCCACCCCAACCGGCCAAACATGGAGGGAGGCTCCATGTTTGGTGGATCTTGTTTTTTGAATTCAACACCAAACCACCACCCCTAATTTCTCATTCTTGCCTCACCTCTCTCTCTACATTCTCACTCTAAAAACACACCCCTTCCTCCCTCTCTTCCCCCATAATCGGCCACCACCATCATCATACTTCACCACCACCCTTTAGAAGATTAACCAAGTGAAGGAAGCGAGAATCAAAGCACATCATCATCTTTTTCCAATTTCGTCTCTAGATCACTTCATTTCTTTGTAAGAATCCACTTTCTCTCTCTATATTTATCTTGATTAATGTTTTTATACATGTCTAGTAAATCATTTAAATATAAAATGTCCAAATCAAAGCTTGAAAACTCATTTTTGAAACATATACATACATACTATTTTCTGACCAGAAAAATGACCTCACGAAAATGACTATAACTTGAGTTCTATACCAAATAAACGTATGAAACTTATACTAAAAATTTTGTGTGGATGTTAGCTACAAAAAGTTCTTCTTTGGCTACTTCCAGAAATACCCGGATTTTGATGTATAAATCGATCTTTGAATGAAGGTCAGTTTATACAAAACCGGACCTCTAGTCCTTCGCGATTTTATTTACCTAATGAAACGACCTCTAAAATTCACGGAAACATTAAGTAAAATACTAGAGATACAGATGATTATGTTTGATTTCTTTCATAATTGTTTGCGGTGTAAAAGTGGTCAAAACCGAGGCTTGAATTGGTCGGTAAAACCGGATAACATAACTCTTAAGCGATTTGGCACACATTTTATAAACCAACACTTCGAGTTAACCCCGACACGAAACGGTAATTTTTATAAACTTTAAAAACTCATTTATGACTTGTGTAAAAGTTTCAGGTCAAACCAAGGTCGTTTAACCGCGTTCTCGCTCATGCTAGATCTGATCATCAGACGCGAGTGTCGCATCAGGCCCAGCATGTACGCGACACTTACCCGAGTGTCGCCAACTTTCACAAAATTTATCATATGTGACATTGAATTTAAGTGCCACACCCATTGAATGTCGCTCTTCTGCGACACTGATTTGAATGTCGCATAGACCCAAATGTCGCTACTTGCGATACTATCATCGAGTGTCGCCATAATTATTTTAATCTTAATCAGCTACACTTATCTGAGTGCTACTACATATATGAGTATCGCCTATAGCGACACTTACATGAGTGTCGCAATTATCAGAATTACAAACCAAGCGACACTGACCCCAGTGTCGCAACCCACTCTAGTGTCGCACCTAGTGTCGCAAGTCACAGAATCATGAAAACACAAATTTCACTAAGTGTCGAACACTTACGATAACCAAATCTTATACGACACCACTGGTACACGAAAACGCATATACTTTAATAAGTATACAACGAAACACATAATAATAATACTTTTGAATTATTATTACGAAAACTCATTAACGGGCCGTACATGATTTCAAAACACAATCAAATAACCAAAAGTATTTGGACATAACTAGTTGAATGAACAACTAACATAGAAGGTCTGCTGACACATCTACTTATATTTATAACCTCGCGCATTTAGGACGCCCGACATGTTACAGTCTCCGGACATCATAGCTTTGCTTATTGCTACATACTCATCAGATTCAGGTGAGTCTCACAACCCCGCTTTTTACTATTTTTACCTCGGTGTGAGGATACATGCTTAACTTTTATTTACATGTGAACAGAAGTACAAGACATCAATATATATTGCATGAGTTATTTTGCTAATCATTGAAGCCATCCACTACATAGTTTGTTTATATGGATTTAGCGTGAATGTTAGTGTATGGTACCATATGGGATTGACAATCCCCGTCCGGGTTAGCAAGCACTAACTGATCAAACAGACGCATTATCATTTGTTCACACGAGTGTAGATTAGGCACTCGCAGGGAGGCACCATCGATCAGGCACTTGATTGTGATCCTGACACCTCAGTTAAGCTCAAACTATGGGCTCATGGCAGTCATATACACATATTTATTTTGCTTGGTTGCAAACATTATACTAAATCTTGTGGTTCATACATTGTGATTTATTCATACAAACCTGTGAGCTCATCAACTTTTAGCTGACCTTTAAGCATGTATTCTCAGGTTCTCAGCAGTAGTAGGTCTGCTCACTTTGGGTACTTAGCTCGAGTCGCATGCAAACATCAAGCAATTTTCCTACATTATTATATTTGGTAAAAGTAGTAATGCTATAGAATCTCTCCGATAGGGTACCGAGCTTTTGTAAACATTATAACTATTGTAAACTTTTGCTTCAATCACTTTATTTTTATAAACAACGCAAGTAGATGTCATTCATTATATCTTTGTGCTGTGATTACCGGATTAGTTACGCCCCGATCCGATTCGCTTCCGCATAGTAAATTTGAGGGTGCGACAAACTCAATAAACGACTCAAAACCAACTGATTAACAAACATGCATTAACAAATTGGTTCAGCCGAACCATGCACCTACAACATAAAACCACTTAAGGAGATTATGGATTGTTTTGATCAATTACATGCATTTAATTTAATCTTTATGATAATTAGTACCATAACTGTGTTTTAATGTCTTATTTGATAGCTTTGTAACTTTTGATTGGCCCTAGACCTTTAATCTTTCAAGAGTTATTTGCTTCTTTAATTTTCGGCCATTATAAGCCTTCTAAGTTGTGATAGGAGGGAGTTTTGAGTTTTGAGTTTTATGAAATTGAAATTTTCTCTCAAATTGTGTTGATCATTTGAGTTGAAATTTTACCTAATTGTGGTATTCTTTGGAATCAACGTTAATTAGAAGGGTTTTTTCCTGGGTATTCGTTGAATCAAAAGGTTGAATTCGTTTAACTAATTCGTACCCTACATCAAAGGTATTAAAAAAATTATACAATTAAAAAATAACAGAAAAAGAAAAATTCCCCTCGATTATTTTTTTTAGTTCTTCCACTATTAAACACTCGTGCAATGCGTAGATTTTGAGCATATATGAATTGTATAATACGAGGTGTTTTAATAAATAGTAAAAGTTATTGATCAACCTCCATACGTAAGACCACCTTCAGTCGTGAGTCGTAACACCAGAACAACCCTTTTTAAGGTGCCACGTCAGCATAACAACGTAACACCATTTTCAACACTAGCAATGGTAACAACATAACGCCCCTTTTTGCCCTTTGGGACCCACTAAATTTTATGTTTTGAATTAAATACATGAAAGAAGAGGAAAAAGAAATAAAAGTCAGTGGGTTTCGCAAAACGCCATTCTTCCGCCCGATTTAGGTTACATAACGCCCCCAGAACGCCTCGGCCAAAACACCCCATTGCACGCCCCATAATGGGCGCGTTGCAAGTGGTCTAATCAACCTAGTAAAGAATGGATGTAGAATATTGACAAATGGTAATGTAAATATCTACACAATTGTATTACATTGAATGTTTGAGTGAGGTTCAAACGAGTATATCAACAATCAGTGAGAATGAAGAAACCAATAAGAATGCATCACGTATCACAAAGCCTACTTTCCTTCACGTTTTTTACAATTATTTATATCATAAAAAATAAGTCAAAAAATCATAAAAAACGGAGTTTTTTCTCTTCAATTGGATATCTCACAAGGTATACTTTTGGCGATTTTTTTTTATTTTTTTGTTGGGTTTTGAAAACAACTAACACATATGATACGAGCGAGTAACACATGTGATACTAGCGAGTACCACATGTGATACTAATATTGTACGATTTCTAAAATTCATAAAAAACTGTCGAAAATATGCATTGTGAGATATCTAATCGAAGAGGAAAAAACGCTGTTTTTTATGGTGCAATTTTTTATAATTTTTCGACTTACCATTTGTAAAAAATTTAATTTTTAAAAACATAGAGAAAATTGTTTTTTTGTGACATATGGTGCAATCTTATTGGTTCTCTCTGTTGGGTCATTGACCCTGCCTCCATAATTTATGTATGACAAACTGTTACTTAGACGCTGATAAGTCCTCAGTGTCCCTTCTACCTTAGTGGTTTCGCTGCATGTGTTTTCAGCATCCCTTGTAATTGTAAACTATTGTCAGCACATGTATTCACGCTAATCAACTTAGATAAATACAAGTTATTTCTAGCTGTCGGAAGACTCACTGAAGCCTCTACCTGAAGTCAGAGACTGAAGATAGAGATAGAAAATTTCTGATTGAAGTGGAAGATCAGTGGTTATCTTACCTGCTACAGCAACTATTTATGATGCAAAGTGCACGGGTCTGACAAATACTCATGTACTTGAGAAGGTTCATTCATCAAGGGGATAATAGCCATATGAACTGCGTGCAATAATACAAGAAGTCAACTACTTTCATTTGCATAAAAAGTACATTACTTTTTTTGTAAATATGTATTATTATATTTATAACACCTTTCCTAGGAACGGGCATTAAAGATTTAATAACTTCCAACAAAATATATTAAAACTTTAAACTTTATTGAATCGGTTAAAAATATTATTCGTTGAATAATATTGAGGATTTATGGCTATAAATACTCACCTCAACAACCGTATTGAATACACCTTAAACCCGCATTAAATATAACCTTTGATCTATAGCAGTCACTCCTGTTAGTCAGCGAGCTTTATGCCAACACTTAGTAGCGTTGAGATCACTGATAGTCATCAGCGTCCTTTGCTGAGTGACTTGTTATATTTAAATTTGTTAACAAGTTACAATTACTTAGATTAGTGTGTCTTTTCTCTTTCGCAAGTAATTGTTGTAAAGTATTATCTGATTTAATCAATAAAATTACTTTAAACTAGAAAAGATTGTATTCACCCACCCCCACCCCCACCCCTCTACAATCAATTGGTTTAGTAGTTATTAATTTATTCGCTTAAACGGGACTAACACCCTCATTCTCATCAAAATTATCTTTCTCATTTGAACCTCACTCTATTAAGTTTTCGTCAAACTAACTCTAATTTTCTCTATATCTCTAATCTTTATTTCTATCCTTATATTTATCTTTAATCTTTAACTACATATAATGTATACTAGCATCTTACCCGCACGAGGCGACGGTAAGATATTTACAAGTTGGTAAAAGATAAGTGATTAATTGTATGTGATCTCTTTCGACTAGTAATGTGCATTGTATTGTTATGTACGAAGTTAGTATAAGAAATTTTATTAAAGTTAGACATATTTAATGTGACATATTTTCTTTGTTTACTTTATTTCTTTTTGTATGAGTCAAACATTAATGGAGTATCATATATATAATCTTGGTGAGTTGCATAGTATCATATTTAGAGTTTTATATGATGTATATAATTTGTTTATATCCATAAATAGAGTTTTACTTATTTAAGAGAGAGAAAACAATATATTTTTTATGTAGTAGAGATTTACCATTATCTTAAATTATCTCCTTCAATTATATATAAGGAAAACCTAAATCATTCTTAGTTTGCCACCTCATCACTCTTATATAATTATATTTTATAATCTCTTCTTACATTAAAAGAAAAATCTATGCTCCATAAGAATGTGCTCATAAAACACTATTAATTTGACATATGACCCTTTACTACTTTAATATTTTTTTGTTTACCAATTAAGAAAATTTATAATTTAAATAAATACTAACTTCAAAAGTTAGGTATTTTTTCACACAAAGTTATTATCATTAATTCAAAAAAATACTTTATAAGAAGATAATATATAATTTTGGTGATGTCAATAAATTCTTTAATATAATTTATCATTTAGATACGTTTAACTTCATATATATATATATATATATATATATATATATATAAATTCTTTAATAAGGTTCACGGAATGTTTCGCATTTCACATAAACTGTGAACCTTAATTTTTTTTAGTTCATGGATAGTTTTTAACTTTTTTCAATTGTGAACCTTTTTTTTTCAACTGTGAACCTCTTTTAAAAATGATTCACGGAAAGTTTTAAAAATTTTCAGTTGTGAACCTCTTTTTTTCAACTGTTAACCTTAATTTTTTTTAGTTCACAGAAAGCTTTTTACTTTTTCAATTGTGAAGCTTAAATTTTTTTGGTTCACGAAAAGTTTTTAACTTTTTTAGTTGTGAACTTTTTTTTTAACTGTGAACCTAAATTTAGGTTCACAGTAAGTTTTTCACTTTTTCAATTGTGAACCATATTTTTTTGTTTTGGGTTCACGGATGGTTTTTAAGTTTTTCAATTGTGAACCTTAATTTTTTTTAATTTTCGCATTTGACTTTATTTTATTTTTTAAAAAATATATATATTTCACACAATTTTTTTTTTGTGTGAACCTTATTTTTTATGGTTTACTTCAAAGAAAAAATAATAAAAAAAAAGGTTCACACACTAAATATGAAGGAAAAAGTATTTTCATCGATTTTTTTATCTCCACCCCTATATATATATATATATATATATATATATATATATATATATATATATATATATATATAAGTTAGATTAGATAGAGGGTGGAGATGTGTTTTCATTGTTTTTTTATCTCCTTGTTTTCACAGGATCCCATTCCTATATATATATATATATATATATATGTTCATCTTTACAAATAGTATATATTGTATAGCATGTTTTTTCCAATATACGTACACTTTCAAATCTTAACACAACAAAACTCAATAAATGTTTTTTTTTTAAAGAAGCTCAAAGTTATGTCCATATAATTCATTCAAAAATTATTTAAAATTTATTTTTAAAATAAGTTTAAATCCATAGTTCATCATCCTACATAAAACATATGAGCAATAATAACGACATATAACTAATAGTTTTAAGTTGGAAGATTAACATTAACATATTTAGAATTATGGTCATAAGGGATGGGTTATTGCTTAGCGGAACCCAAATAACTTACTAGTTTTCAATACAAGGAAATGATTCAATTCTCCTTTTACTCTTTTATAGTAAGTATTACCATTAATAAAAGGGCTTAGTGTCCTGAAATGCAACCAACTTTAGTCGGATGTCTATTGTGTGTAACTAACTTTAGGAGTAGTGAAAGAATGTAAGTAACTTTCAAAAATGGTGTTTTAATGTAAGTTTGCTAACGTGTCACTCTTTGAAGGTCCCACGTGGCAACCGGAGGTGCCACGTGGCATCGGGAGAGTTTGGCAACTCATCAAACTTACATTAAAACACTCTTTTTAAAAGTTACTTACATTCTTTCACTATCCCTTTAGATAGTTACACACAATAGACATCCGACCAAAGTTGGTTGCATTTCAGGACACTAAGCCCTTAATAAAACTATTCCTTATTACGTTTCTATCTATTAGTATAAGAGGTTTTAAACTCATGTATAAACAGGAGCTTTATGAAATATAATAGGCTTTATGGTATAAATCACCAACGTACTCTTCTTTTTGTTTCGAGATCTTCAACATCTGGTTTTTAATACTATGGGCACCAACATATATACTTGTTAGTTAGTAGAGTACATGGCTGACAAAATACATTTACCCTTAATACAACTTTGGGGCATATTTGAACATTGAATTGGGCATTGAATCACTTCCCTTAAAACCGTACTCGTATTAAACTTCAATATATTCAATTGATCACCAAATACAATATCAACCACTCATTGTGTCTAAGATAGGTAAAGCTTAGAAACTACGGATTGATGCAAGTCTAGATCAACAACAACAATGACAACAACTAAATAAAACGATGGTACTTTGAACAGCCGTGAAATACAACACAAATGATATAAACTTAGCAAACTAATCCAATCCTGAAAATTAGTTCAACTAAGAACTGATGTGCCGCTTAGTTTGAATCTACAAACCCTCACTTCACACCCTTACGGAATATAGGAATCCTCCCCACTTGCTGATATCCACAATTGGACCGGACACCAATTGATAATCACAAAGATTTAAACAAGAGAAATGAGTTCTCAATGCCAATTCAAAATGTGATGATTTTCATCTTACATGAGGTGCCCATTTATAGGGGAAATACATGATAAAGAAATATATGAATCTAGACTGATTACATTTAATGCATGATAGTTACTAGGAAAATATTTAATAGCGGTCTTCTCAACTTTTGAAAGCTGGTTAGCAATTCCCATGGCTGAAATTATTTAAAAGAATATAATTCTTTTAATTAATTAAAGTGACAAGTGATAAACGTCAAAATATACTAATTTATAATACCAATTTACCCCTTGTTTGATAGGTTTCTAATGCATTTTGTATGAATAAGATACTTATTTCGTTCATATTTGCATTTAGGAGTTAATTCGGAGCTTGGATCGAAAAGGAACAGAAAACGAGTTAAATCGTGAAGAAAATAAGCTAAAAGAGTGAAGATATGAAAGACTGATTTGGATCAAAGTGTAAATAAAGCTCGAATCGGAAAAAGAATGAAAGATGAGCTGAAAATGGAAGAAAAGTGTAAATGCTGAATTTTCTGCGCGCTGTTAGTATTTTGGGCATAACTTCTTCATACGAACTCCGATTGGGGTGATTCAACTTGGAGAATTTAGCTAACAGAGAGGGCTACAACTTTCGTTTTTAGCATTTTTTCTGAAAATGCATCCATACGCCGTATGGAATTTCATACGGCATATGGATTGAAAATGGGCTGAAAACAAGGTATCGCGGGCTGGACTTTATGGGCTTTTACATCCATACGCCGTATGGAATTCCATACGCCATATGGATGACTTTTTCAGCTATTTAAGTCCGATTTTAGGATTTTCACTTATAACTTGATCACCAAACCCTAATACGATTAGCAGCCGACCAGAGGGGGTTTTTCCCTCATTTTGGGAGCATTTTGATGGTAGAAAGCAAGAAGAATTGAAGTCTTTCAATTGTTCGTTCATATTTTCGGTTTCTCGGTTTGAATACGTTATTCCTTTTCATTTGATTATGATTTTGATTTCGTTTTCAAATCTGATTTTCTGTAAGAATATGATTGGCTAGACTTCTTATGCATTTGTTTAGATGATGATACTTAGATGATGGTTTGATTATTGAATTGCGAAGTATATTGAATTTTATGAATGTCTATGTGTTTACGTGTTGATCCATGGTTATTAATTGATTATTCATAATTACCTAGCGTGGTTTTCTACTAATTTGATATTGGTTTCCTTGTTAGTAGAGAATTATTGATGATTGTTGATTTATATTGATAATTATTGCTAGATATATTGAGTTTGATAGGCTGGGATAAATAATTGTGAATAATTGTTAATGAACATGATAACTACAAATAAGTTATAGACTTTTTGATTCATGTCGCGAAAGTAAATCACATAGACGGCGTAGGTTTAATTTAGAACATAAATCGGTGGGCAACATTAAGTTGAACTGTTAGCGTGATGAAAACAACCTATGTGTCTTTCTTAATTGTGTTAGATTAATCTACCTCGAAAAGGGGATTATCTTAACAGTTATATCGTAATAAAATTCATGTTCTAGCAATTCAATAAAGTGATAACCAGATTCTAAGGAAAGTAGTCTAAGCAAATGCATTTCTTTTATCATTTGAATCAAGTATTTTATTTGATTAATTGTTTTGGCAATTTATTTATTTTTATTTAATTTAAAATTTTAATTAAATTCATAATTGTTTGTCAATTGTTCGATCGGAACTAAAACGTCCCTCTTCTATTTATATTACTTTATTTGTGTAACAATTTTCAATTTATTTATAATTGACATCCGTTCCTCGTGTTCGACTCGGACTTACCGTGTTATACTATTATATGACCAGGTATTCTTGCCTGAGTTGTGTATAGTAAGTGGGTATTTTCCATTTATAAAACTTAACTCTGTTTATGTAGCACCAAGTTTTTGGCGCCGCTGCCGGGGAGCGGTTTGATTCAATTTGGTAAATTGGATTTTGTTTTCTGTAAATTATAAGTTTTAATTTAATTTTGTTTACCTGTCTATTTGTATTATTTTGTGTTTAGGGATTAATTGTTTAGTCGTTTTGTATTTAAGAGTCTTGTTCTACCATTCGTATTTGGAGGACGATTTTAGAAAGTATTTACGATCTCTCTTTGAACCACCCATCGATCAATCGGAACAAGCTTTAGAAATGGCAGACGACATCGCCAACATGACTCTTGAGGAATATTCGAGCAGAAGGCGTAGCAACCTTGGCCTAGGAGTAGTGAGGCCCGCGATTGCAGAAAACGTTGAGTTCGAGACAAAGGGACAATTCCTAAAGGAGCTTAGGGAAAACTCGTTTCGAGGAGAGGAGAATGACGATGCTAACGAGCACGTGGAGAGAATCGTCGAGATCGCCGATATGTTCAACATCCTTAACATTACATGCGATCAAGTCATGCTCCAAGTGTTCCCAAAAACACTCAAGGGAGCCGCAAAAAGATGGATTACTAATGAACCAGCTGGATCCATCACCACGTGGGAAGATCTCCGCACAAAGTTTCTAAAGATGTACTGCCCGCCATCCAAAACGTCGAAGATGATCAACGAGATTCGAAACTTCAAGCAAGACTTTGACGAGTCACTGCACCAAGCGTGGGAAAGGTACCAGGACTTGATGCATAAATGTCCACAGCACGACCTAAACGACCAGCAAATTATAATGGTATTCTACAGGGGAGTGGATCGTGCTACAAGACAGCAATTAGATGCTCAAGGGCCTATCCCGAAGAAGATTCCTAGGGATGCCTTAGCAGCTATTCGCGACCAAGCAAAGCATTCTCGGTTATGGGATGATGATAACTCTAGGAGAAAGAGGACAATTAGCGATGATGATGGACTCGCCGTCATAACTGCAAGCTGGACAGCATGGGAAGAGACATAAAAAAGGTGACCGAGACTGTCCATGCAATCCAAGTAGGGTGTGACAACTGTGGAGGAACGCATTTAGTCAAGGATTGTCCCAAAATGAATTCTGGAGAAGTGAGAGAGGAAGTTAAATGTGTGAAAACTCACGGAACCTACTGCCAAGGCAGTGGGGAATTTTTCCTAAGACCATACCAGGAAGGAGGTCGCTAGTTCAGCCAGGCTCAGCTAGAGTTTTTCACTAAGGAACAACCCTCGGCAACCTTCCCTGAAAAGAAATCTAATTTGGAAGAAATGATAGGGAAGTTTTTGATCGCTAACAAGAAATTTATTGCTAGGTCTGGACAGCGGATGGACACCATTAAAGCATTAGTTCGGAATCAAGGAGCGGCGATCAAGCAAATTGAGGGAACCATTACTAGCATATCTAAAGTTCTCCAAGAGAGACCCCCGGGAACTTTACCAGGATTCACCGAAACCAACCCACGAGATCACGCAAAGATAATAACTACCAGAAGTGGAAAGGGTCATGAAAACCCTAAATTTTAAAAGAATCATGTGTCGAAGCTTTTGCCTGAAAGGGAGAAGGATGCGGAGGTTGCTAAAAATCCAAGGATGAACACAAAAGCTGATCAAATTGCTAGGGATAAACAATATGCGAAGGA
The DNA here is from genome assembly GCA_963422505.1 of Pseudognaphalium luteoalbum. Lineage (NCBI taxonomy): Eukaryota > Viridiplantae > Streptophyta > Magnoliopsida > Asterales > Asteraceae > Pseudognaphalium > Pseudognaphalium luteoalbum. The sequence continues at coordinate 113,802,545 of OY730195.1, forward strand.
TCATGCACCACCCCCACCTTACCCAGCAGCTTTGAGGAGAGGAAAAGATGAAGCTCATTATCACCAATTTTTAGAGAATCTGAAGCAGCTTCATATTAACATTCGGTTTGTGGAAGCCATTGCCCAAATGCCTAAGTATGTGAAATACTTAAAGGAGATCTTGACTAATAAGAGCAAATTGGCAGAAGAAGCCACGGTGATGATGAATGAGCGATGCTCAGCCGTGATGCAAAACAAGTTTCCACCAAAAAGGAAGGATCCAGGGAGTATCACTATACCCTGTCTAATTGGTAATTTGAACATTGCGAATGCACTAGCAGATCTTGGGGCTAGCATATCCATTATGCCTTATACTATGTACGCTAGACTTGGGCTAGGAGAACCTAAGTCCATCCGAATGTGCATCGAGTTGGCCAATCACTCTGTTCAATACCCCAGAGGGATGGTTGAGAACGTTTTAGTCAAGGTTGATAAGTTTGTGTTTTCCTGCGACTTTGTGATTCTCGACGTGGTAGAAGATCCCAAGGTACCTATTATTCCAGGTAGACCCTTCCTAGCCACTTCCAGAGCGTTGATCGATGTTTTTAATAGGAAAATAACCATGAGGTTGGGGGATGAGAAGGTTGTATTCAATGTGAATGAATCTATGCAATATCCGGAATCAGTGGATGAGACTTGTTACTTTGCTAGCATGAGAGAATTATCTAAGGATGACGAGAGTTTGCAAAGTTTGAAGGGTGACGTAGATTTAGACCCAATGATTCTTGAAGAATGGACGGGAAACCTCGAGGAAATCCGTGACATCGAAGAATTCGATAAATTGCTCGAGGAGATAGAGACAACTTGCGATGAGGAGTTAGAGAACGAGGGCATCAAGCTAAAGGAGAGTAAAGGGTCAATCTTGACAAATGGAATCTCGATCAAAACGGAGACGCGAATTACTATGCATGGTGTCCAATGTTCGAGAGCCAAGGTGTCGGTGGTTAAATCCTCTTTTGAAGAACCACCCAAGTTAGAATTGAAAGAGATGCCGACTCACCTTGAATATGCAAATTTACAGGGGGATTCCGACCTGCGGGTAATCATTTCAGCACATCTTTCAACTCATGGAAGAAAAAGATTTTTCTTGGCTTTGCGACATTACTTTTGGGAAGACCCATTTTTGTTTAGAAAGTGTGCTAGTGATGTTGTGAGAAGGTGTGTTCATGGAAAAGAATACGCAAGAATTCTAAGTCATTGTCACAATGGTCCTACTAGAGGGCATAAGGGACCTAATTACACATCACGAAAGATGTTGAAGGAAAAGGCACTACCTATAAAAGATGCATGGGTTGTGGTGAAGTTCCTTAAGCATTTGTTTTCACGATTTGGAACGCTAAAGGTTTGGATCAGTGACAGTGAAACACATTTTATGAATGCACAATTGAAGAAAGTGTTAGGGATGAATGCTTATGTTAACGCTCGACTATATATGGAGCGCACCACGAAATGGCATGATTCACGCTTTAAATCAAATTGTTTATTTGAAAAAGGTGATAAGGTCCTCCTATACAGTTCTCGTATGCATTTGCTTCCTGGTAAGTTGAAGACACGCTGGACAGGACCTTTTGTGGTAGAGAAAGTTTATCCTTTTGGTGTTGTTGATCTGCAAGGTCATTCTGGAAAAACTTTCAAGGTTAATAGAAGTCGTTTGAAGAGATACTATGGTGATGCAAGGGGCTCCAAGCGTGATTTGGAGATAAATTTGAGTTAAGTTGTGAAGCAGGATGTCGAGCTTACCGACGTGATAAACAAAAGCGCTTTCGGGAGACAACCCGTTATTTTGTTATTTTGTTTTATTGTTTTTGCTTGTAGGTTTGAACTTTGTGGGTATGTTCCCTAGAAACCCTCACGAGACTACAACTCGTCCACTCAGGATACTGAGGGGTTTAAAGGCTTGTTGCATACGCTAAATACAACCATGATGCCTACGGAAGTGTGCTGTTGTATTTTATTTCAGAACCAGTTCATTCATGAATTTTTCTTCTTAATCAGGGGAGTTTTTCTGTTTCACTTCTTTTCTATTCCCTAATATTATGTTTCTTTTTGCAATGAGGACATTGTATATTTCTAAGTGCGGGATAGGGGAAAAGAAGTCTATTTGTCCTAACTGATCAGAGTGCAAATATTGGTAGATATCAATTTAAAAGGGGCATTCTGTATTAGTCAATTTTCAGTCTAAATTTTTCTTTTAAAATTTTAATTTTTCTTAAGTTTAGTAATCTTGTAACAATATTGGGAAATTCAAAGGAATAAATTAATCTTAAATGTTTAAATATGGGATAGTTCATTTTGTGATGTATCGATAGACAGTCTGTATGAAGGTAGTTGAGCTCTTAAGAAATTAATAAATGAAGTAGGTAATTGCCTAAAGAAATTTTTAGCAAGGTATAACTTTGGTTTTAAATCTTATATGTTAGCTTACCATAGTCCTCATTCTAAAAAATCTTGTGACCCTCATTTGGAAATATAATGGGTGATGTCTCCTCTATTGTACGTAAGTACAGACCTGGTTTCCGTCAGTATATTTGCTTTTATCTAAAATAAAATAAATAAAAAATGAAAATGAATAATGTATAGATATATCTACCAAAACCAAGTTATGTCGCTTTGTTGTACTGAGGTACAGACCTGTCACCAATGTCTTGGTTTGAAAAATGATGGATTTATTTGGATTTCTTGATGAGGAAAGTTGTGGCTTGTTAATTATATAAGAGTATTTTTCTATTGAGATTCAAAGGTAAAAGCCTGCTAGAATAATAATGTTAAGCTCAATTACTGTAATTCAGATTGTTTAAGTGGACAGCAATATCGATAATCCTAATGAATCATCTTATATGTCTAATAATAACTCATGAAGAATTTGATTTCCTGATAGAGTTTCTTGATTGCTAGATTTAAGGTAAAATTAGTTTTAAGAGTAAGATTTAGGTTGGTAAATGCTAGTTAGTATGTAAGTCCCTACTTTCCAATATTTTGTCAGTTTATGATTTTAACCGATAAACTACTTGAGGACAAGTAGGATTCAAGTGGAGGATATTTGATAAATGCCAAAATGTACTAATTTATAGTACTAATTTACCCCTTGTTTGATAGGTTTCTAATGCATTTTGTACGAATAAGATACTTATTTCGTTCATATTTGCATTTAGGAGTTAATTCGGAGCTTGGATCGAAAAGGAACAGAAAACGAGTTAAATCGTGAAGAAAATAAGCTAAAAGAGTGAAGATATGAAAGATTGAATTGGATCAAAGTGTAAATGAAGCTCGAATCGGAAAAAGAATGAAAGATGAGCTGAAAATGGAAGAAAAGTGTAAATGCTGAACTTTTTGCGCGCTGTTAGTATTTTGGGCATAACTTCTTCATACGAACTCCGATTGGGGTGATTCAACTTGGAGAATTTAGCTAATAGAGAGGGCTACAACTTTCGTTTTTACCATTTTTTCTGAAAATGCATCCATACGCCTTATGGAGTTCCATACGGCGTATGGATTGAAAATGGGCTGAAAACAAGGTATCGCGAGCTGGACTTTATGGGCTTTTACATCCATACGCCGTATGGAATTCCATACGCCGTATGGATGACTTTTTCAACTATTTAAGTCAGATTTTAGGGTTTTCACTTCAAAACTTGATCACCAAACCCTAATACGATTAGCAGCCGACCAGAGGGGTTTTTCCCCTCATTTTGGGAGCATTTTGATGGTAGAAAGCAAGAAGAATTGAAGTCTTTCAATTGTTCATTCATATTTTCGGTTTCTCGGTTTGAATACGTTATTCCTTTTCATTTGATTATGATTTTGATTTTATTTTCAATTCTGATTTTCTGTAAGAATATGATTGGCTACACTTCTTATGCATTTGTTTAGATGATGATACTTAGATGATGGTTTGATTATTGAATTGCGAAGTATAATGAATTTTATGAATGTCTATGTGTTTACTTGTTAATCCATGGTTATTAATTGATTATTCATAATTACCTAGCGTGGTTTTCTACTAATTTGAGATTGGTTTCCATGTTAGTAGAGAATTATTGATGATTGTTGATTTATATTGATAATTATTGCTATATATATTGAGTTTGATAGGCTGGGATAAATAATTGTGAATAATTGTTAATGAACATGATAACTACAAATAAGTTATAGACTTGTTGATTCAAGTCGCGAAAGTAAATCACATAGACGGCGTAGGTTTAATTTAGAACATAATTTGGTGGGCAACATTAAGTTGAACTGTTAGCGTGTTGAAAACAACCTATATGTCTTTCTTAATTGTGTTAGATTAATCTACCTCGGAAAGGGGATTGTCTTAATAGTTATATCGCAATAAAATTTATGTTCTAACCATTCAATAAAGTGATAACCAGATTCTAAGGAAAGTAGTATAAGCAAATGCATTTCTGAATCAAGTATTTTATTTGGTTAATTGTTTTGGCAATTTATTTATTTTTATTTAATTTCAAAGTTTAATTAAATTCGTAATTGTTTGTCAATTGTTCGATCGGAACTAAAACGTCCCTCTTCTATTCATATTACTTTATTTGTGTAACAATTTCCAATTTATTTATAATTGACATCTGTTCCTCGTGTTCGACTCAGACTTACCGTGTTATACTATTATATGACCAGGTATTCTTGCCTGAGTTGTGTATAGTAAGTGGGTATTTTCCATTTATAAAACTTAACCCTGTTTACGCAGCACCAACAAACTTAGTAGAAATCTAGATTATCAAAGTTTGTCACAATCACTTGAATATTCTTGATTTCGTTCATGGTGATCGTATGCTTGTTGTGAATCAGTAGGGCACCTGCATCATTCTCCCCATTGAAAAGATTTTGCCTCAAAATCAGGTTGTTGCAGCTCTTCAAAGTGTTCCGGATACATGGGCTTAGATCAGCAACATTGAACGTACTTGAAACTTAATATTCTCCAGGCAACTTGATCTTGTAAGCAATGTCATTGATTTTCTCAAGTACCTCAAATGGTCCATCAGCTCTTGGTTCCAGCTTCGATTTCCTCTTTGATGGAAATCCTTCCTTCCTTAAATGCACCCAAACTTGATCTCCGGGCTTGAAAAGAGTTTGTATCCTGTTTTTGTTTGCATGTTTCTGATATTTTTCATTGAACTTTGCTATCTTTTCTCTAACTTCACCATGCAACTTCTTGATCTCCTTGGCCCTTTGGTTAGCTTCAGCACTATAGTAACTTATTGCAACCTTGTTTCCAACCAAATCAAGTGGCGTGTGTGGGTTAGCTCCATAAACAACTTCAAATGGGCTCTTTCCGGTTGTTCTACTTTCAGATCTGTTGTATACAAATTCAACATGTAGAAGAACTTGATCCATGCCTTGTGATTCTTCTTGACCAGAATTCTCATCAGTGCTCCCAGCGTACGATTTACAACTTCAGTTTGACTAGTACTGAATAAGTGCTTTGTACCCATGGACTTCCACAATGTTCTCCAAAAATGACTCAAAAACTTTGTGTCCATATCAGATACAATGGTTTGAGGGACACCATGAAGCTTTTCAATCTCTTTAAAGTACAATTCAGCAATCTTGACAGCATCATTAGTTTTGTCGCATGGCACGAAGTGAGCCATCTTGGGTATAAAGGTTTGGCTGAATTTTTGAAAGTCATGTTCTTTTTAATAGACTTTTGCTGGACTTCAATCTTTCTTCCCAAAACACAAACATCTACAAATGAATAATAAGAATGCATTCCCACAGCACTAGCAATCTGAGGCCTCAAACCAGAAATATATCGGCATATTGTCAATTCCTCGGGTTCCGTCATGTCACATTTAATCATCAACAGTTCAAATTCTTTAGTATTCTCATCAGCAACCTTGTTACCTTGCTCAAGATGACACTAAGCATTGTAATAATCTCGCATATAAGTAGTTGGCAGAAATATTTTCATTTTCTTTTTCATTTTCTCCCAATTCAGAATTTTATCTTTTCTATCCCTCTTCTTTTGATTATTACGATCCCGATTTCGATCTTAGGTTGAGTGGTTAAAACGTTTAAAACAAAGTTAAGTTGTTAAAACGAAAACAAATTGAAAGTTGAGGGATTAAACCATTATTGACCCTATGTTGAGTGGTTAAAACATTTAAAAAAATTGAGTGGTTAAAATGAAAACAAATTGAAAGTTGAGTGATTAAAACATTATTAACCCATTATAATTCAAAATGTGATGATTTTCTTCTTACATGAGGTAAAATATAGGGGAAATACATGATAAAGAAATGTATGAATCTAGACCGATTACATTTAACGCATGATAGTTACTAAGAAAATATTTAGGGTACTACTAAATCTACCCAAATGACATTTTACCCCAAAACTTTTTTTCTTGTTTTTATAAATTTTAACTAAGTTGATCAACTTTTTACTTTGATCGAGGAAGTAACAATAATAACTCTATTAAATGCAGTCAAATCTTTATTCCCTTCCAAACTAAAATTTTGACCTATTTTTAAATATTGAAACTTTTATAAAAGAAAATTTAAATCTTAATATGAGCTTTTTTTATAGCATAACAATAATTTTTCAAACAATAAAATAGAAAAAAATCATACCACTACAAAAAAATGTCATTTTACCATTATCCATCAAATTCACAAATTTAAAAAGTGTGAAAAAATAATATTATTATTATAGTGTACGATGAAATACTTTTGAGAATAGCAAGGTTTGTTTACACTACAACCATTATAACTTTACTCATTTATTTTTTTTGCATATATCCAATCCTTTGTTTTTATAAAAAAATTAATTTCTTTCATTGGCAACTTTTGTTTTAATTCAACGTATCTTTTAGTTTCCAACGTTAAATTTGTTATTATTATTATTATTATTATTATTATTATTATTATTATTATTATTATTATCAATACTTGCATCCATCTTATGATTTGCGTTACTATGCTTATTTTTTCAAGGTAACAAGACTACTTTTTATTTTTTTAAATAAACAACGAACAAACAGACCGATCCATAACACATCTACAAGTTATAATTAGCTCTTGAGAGTAACATTGTAAATATAATAAGGGGAAAGAAAAATATATAATAATTACCATATATGTTGATGCATTTCAGTATGTCTGTCAGTTGGTCTAGTTCGTAGTTTGTAATTAGTTTTGAGTTTACTGATTAGTGCGACATTGCCTGTAATGTCGCACTAGCGACATCAGTTAGTGGGCTTGCGACATTGTCTATGTCGCATGGGCCTGGGCCTGCGACATTGTGTGTAATGTCGCACGAACCAGCAGGTTTAGTATAAATACGTTTTACATATTCAGTTTTAGGGTTGATGAAAAAACCCTAAATGCAATTTGTCGAAATCCTCTGTAAGCTGATCGATTATAATATATAATATAACGTTCGGTTTGATTAATATTGCATTTGATTATTCGTTTAGTTGTGTTTATTATCTAATTATTGATTCTGCAAACAATTGGATTGACTCGTTCCGTTAAGATCCACGCAAAGGGACTAACAATTGGAATCAGAGCAGAAAAAGCTCATTTTTGGAGTATCGGATCGAGTTTGGATTGATAAAGGTAGTATTCATATTGTTTTTGTGAATATTACGTTTGTTATTTGTGTTTACAGGTGTTCGATCGTGTTTACTGGGATTTTGTGAAGGGTTTCATCGTTTGTGGTTCGTGGAAATCGATAAGGGTTAAAAAAAAATTCGATTTTAGGGTTTTTGGCCGCAGCTATTTGTGACATTGCGACATCAGCTGCGACATCATCTGTGACGTCGCCTGCGACATCATAATTTTTGACCTAATTTGGTCTTTGTGACATTGTGTTGCGACATCGTTAGCGACGTCGTTATTTTGACCTTAATTGGTTATTGCGACATTGTGTTGTGACATCTCGTTGCGACATCGTGTGCGGCATTAGACTCAACGTCGCATTTTTGATTCTTAATTGAATTATTCGCCTTCTGCGACATTAATCTCTACATCGCATAGACCTTGTGCGACATCAATCTATTGTCGCAAGTTTCAGACTGTCGGACTTTATTTAAGGATTACAAATGGCCGCTGATAAGGAAGATATTAGAGGAATTAGGGAGATGATCAAACAGAGCAACGATATCAGTTCTAGCAATAAACCTCCGTTGTTCACGACGGATATGGACTATGCATATTGGAGAGACAGATTTGAACAGTATGTAGACTTCCATTGTCCAGAACTTAGGGGTCCTCTAAAAGAACGATATGTGGCTCCGGTGGCTGAAGGAAATTATCGTGGTATTCCTCCAGCAAAAACATACAATGCTATGACACCTCAAGAGAGAAAGGAATTTGAAATAGAACGAAAGTGTAACATCCCTAAATCGGGTCTAGGAGAAACAGTTATTTCTTTAACTTTTATAAGTAATTATATTATTATATGTGTTTGATTGTAAATTCAATAGGAAAATAAGTTTAGGTGACGGTAAAATAAAATAATTCTCTCGTATTTAAAATTTAGGTTCCAGATAATATATTTAAGACGGATATAAAATACCGTATAATTGGGTCGGTTAAGTAAAGAGGCCGACCTCCTCTTTTCTTTATTTCCTAAACTTACAGTAAGTTCAAGAACACCCAACTACCATTCAAAACCATATTCAAGATTTAAAATCAAAATCATATTCAAGATAATCTAATCCGGAGTTGTGATTACTTCATTGCCATCATCATCATCAGTGAATCTTTACTTTGGATTGATTATGTAAGTGTTCTTATTTGTAAAAATGGGTTTTAACCTTAATAATGTATTTGTTGATAGTTATGCGAATTAGAAGTTTGAATTAGGTTAAGAGATGGTATATGATGTTACTTGAAGTTATTTGAGCCTTTGATAGCTTTCAAATTCGAATTTGATGTCATTTTGGTGATGAATTGAGTTTTGGTTCGAGCTGGGCAATAACAGGTCTGTTCTTGAGCTGAAGAACAGCTCAACGCGATCCCCAAACCCTAGCCAGGATCGCGTTCACTAGATATAAATGAATTATGACGGATTTTATTCTTGGGAACGCGATCCCAAGCATTTACCTGGATCGCGTTGCCAAGTGCAAATCAGTCACAGAAAGTTTTCAAAGGACGAACGCGATCCAGCCTCTTGTTCATGATCACGTTGCTCAGTGTAATTCGGTAACTGAAACTTTTCTTAAGGGGAACGCGATCCCACCAAACCTGACCCGGATCACGTTTGTCTATTGTATTTTGATGATTAAGTTAAACTGTGAACTTAAATATATACTATATATATGTATTATATGGTTACTTATGTGTGAGATTTATCAATATTGTAAATACTATTTTGTTAATGACAAGTTACTAATTTGTTATTGTGTGATATTTCAGATAAAATAAAGACTCAGTGATAAGAAACTGAGTGTTGCAACTTCTGAGGTATCGGTGAGTGGACTAATTCTCACAATTTGATTTTGGTATTAACAGTTAGTTACATCAATTTTAAGTTTATATAATTGATTGCTTTATTGATAATTTAATAATAGATTGATTGATTGAATTTATTAATTGATGAATTACTTGATTGCTAGTGATTAATTCCATGATAGTTTGGAATGATAGAGGTCAATTATATTGGATTTAGTTGCTATAGGTTAATCTTTATAGACTGGATGAACATTCGTTGTGAATTAGTCCATATTGATTAAAGATAGCAATAAACTATCGGTAAAATCTCTGTATTGGCCTGCAGTTGATTATTAAGTGTTCTTGGAGGATCACCGCGGACTGAGGATACCTCAAGAACCACCGATCCTCTATTTGATTGTTTCTTGAAGTTGATTGTTGTGAATTGATTGTTATGCTAAGTTAGATTGTAAGACTTAGTTTATTCACTTAGCTTCGTGCTAATTCCCCACAATACTTTTGCAGGTTAACTTTTGGGATATTTGGGCAATTAGTGATCGTTTGAAGAAATGTTTGACGGCTGAAACTCTGATCATTTTGCGGATTAAATTGTTTTAGAAGTAACACCCAAATAGAAAAACTGTTTTGTAACTATATATGTTTAAGTTTGTAATAGTATAATACTTAGTAATGGTTTAAAGTTTATATAAATGCTTTAAACTTTATTGAATGGGATAACGCTTCCGAAATATATATATATATATATATATATATATATATATATATATGTGATGAAATCTTGGGGTGTTATAAGTTGGTATCAGAGCGTGGTTTAGGTGAATCGAACATTTTAAAGTGTTCAATCCTAAACTTAGTCATGAGGGTCAAACATTTCTTGTGATGGGGAATTAGTCATGATAGGATATTCGGTTAGTTTGCTAGTACTAACAATTAACGAATGTTGAGATGTGATGTGATTTCAGATATGGCGGATAATGAGCCACCTTCCCATACTCTTAACAATACTTCGCAAACAAATGCACCACCAGAGAATCATGGTCATAATGGTACATCTAATTTAGCTGGTGGGGAAACTGAAACTGATCATGAGTATAATTATGAGATTGGAGAATTGGTTGTTGGAACTTCAGAGAGAGCAAATTGGGTCTTCTCAACAACCTATTTATACTCACCCGTCGATTGAGACTAATGTTCCTCCTATTGTATCTTCTACACGGATTCTGGTATCTATACCTTTTGCTTCACAGCAGCACCAACAGGGTTATACTTATCAGACTTCGGGTCCTTTTTCTTCGTCTGGTTTCTCTGGTTATCAAATACCTGTTGTTTCATCATTTCAACCGTTGAGGAAAGGTTGTTCCCTTAAAACCTTTATGTCTTGCAATCCTTCCGTATATTCTGGAAGTAATGATCCTACAGTCACTTTAGACTGGTTACGTGATGTCGAGAGAAAATTGAATGTATGTCATTGTGAGGAGGAGGACAAAGTACCTTATGCGATACAATTGTTAAAAGGTCAAGCTATGTCATGGTGGGATTCGATTACGGCACCATTATCTCCACAACAGTTGAGTGCTATTAGATGGCCGGATTTTCATGTCGAGGTTTGTAAGCAATTCTGTTCCGAGTATAATCTTTCCCATATTAGACAAGAATTTCTTGAATTACAAAAGACTGATCAGATGACAATTGATGAGTTAATTAAGCAGTTTTCTGATAAATTGCGATTTGTACAACAGTGGGTTCCGACTGATCAGACTAAGATTGATCATTTTGTGAAAACTTTAGCCCCTGATTACCGTACCTCGGTTAGGTTAGCAGGTTCACTTACTCAAGCTTATGATTTAGCTCGTTCGGTTGATGGTGATATTTTAGCTAAAAGAGTATTGAATAAAGAGAAGTATTCACAAAGAAATAAAGCAGATTCTTCCGCTAAGCAGAAAGGGCAAGGTAGTCAACAAAATAGGAGATTGAATTCTGGTATTCCAACGGATAGTAATTATTGTAATAGATGTCGAGCTAGGCATAATGGTCCTTGTACTCCCCAGACATCTAGGTGTGTTAAGTGTGGAATTTTTGGACATGCTGCAAAAGATTGTACTTATCCTAATAGCGTGTGTTGGAATTGCCATAAAGAGGGTCCTCGTGCAGGGGATTGTCCAGAGGCGAAAAGACAGAGTATGTGTGCTGGTAAAGGTTCGTCATCCTCTGGTCAAAAGAGAAAGAATCCACCAGTAGCTGCTAGTCGAGCTTTTCAAATGACAGTTGATGAAGCTGTCGTCACTGAAGATGTAATTACGGGTACTTTTCTCATTAATTCTGTACCAGCTCGTGTATTGTTTGATTCTGGTGCCAATTGTTCATTTATATCTGCGAAATTTTGTGATAGACTGAAATTGATTCCCTCTTTGATTGTTAAACCTTTAGAAGTTGAGATTGCCGATGGTAAATTAGTTCATGTTACCACATCGGTAGCTGGAGCTAGTATACTTATTGAGGGTCATAACTTTCTAGTCTCCTTTTTGTTAATGCCAATTCCTAGTTTCGATGTAGTTATTGGTATGGATTGGTTAAGTTTGAATAAAGCCAATATTGATTGTCACAAAAAGATTATAAGAATTCCAATTTCTGACGGGTCATACATCATGGTTCGAGGAGAACGTGAAAGGGGTAGTTTACCGTTGATTTCTTTGTTGAAAGCTAGGAAATCTCTATCTAAGGGATGTGATTCTTATTTGGCCTATGTGATAGATAGCCAGTTAGAAAAGAAAACTTTGTCTGATATTCCGGTGGTTTCTAATTACCCGGAAGTTTTTCCTGATGAATTACCTGGGTTGCCTCTTGTAAGGGAAGTTGAATATCAAATAGAATTAATTCCTGGTTCGACTCCTGTAGCTAAGTCTCCTTATAGATTAGCTCCTTCTAAAATCCGTGAGATGATGGGTCAAATTCAGGAACTGTTAGATAAAGGGTTTATAAGATCTAGTTCTTCTCCGTTGGGTGCTCCCGTTTTGTTTGTTAAGAAAAAGGATGGTACTCTTCGAATGTGTATTGATTATAGAGAGCTTAATGAAAGAACGGTGAAAAATAAATACCCGTTACCCAGAATTGATGAGTTATTTGATCAGTTGCAGGGATCATCTTATTTTTCTAAGATTGACTTGAGATCCGGTTATCATCAGGTGCGAGTTCGTGAAGAAGATGTTTCTAAAACTATTTTTCGTACCCGGTACGGTCACTATGAATTTTTAGTTATGCCTTTCGGATTGACTAATGCTCCTGCTGTTTTTATGGACTTAATGAATCGAATATGTCGACATTTTATAGACAAGTTTGTGATTGTATTTATTGACGATATTTTGATTTATTCTAAGTTTGAGTCTGAGCATGAACATCATTTGAGATTGATTCTTGAGATTTTGAAAAGAGAACATCTTTATGCTAAATTTTCTAAATGTGAATTTTGGCTTCGTGAGGTGCAGTTTCTTGGTCATATTATTTGCAAGGATGGTGTCAAAGTAGATCCTTCTAAAGTAGAAGCAGTTATGAATTGGAATGCTCCTAAGTCTCCGTGTGAGATTAAAAGTTTTCTTGGTTTAGCGGGTTATTATCGTAAATTTATTAAAGACTTTTCCAAACTTGCTAGCCCGTTAACTAAGTTAACTAGGAAAGATGTTAAATTTGAGTGGGGTGATCAACAAGAATTATCTTTCCAAACTCTTAAACAGTTGTTGTGTCAGGCTCCAGTATTAGCCCTACCGGACGGTTCTGATGATTTTGTGGTTTATTGTGATGCTTCTCATGCTGGTTTGGGTGCAATTTTAATGCAACGTGATCGGGTTATTGCTTATGCTTCTCGCCAGCTTAAAATACATGAGAGAAATTACCCTACTCACGATTTAGAGCTTGCAGCTATGGTGTTTGCTTTGAAAATTTGGAGACATTATCTATATGGTACTAGATGTATTGTATGTACAGATCAAGTCTCCGGTATATGTTTTCTCAAAAAGAACTTAATATGAGACAGCGTCGATGGTTAGAGTTAATTAAAGATTATGATTGTGAAATCCGTTACCATCCGGGTAAAGCTAATGTGGTTGTCGATGCTTTAAGTCAAAAAGTACCTCTCGATCGAATTTACTTTATGCGTTTGGAATTTACTTGTGATTTGATTTCTCAATTGAAAGTGGCGTAGTCAGAGGGTTTGTTGGATCATAATTTAAAATCTGAGATTTTATTGAAATGAAGGAATTTATTGGTTGATGATTCTCGTGGATTAAAAACTTTTCAGTCTCGAGTTTGGGTTCCGTTGATTGAGGGACTTCGTGATTTGATTTTGACTGAGGCACACAAATCTAGATTATCTGTTCATCCCGGTAGCACAAAGATGTATAACGATTTGAAACCATTGTATTGGTGGCCGACAATGAAATTGGATGTTGCTCGAGTTGTTGAAACATGTCACATATGCTCTCAAGTAAAAGCTGAACATCAGAAACCGTATGGTTCTTTAAAACAGCGATACCAGAGTGGAAATGGGAACATATTACCATGGATTTTGTCACAAACTTCCTAGAACGCAGAAAGGTAATGATATGATTTGGGTGATTGTTGACAGACTGACGAAAAGTGCTCATTTCTTAGCCACTAGTGAGACAGCATCGTTGACTCGACTTTCTCAATTGTATATTCAGGAGATTGTTTCGAGGCATGGGATTCCATTATCGATTGTGTCAGATAGGGATTCCAGGTTTGTTTCTGGGTTTTGACAGAGTTTGCAGCGGGAGTTGGGTACCAGAATTAATCTCAGTACAGCATATCATCCTTAGACTGACGGTCAAGTCAGAACGTACCATTCAAACTCTCGAGGATATGTTGCGGGCATGTGTATTGGAGTATGGCGGTTCTTGGGATTTTCACCTGCCGTTAATAGAATTATCATATAATAATTCATATCATTCCAGTATTGGTATGCCACCTTATGAGATGTTGTATGGACGCCGTTGTCGAACACCTACGTGTTGGTTAGAAGCGGGATAAAAATAGTTTGTGGGCCCCGATATCGTCCAGATTACTGCTGATAAGGTTACCATTGCTCATGAGAAGTTAAAAGCAGCTCGAGACAGACAAAAACAATATGCTGATCCATGTAGACGACCAGTTTCTTTTTCTGTTGGTGAGCTTGTTTATTTGAAAGTTTCTCCATGGAAAGGTGTTATTAGATTTGGTAAACGTGGGAAGTTAGCTCCCCGATATATTGGCCCATTTAAGATCCGACAAGTAATTAATGACCAATCGGTTTCCCCTAGATCTTCCACCTGAATTAGCTGGTATTCACGATACGTTTAATGTTTGTTATTTAAGAAAATGTAATGTGGAGGATCAATCCCAAATCCTTCCTTTGCAAGATCTTCGTGTTGATTCAAGTAAGAAATTGGTGGAAGAACCTGTCGAGCTTTTAGATAGAAAGGTTACTACATTAAGAAAGAAAGAAATCCCTATGGTATTAGTTAAGTGGAAACATAGTTTGGGAGCGGATCTCACTTGGGAAACGGAGGAAAGTATGCGAGCTAGATACCCTAGTTTGTTTGCTTCTAGTTAGATTTCGAGGACAAAATCTTCTTAAGGAGGGGTGATTTGTAACATCCCTAAATCGGGTCTAGGAGAAACATGTAATTTTTTTAACTTTTATAAGTTATTATATTATTATATGTGTTTGATTGTAAATTCAATAGAAAAATAAGTTTAGGTGACGGTAAAATAAAATAATTCTCTCGTATTTAAAATTTAGGTTCCAGACAATATATTTAAGACGGATATAAAATACCGTATAATTGGGTCGGTTAAGTAAAGAGGCCGACCTCCTCTTTTCTTTATTTCCTAAACTTACAGTAAGTTCAAGAACACCCAACTACCATTCAAAACCATATTCAAGATTTAAAATCAAAATCATATTCAAGATAATCTAATCCGGAGTTGTGATTACTTCATTGCCATCATCATCATCAGTGAATCTTTGCTTTGGATTGATTATGTAAGTGTTCTTATTTGTAAAAATGGGTTTTAACCTTAATAATGTATTTGTTGATAGTTATGCGAATTAGAAGTTTGAATTAGGTTAAGAGATGGTATATGATGTTACTTGAAGTTATTTGAGCCTTTGATAGCTTTCAAATTCGAATTTGATGTCATTTTGGTGATGAATTGAGTTTTGGTTCGAGCTGGGCAATAACAGGTCTGTTCTTGAGCTGAAGAACAGCTCAACGTGATCCCCAAACCCTAGCCAGGATCGCGTTCACTAGCTATAAATGAATTATGACGGATTTTATTCTTGGGAACGCGATCCCAAGCATTTACCTGGATCGCGTTTCCAAGTGCAAATCAGTCACAGAAAGTTTTCAAAGGATGAACGCGATCCAGCCTCTTGTTCATGATCGCGTTGCTCAGTGTAATTCGGTAACAGAAACTTTTCTTAAGGGGAACGCGATCCCACCAAACCTGACCCGGATCACGTTTGTCTGTTGTATTTTGATGATTAAGTTAAACTGTGAACTTAAATATATACCATATACATATGTATTATATGGTTACTTATGTGTGAGATTTATCAATATTGTAAATACTATTTTGTTAATGACAAGTTACTAATTTGTTATTGTGTGATATTTCAGATAAAATAAAGACTCAGTGATAAGAAACTGAGTGTTGCAACTTCTGAGGTATCGGTGAGTGGACTAATTCTCACAATTTGATTTTGGTATTAACAGTTAGTTACATCAATTTTAAGTTTATATTATTGATTGCTTTATTGATAATTTAATAATAGATTGATTGATTGAATTTATTAATTGATGGATTACTTGATTGCTAGTAATTAATTCCATGATAGTTTGGAATGATAGAGGTCAATTATATTGGATTTAGTTGCTATAAGTTAATCTTTATGGACAGGATGAACATTCGTTGTGAATTAGTCCATATTGATTAAAGATAGCAATAAACTATCGGTAAAATCTCTGTATTGGCCTGCAGTTGATTATTAAGTGTTCTTGGAGGATCACCGCGGACTGAGGATACTCAAGAACCACCGATCCTCTATTTGATTGTTTCTTGAAGTTGATTGTTGTCAATTGATTGTTATGCTAAGTTAGATTGTAAGACTTAGTTTATTCACTTAGCTTCGTGCTAATTCCCCACAATACTTTTGCAGGTTAACTTTTGGGATATTTGGGCAATTAGTGATCGTTTGAAGAAATGTTTGATGGCTGAAACTCTGATCATTTTGCGGATTAAATTGTTTTAGAAGTAACAACCAAATAGAAAAACTGTTTTGTAACTATATATGTTTAAGTTTGTAATAGTATAATACTTAGTAATGGTTTAAAGTTTATATAAATGCTTTAAACTTTATTGAATGGGATAACGCTTCCGAAATAAATATATATATATATATATGTGTGTGTGATGAAATCTTGTGGTGTTATAGAAAGGCCCATTCTGCTATCTGTATGTGTTTAACAAAGGATGTTATGAGACTCTTTAAAACTCATGACATAACTTATGATTTGTGGAAGGCAATTGAAACGAGGTGCGCGGGCAATGAAAAGTACAAGGAGGCCAAGCTGGAATTAATCAAGAAACAGTATGATCTATTTGACATCCTTCCTAATGAAACTACTTCTGGGCTATTCACCCGATACTTATAGTTGGTAAGTGAGTTAACTGAAGGAGGCTACAATCTCACTGCACTTGAGGTAAATAAGAAACTGTTGGATGTGTTACCAAGTGCTTGGGATGTGAAGGTCCAATTCTTGAAGGAAATCAAGAATTATCTAGGATGAATTTGGACCAATTGATAGGTGTTCTTCAAGCTCATACATAGGAATTTAAGAAGAAAGAATGCAAGTCGAGTGGATTTGTACAAAATCCGATACTTTATGGAGGACAAGTCAATTCTGGCAAGAGTTACGGTGGAATGGCATTCATGACAGATATCAATTCACCATCTTATTCAACTGGGGTTCAACATGCAGCCTATGTTTCTGGTACCTCACAAGGCACACAACAACAAGTTCCGGTATCACCAGCGATTCAAGAGCAAGCTGCCATCTACACAGCTTTTCTGAGCTCTTACAAAGATTTGGTTACTCAACCAAATACCACTCTAGCGCTGACGAAAGAAGATTATGGTCAGGTAGATGATGATGATTTGGAATAAATGGATTTGAACTGGAACATTGCTATGATCTCAAGGAGGGTTCAAAAATTCTTGCAGAGGACGGGACGCAAGAGTTTGGAAGGAAATGGGAAAACATGCTTTGGTTTTGATAAGAGCAAGGTCCGATGCTATAATTGTCAGAATTTGGGACATTTCGCTAGGGAATGCGAGAAACCCAAAATGCCACCATCGGGTCTTACAAGGCCTGACCCTCCTAAAGAGAAAGAGAAAGAGAAAGAGACTAAGTCATTGGCTGCTGATAATGCCTTGGTAGTTTTTGAGCCTACAACTTCAGACTGGAATGCTCAAGCACAACAATTTCAACACTGTCTGATGGCTCATATCACACCTAAGATACAAAATGAACCAATTGAGCCTTTAAATTGTGTTACTTGTATTAAATTGACTGAATCTCTTGAGGGTTATCAAAAGGACAATTTAGAGTTGCAGGAAAAGGTTGTAAAACTTATAGAATCTAACAAGTTTTTGAAAGAAAATGAAAAACTTTATGAAAAACATATTAAGGCTCACAAGTTACACACTCAAACTTATAAAGAAAAGGTCTTTAGTCAACAAGATGCAATTAATAGTTATCTTACTGAAATTGAATTGTTGAATAAAGAACTATCTGATTTAAAAAGTGAGTTCGATAACCATAAAAGCAAAATCTTAGGTTCTTCATCCGCAACTTTTGTCTTTAATGAAATCGTTAACAAGCAAGGGACAGGCGGTAAAAAGAAGGCAGGACTTGGTTATAACCAAGTAGCACCACCTTCCCATGCCGAATATTGTCATGCGCCTGTTAAGGAAGGCCTTGAAGAAGTTTCAGTTGATTATACAAAGCTTTATGGTATTCAAGCTAAAGAAGCCAAGCAAAACAAACTGACAAAGGAGAAAACCAAAAGGCCAGAGTATCCCTTGCCTCAGTTTGTTAAGCCTGAATATGAATCTCCAATTAGTGTTGAGGAGATTGTTGAGATAGAGGATATTACCGATCAGGAGTATCCTGAGGTTAAAAGGGTTGAAGTAAAAAATGAGAAAGTGATTTTAAAAGGGGAACCGGAAATTAAGGTTCAAAAAGAAAAAGGAAAGGAAAAGGTTTTAAATAAGAAACCTCAAATTTTACAGACACCTGTAAATATTTTGAAATGTAATTCAAATGTGCAAAATGAAAAAGTTTCTTGTGATAAACCTTCTACCTCAACCCTTCAATCACAACAAGTATTTTCTAAAACATGTTCACAATGCTCATGTTCTAGAAATGCTTTTCTACCTTCTGCGGTATGTCCTCCGCCTCAATTTTTTGTTGAGACTCGTTCTTGTTTCTACTGCAAGAGACAAGGACATTTGATTAGTGACTGTCCCAAACTTTCTCATCAGCGTTATGGGAGAGATATGCCTAGGACATCTGTTTATCGAAATTCATTTTCAAAATCACCACCTAGGCGTTATTCAAACTCTCCCAAGCCTGCTGAGAAGCCGAGTAATGTTGGGCAAAATTCTTTGCCAAAGCTAAAACCCGACATTACTCCTAAGCCAAATTCCGAACCATCAAAAGTTTGGAAATGAAAAGAGTCTGTTGTGGACTCTAATGTCGTCAACAATAACACATCGGATACAAATTTTGATTTGTTTAAAAATAAAATTATACCTGATGTGCTTATTGTTGATGACTCTGGTAGACCTAAATCTGTAAAGGCTTGGGTCACCGTTTCTCACTAATCTCCTTATTTTTGTGTGTTGCAGCAGTCTGAACGTGTGAAAGATAGTGAATGGTTTATGGATAGTGGCTGCTCGCGACACATGACTGGCGATGTGTCTCTTCTTGTGGATATTAAACCATACGCAGGAGGATATGTTGTCTTTGCAGGAGATACTGGAGGAACGATTTCTGGTAGAGGAACGCTAACAAATGGGAAAGTTAGCTTTGATAACGTGAATTATGTGGCAGAACTAAATCACAACTTGATGAGCATTTCACAAGTATGTGATAAAGATTACATCACGTCATTCACAAAGACTGAATGTGTGATACTGAAGCCAGGGTATGTCATTCCTGAGGAATGGGTGCTAATGCGTGCACCTAGAAGAAATGACACCTATGTGATGAACATGCAAACTGTGGAGACTATAAGCGAATATACTTGTCTACTCTCAAAGGCTTCTGAAAAAGAATCACTCCTTTGGCACAGACGGATGGGACATATTCATTTCCGTAAAATAAATTTTCTGATTAATAATGACTTAGTGAGGGGAGTTCCAAAACATTCATTTGCTTTGAAGGATGACTGTATTTCTTGCCACAGGGGCAAAATCCATAAGAAGTCCCATAAGTCTAAGGTTGTGAATTCTATTGCTGCTCCGTTGGAACTATTACATATGGATCTTTTTGGTCCGGTTTCTACGAAAAGCATTGGTGGTCGGTCTTACTGTTTGGTAGTTATCGATGACTACTCAAGGTTTTCGTGGGTATATTTTCTGGCGACAAAAGATGAGATTGCGAATATTCTGGTGTACTTGTTGGATAAGTTGGCAAATTTATGCAACTTAAAGGTAAAGAGACTGCGAAGTGATAATGGAACCGAGTTCAAGAATTCAACTCTCAAGTTATTGTGCTTCAAGAGACATTGATCATCAATTTAGTGCTCCAAGAACTCCTCAATAGAACGGAGTTGCAGAATGAAAGAATAGGACTATTATCGAGACAGCTCGAACTATTCTAGCGGATTCAAAGCTGCCTATCATTTTCTGGGCTGAGGCAGTTAATACTGCCTGTTACGTTCTGAATAGGGTGCTCACGGTTAAGAAGAAGAACAAGACATGTTATGAACTTTTTAATAACCGCAAGTCGAACCTGCAAATTCTAGAGCCGTTTGGGTGTCCATGCATGATTATGATTACAAAAGATCGTGTCTCTAAGTTTGGTGATAAAGCTGTTGAAGGGATTTTTCTTAGATATTCAGTCAATTCTCCGAACAAAAGAGTCTACAACAAATCGACAAATCAGGTAGAGGAACATTTTGAGGTGAAATGTTTAAGGTATACGGAACCTCCTCAAGGAACGGGTCCGGATTGGTTTTTCAACTATGGAAAACTCTTTAACTCTTTCAACATTCCGGAAGAAGATGATACGGAAGAGTTGGTTACCCTGCTTCATGGAATCGATATTTCTCAAGAAACATCCGGTTCTCCCTCTAAACCATCCGATCCAAAACTCGATGTGGCATCCAATCAATCTCCTGAAACACCTACTCCAACACCTGCATCTACATCTACACCTTCACAAACACCCACACCTACACCTAAACCACCATCTTTGGATGTTCCTTCTACTTCAGGAACGATCAATGCAATGGATCTTCCTGATGATCCAGATATGCCTCCTTTAGAGGAAGATGGAGAAGAAGAAGAAATGGTTCATTCTCATTTCTTTACTCATGAAGAAGAAGAAGAGACTCCACAAGATCCCTTTCTTCTTGAAAGTTCTACGGTTTCTGCGTCTACAGCTGTTCCTGCCACTAAGGGTGATATGAACAACTTGGAAATGATCCTTCTGTCGGATGTCATTCCAGATACTCGTGTACATAAGGATCATCCCGTTGAAAGTATAATTGGTGATCCTCGCTCTAAAGTTCAAACGCGAAATCAAGCAAAGCAAACTGCTGAAGACAAGCAAACTTCAGCTGAACAGGTTTTGGGCCTCATGGCAACTGTAGATACATGCCATCTTTCTCAAATTGAACCTAAAAAGGTTGAGGAAGCATTGAAAGATCCATCGTGGGTCGAGGCCATGCAAGAGGAATTGCAGCAATTTAAGAAGCTGCAAGTTTGGGAAATCGTGTCATTATCCAAAGGTGCTCATCTTACGGGCACTCGTTGGGTATATAGAAACAAGATGGATGATAGAGGATTGGTAATTCGAAATAAAGCGCGTTTGGAAGTTCAAGGCTTCAGTCAAATTGAGGGTTTGGACTATGATGAAGTATTTGCCCCTGTTGCTCGATTGGAATCTATTAGGATTTTCTTGGCATTTGCTTCTTTCAAAGGCTTTCGAGTTTACCAACTTGATGTAAAATGTGCGTTCCTTTATGGAGAGATAGACGCCGAGATATACGTAAAACAGCCTCCAGGATTTGAAGACCCTACGCATCCTAATCATGTTTGCAAGCTGAGCAAAGCATTGTACAGTCTGCATCAATCGCCAAGACTTTGGTATGAGAGGCTTACTACATATTTGTTGAAGAATGGTTTCACGAGAGGCAAAATCGATAGCACACTTTTCACCAAAGGAGAGGGAGAAGATTTGCTACTGGTGCAAGTTTATGTGGACGACATCATATTCGGTTCATCAAATGAGGCTTTATGCAAAGAATTCGAGGTTCTAATGAAGTCTGAATTTGAGATGAGTGCGATGGGAGAACTTACTTTCTTTTTAGGTGTGCTAGTTGAGCAATCCGCCAAAGGAATTTATATTCACCAGTCAAAATATGTCAATGACATGTTAACTAGGTATGACTTGCTTGATTGTAAAACCTATGGTACTCCCATCGAGATAAATCACAATCTTGGACCCGATGAGCATGAAGAAGACTGCAAGGAGAAAGACTATCGTTCAATGATAGGATCTCTAATGTATCTGACTGCCTCAAGACCAGATATTATGTTTGCGGTTTTGCTCTGTTCGAGATATCAAGCGAAGCCAAAGGTGACTCATATGAAGGCGGTGAAGCGAATTTTTAGGTATCTCAAATATAGGCCAACTCTTGGTCTATGGTATTCAAATGAGAAATCATTCGCTTTAACTGCCTATTTGGATTCGGATCATGGTGGCTGCAAAATGGATAAGAAGTCCACAACTGGAGGATGTCAGTTTCTCGGATTGCGGTTGGTTTCTTGGCAGTGCAAAAAGCAGACTAAGGTTGCAACTTCTACAGCTGAGGCCGAGTATGTTGCTGCTGCGAGCTGCTGTTCTCAAGTCCTTTGGATCCAGCATCAACTACGTGATTACGGGTTACTTCTTTCTATGACTCCTATTCATATAGATAATGCTGCTACTATTTCCATAACTCGCAATCTCGTACAACATTCTAAGACCAAACACATTGAACTTAGGTTCCACTTCATACGGGATTGCTATGAGAAACACTTGATAGACCTTGTCCAAATAGACACCCTTAAGCAAAGTGCCGATCTTTTCACAAAAGCTTTTTTCCGTACTCGTTTTAACGAATTGGTCAACATGATCGATTTGAGATTCTTTCAAGCTAAAAAGTGAATTGTGACTTGGTTGTGTCTTTTAAATTTTTGATTGCTTAAAAAAAAAAGCCACTCTTTATACTCATTAGTATCAAAGAAATGCACGATTGCTACATTTTTAAATAGACGTTGAGTTGTGTCTGTAAACAACTTGGGATATGATAGTACATCAAGTGACATGCACAAAATGGAATTTTAAGGTTTATCTTGGATGTGTCAGTAGGTTTATCTGGCATATTTAAAATAGTTTTTATGAAAATTAGTTTCATCATACGATGTATTGGTAGGCATGATACACACCAGTCTCTGGGTTATTAAGAAGTATTGTAAATACATGTTTATGATCTTGTGATACACTCCTTGTGACGTACGACTAAATGTCTTAATTCCTTAGCGTAGCTTGACATATTTCTAATTTTTGGATTGTATATATGAGATCTTTTGGGGGAGTATAATGATTGTTACCTCTGTTGTACGTAAGTACAGACCTGGTTTCAATTCATTATATTCTCAACAATTAAGCAAACGCAAGTCAATGTACTTAAAAGTCTTAAATTCTAAGATACTTATCAAGGTCGCCAATTGAATAAATCAATTTTGGTTTGACTGCGATCAGTTTTGCTTAAACCTGAATCAAGTGTATGTTGCTCTGTTATACGTCAGTACAGACCTGTCACCGTTGACTTGATTCTTAAAATTGATCCTCTTATATTCCTTCTAAATTTGGAAACTATGTTCATGTCTAGGTTATAGGAGTATGTCTATGAAAGTGCCTTATGCTTGGATCTAGATGACAATTGACAGTAATTGATAGGCGGAATCAATCAATTACACTTAATGCTAACAAACACAAACCGAAACAATGAAATTCAAACAAAGCAAACTTGTTTATTAGCTTGTATAACGTATTGGGATCGATTACATAGAGGCTTAGTCGACAAATGGTGCTAGGGTTTCGTCAACCCTAGCCGAAAACCCGTAGGTTTCTATTTATACTAAAAAGTCAGCTGACATGCGTCACTTGTGGAAGT
The DNA here is from genome assembly GCA_963422505.1 of Pseudognaphalium luteoalbum. Taxonomy (NCBI): domain Eukaryota; kingdom Viridiplantae; phylum Streptophyta; class Magnoliopsida; order Asterales; family Asteraceae; genus Pseudognaphalium; species Pseudognaphalium luteoalbum. Next base: position 113,826,505 of record OY730195.1, read on the forward strand.
GTCGCATGTGGCCGCCTTCATGCGTCACTTACCTAAGTGTCGCTATGCGTCACTTAATCAAGTGTCGCCTAAACTAAAACACGAGTGTCGCACTATACAAAAGCTATATTTCTATTAAGAAACTAACGACACTTATTACAACTCGATAGACCAACTGACAGACACCTAATATGCATCAACAGTCTATGGTGGGGACCACAATGAAATTTTCATACTAACAATAAAAGGTTAGCTCTCTGATATGGATGTATCATGTTAAGTGGACAAACAATACCAATAATCGTCTTGAAATAATTTTTATAAAAGGTATTTTAAATATGCCAAGTAATTTAAAGTGGACAAATATACTGATAATCGAAATAACACTTACTATTCCTAATAATTGCATGTTATCCCGATATGATCCCTAAACAGACTAAATCAACTCCGTCATCAAAAAGAATGTGCTAATTTTTAGTATTTTAATTTGCATGAAAATTTGTTTTATTTCTTTTAATTTTTGCTTTATTTTTAATCCAAGTTACATTCACTTTCAACTTTTGAGTATGAAAAATTGAAAGTTAATTAAAATTGAAGTCATCTGGTCTGCGACATCAACCATGATGTCGCTTGCGACGTCGCTATCTACGTCGCACGTAACGTCGCATTTTAATGTCGGAGTATAAATACTCCGTATGCGACATCATTCGTACATTTTTTTCCACACTCTCTGCGACATCGTGTGCGACATCCTGTGCATGCGATGTCGTGACCGGCTGCTCTTTCGATCTGATCTTGATTTCTGAGGGCTTTCACTCCAATCCAATGATGATTTCGTGTTCTACTCTATCTCCTCGTTCGTTAGATATGGCTTTGGCTTATGAACCTCGTCATAACACCGTGGCTTTCTTAGATGATACTCACAAAAATGCTATTCCGTTTCGCCCAATGATTGCATTTCTACGCCGTTCACGGATTTTTCATGCGATTTCGGATTCGACAGTAGTCTACAAGAACTTGGTTGGATCTTTTTGGAGAAATGCTTTGATAGTTACTGAGAACAATGTGCCTCGCATTGTATCTACTGTGTTGGATACTCAGATTGTTGTGACTGAGTAGGGTATTCGGGAGTTACTGCAACTCAATGATCAGCCTGATATGCCAGTGAACTTCGAGAATTCATTCATAGTGGGTGGCATGGCTAGGATGGGATATCCGGGGGTTCCGACTGATCAATATCGAAAGGCCAATCTTACCAAGGTCTGGAGATATCTTATGCATATATTTATTGTTTGTTTATTTTCCAGGAAGGCCGGAACAGATGGTATCAGTCACCGTTTAGCTTCTGCAATGCTTGCGCTTGTATACAATAAGCCTTACAACTACTCTGGCTTAATCTTCAAAGTTATGGTTGACAATGTGAACGCTGGAACTTTTAAATGGGCGTTGTATCCAAGATTTGTTCAGCTTTTTCTCAATCGCCATTATCCGGATCTTCAACAGCATGGAAATGTGGATAATATTCTCAAGATTACGCCCATGATGAACAGGATCTTTGCCGTCTGTGCTGCTCAAGAAAAAGGGGTTCAGGCACCACCGGATACCCCTCTGTTCGGTGCCATTCTTAATGAAAACTATGTGCCACCACCTGATCCTCAATATATGGATGCTACAGCTCAACAACAACAACACGAACAGTTTATGGATGTACCGGTTCACCATGATAATGAACCTGTTGAGAATGTGTTGGTACAGATTGACCAGTTTGGTCGTGTTGAGGATGTGCCTGTAGATTCTGCTTCTCATCATACAATAGAGGACTCTTCTTCAAGTGATTCGGCATTTATAAAGCCCAAAGATGGTGGTGATACGCCTTCTGATTATGATGGTGAGGTTCCTCATCCCACTCAAATTGAAACAGTCAGACGTCAAAATCCTGAACGTTATAAGAGGATTAAGCGTCGTATTCAACAGGGCAAACGTCATATTCCACGGGACACCGGTAAATGTATTCGAGGTGGTGATGATCCTGCTGATGAAGATTATCAACCTCTTCGTCGTCGTGCTCGTCAAAGTTCTTCCTCTAGAGCTCTGGTGGTTTCGCCACAGCAAGCAATGTCTATTGAGCCAACACCGGTATTTCTGCAGAAAATGATGGATGATATGAGACAGATGCAGCAACAGCTAAGGGAACAAGCTGAGCAGAATGCTTCCCAGTCTGCCATCATAGAGATTCAATCAAAGCAAATAACGGAACTGCATTCTAGGGTTAATGTTTTGGAGGTTAGGTCTATTGCCTCGGGGGAGTCTGGGTTCGGGGTACCCAATGTTGAGCCAATAGGACCAGAGTCTGTAACTCCAACCCCTGTAATTGAAAATGTTATTAATGAAAATGTTCGCGTTATAGATTATTTCAGTGTTGATGACATTCCAGGCCAGCCGAGACCATTAGCGGTTGATTATTCTTTTGCTGATTTGACATATATTCAGAGAATGGTCAATGAAAGTGGTACTGAAACGGAATTAGAATATGTGTTTGATATGGACAACGATGTTTCAGTTGAAGATGAAAAGTTAGATTCTGACGAAGTGTATGATGATGCACCGTTTATTGATACTGATTCAAGTGAAGATGAGGGGCCTGTAAAATTTTCTCGTGGAAAATCTAGTACTTCTCGTGCAGAGCCTATTCAAGAGTCTACATCAACAGAATTTCCAGCTCAAGAGATACCGGCACCAGATTCAGCAGCACCAGAAACTGAATCTTCTGTACCTGAAGATGAAACTGCTGAAGACAAGACAGAAAGAAATAAGAATTGGTGGCCTGAAAGACGTAATCCAGAACCTGTACCGGTTAAGTGTCAATTCTACAAGGTTCGTGGTGATTATAAAGGATTGATTAAAAGTTGGAAAGTTCAGAGAAAGATGATAATGATAAAAAGGATGGACGGAGTTCAGTACTTCAAGTTAAGATTTTATCAATTGAGTACATTACCCAAAGGGGAGATCAACAGATTAGCTCAATTGAAAATGATCAATCCGTTCAAACATGGATATGCTGAGTTTTTCGAGAAAGCACTGCGTCAAGAGGTTAGAACCAAAAGGTACAACAAATTGAAGCCAACACTCAATACTCGGTATACTTTTAAGAAGAAGTTAGATCCAGCAACAGGGAAGCCATTGGTTAAAGTTCACTATCCGCCGGCTGACTGTTTGACAGAAATTCCTTTGGAACCAGTTCCCTACAATTTTCTTAGCAGATTCGTTAAATGGGAACTCGATCCACATACTGGTGAAGCGGTGATTACTTTCGTTCCAGATTCTGAACCGCAACCAGAATTTGGAGGTATTTGGAACTTGCGACAGGCAACGTTCAGAGTTTATGATCCTATGAGTTTAATAAATCTACATGAAAAGGATTTAAGAAAACTCTTCGACAATAGGATTCGGGATAACAGAAATAATGAGTTCAACAAACGTTTAGCTGATCAATTTTACAATGTGGTAAAAGTTTGTGTGACTCATGGAATTCACGCAGGAGGACAGTTTCCTGCAGGCTGGGTCTGACTGAAGAATTATTTTGATGCATTTCAGTATGTCTGTCAGTTGGTCTAGTTCGTAGTTTGTAATTAGTTTTGAGTTTACTGATTAGTGCGACATTGTCTATAATGTCGCACTAGCGACATCAGTCAGTGGGCTTGCGACATTGTCTATGTCGCATGGGCTTGGGCCTACGACATTGTGTGTAATGTCGCAGGAACCAGCAGGTTTAGTATAAATACGTTTTACGTATTCAGTTTTAGGGTTGACGAAAAAACCCTAAACGCAATTTGTCAAAATCTTCTGTAAAGCTGATCGATTATAATCAATAATATAACGTTCGGTTTGATTAATATTGCATTTGATTATTCGTTTAGTTGTGTTTATTATCTAATTGTTGATTCCGCAAACAATTGGATTGACTCGTTCCGTTAAGATCCACGCAAAGGGACTAACAATGTACTTAATTATAATAATGATTGATCACAAATAATAATACATTAAAAATCGAAAAAGACATAATCATTATATAATAATGATGGTTGACGAGTATACTAAGTAAAAATATTGGGTATGGTTAGACAACCCCAATATTTAATAAGTAGAGGCCTTCTCAACTCTCGAAAGCTAGTCAACAATTCCCATGGCTAAAATTAATTAAAAGAATATAATTCTTTTAATTAATTAAAGTGACAAGCTTAGTGGAGAATTCTGGATTATCAAAATTTGTCACAATCACTTGAATATTCTTGATTTCATTCATGGTGATCGTATGTTGTGAATCAGTAGGGCACCTGCATCACGGATTGACCATGGCATACTTTTATACCTTTCACTTTCATTAACCCCATCCATTACAGGTTTGTTATTGAAATTAGATTAGATTGATACATTAAGTAAGTATAATTAATTCAAAATTGACATACTACATATATGATTTTCTATAATACAACATCATTTTTAAATTCATGTATGTATATGGGATGTTATATATCATATTGTTATTTACTTTCTCCGTCTCAAAATAAATATCCACATCATTATTTATATATACTTCAAAATAATTGTCTACTTGCAAAAACATAACTATTAAAATTTGTTAAATTTCCTATATTACCCGTAATTATTATTTACAATCATTTACTTTCTAAATAAATTCATTCATGGTTGCCTTCAATATAATGAAAAATTTGACAATTATTCAACTTATATTTATCTCAAAAAAAAGATTGGGGGACACCTTTTATAAGACGGATGGAGTATTTATTTGAATATTTAGTTTCGTTTTATCGTACTCTAAACCATGCTACTATAACTTCTTCTGATCATTCTGATCATTCTGATCATTAAAGAGTTCTTTTATTACTCGAGATTTGTTTAAAAAAAATAATTATAAGCACCCCTTTTTATTTTATATATATATATATATATATATATATATATATATATATATATTATATATATAGGGGAAGGATCCGTGAGGAAGCTTTAAATCTTGGAGTTGGGAAAGGTGAGAAGTAGCTTTCCCACCGTTGATCAATCTGTTTCCAGTTCCTGCCCAGATATCCCCTTCACTGTTCCATTAATGTTATTTGAGTGATAGGGGTGTTTTCGTCTTTCCACGTTTTATATTTTATGTAAGCTATATAAATTATTCAATTATTGAAACAAATAATTACATACACACTCACGCTCACCTACATGTTTAATTCAATGTTCACCGTCATCACTTATATTCGTTTACATTTTTTTTGAACGGTTTTTGAGTTCAGTGGCATTGCCTCTTCATATACCCATCTCCAATTTCAGAGGAAACCTGAATATTTCAGGGAAAACCTCAATTAATTCCCCAGCCCGGAGAGCATTTTGCTCACACCCGGGATCGAACCCTAGACCTTAAGGTCATTAGGTTCCACCAAGTACCGCTGAGCTATAAGCTCGTTGGTTATATTCGTTTACATATGACATCAATTATACACAATTATCTTATTGTTTATATGGATTTAATCTCAATTTCAGATTTTAGTCATCGTTTATATTTTGATTTGTGCTGTTTTTTCCTTTTTAGGTTTTAATTACACAATCTCTTTTTTGCAATTGATATATAATTAACTTGTTCGAATCATCTTTCAGAATCTAATTCGAGTGTTGATAGTGCAGGTAAGCTTAATCTAATCTTGTTTATGTTTATTTGAAAAAAAAAGTTTTTATGTTTTAGTTAGTTTTTCAAATGTTTAATTTTTATTTATTTTAATCGGTGAAACTCATGTTAATAAAGAAGTTGATTAGAATTTAGATTTTGGATTAAACATGTTTAATTTTTAAATTTTGAACATGCTTATAAATTGAATTTATATCTTTTTTTTTCACTTTCACATTCTTTTTGTGTCTAGCATGCTTATTAACTGAATGTTATATGCTTATGAATTGAAATATTTTGTATTTTTTTAGTTTTTTATTTTATTTTTTATATGCTTATCGATTGAATTTTATGTGATATTTTTTGTATTTATTTGTTTAAATTGTTTAACATGCTTATAAACTGAATTTTATATGTTTCCTTTTACTTTTACTTTTTTTTATTATTTTTATTTTTGTGTTTAGCATGCTTGTTAAGTGAATGTTTCATATGATTCTGAACTGAATGTTTTATATGCTTGTCAACTGAATGTTTGTTTTGTGTTTTTTTAGTTTTTTTGTGTTTAACACGCTTACTGACTGAATTTTATATGTTATTTTTATGTGTTGTACTATTTTGTGTTTAACATGCTTATAAACTTAATTTTATAACTTCTCTTTTCTCTTTCATGTTTCTTCTTTTTTGTTTTAGCATAGTTATATACTGAATGTTTACCTGTTTTAGCATATTCATTAAGTTATTTTTTAGTTCTACTCGTTTAGTTTTATGTGTTTAACATAAATTTTATATTCTATTGACCATTGTGCTAATGAGAAAAGCTTGGCCTTTTAACGACTATGCATATGAGTTTTTATAGTTTATATGTTAATTGATTCCATTAGGTATCACAGACTCAAAATAAAACTTGGTGGGTGAGCTCGTGGTGGTCCCACTTGAAGCTATGATTAGCTACTTAAAAGAAGCTTCTGAAAACACCACTTGGCTTCGTGGACTATGATGGTTCCTGTTGTTAGTAATACATTTAACGATATGTGTTACTAGATAAAAGACTCGTAAATTTCTATCAAAATTCAAATTCGAATCAACTTAGTTTCCAAAATCCAATTGCTTTTAGTTTGTAGTTCTGTTTTATGATGTACCTCAATATGATTATAAACTGAATCTTAAATGTTAGTTGTTTTCATGTACCTTTTTATATCAACAATTGTGAACGGTGGTTGTTGAACATGCTTTATCGACTGAATGATATATGTTATTTAGTTTTCCTTATACAGTTATCTTTTACGTTGTAATGAATGCATATGTTGTTTTATTTTCCTAGTTTGTTTTTAGGCTTAAATTCTGTTTTTAGGTTTGTATGTTTAGCATGCTTATCAACTGAATGTTATATCATTTTGACATAGGAATGCAAATGGACTGGAACGGATCTTCTGTTGAAAGTAATAATGATGGCCATTAGGCATATATCATGGATATGGGTATCAAAGCATTGAGGTCAGTTGTAAATTTTAATTCTTTATATTCTTATAGTGTTCTTTCTAAGCTTTCATGTATTTAACATGATTGAAGTATTAGGTATATAAAAGCAACAATGAAATCTTGAAACCGGTGTTTAGAAGGGCACATTTTCAATTTCTCATTAAGTTTTCATTTGGAGCCTTTGAATATTTTCATAGCTATTAACAATGTGTATGTGCAGGTGATACTTTCTACTAATCACATTTAGATTATACCTCTGCTGTACATCTACTGCACATACAAAATTCATAACTTGGATGGCGAGCAGGCCTGAACTAAGCCATCTTTGTAGTAATAATCTCAAGATCGATAAATGATATGGAAATGTTTATAACGCCACTTAGACAATTTTCGCTTTAGTTTATAGTCTACCAATCGAATCGTTGGCCCAAATGTCAATGGTGCATCATTCATTAGAATGCTATATGAGGACAATAGTGTATCTAGCTGTGGTCAGGTAGGAATTGTTGTAGATTATAGATGTCTGGGATAAAACTTGAACAAATTTGTATTTTTAAGATTCGTGTTGGTTTAATTTTGATTTTATAATTATATTTAACTAGTATAATAGGACCCGTTGAGATATTTCGGTTGCTCATTTTGGTGGATCGATCTTGTCTATCAAAAAAAATATCTTGTAAAATGATATGTATTTCATTCTCTTAAGCATTTATGCCTACTAACATATATTTTGTAAATTAACTACAATGCAGATGTATTAAACACATGTTTCAATACAGTTCTACAATCTATGAAGAATTAACCTTCCTAATTTAAAGATAAAGTTGTTCATCTCACTCTCTTTCCTGGAATGAAATTGGCAACTTTTAGTTTCTTCAAATGGCTTCTTCAAATATGCACTTTATAAGATAACTCTCCAAATCAGAATTAGTGCTCTTTATCATAGAATCTGAACACTTAACCCTGTGCATTAGGCCCCATCGTTCTATTCACTTGAATATGAGCGGTAGTAGGTGAGCAGAATTTTGTAAATAACTTCAGCATAATGAACTCCGATTCATTTCTCGCACACTCGAATTCAACTTTCGCACACTTAACCATCTGAACATTAGCTTTGAGACACAATTCTTTACTCTTGAAATCATGAATCATAATATAATCATTGTGAATGGAAACTTCAGGCAACCAAGCTTCTTGACAATTCTTCATTAAGAAAACGGTATCTTAAATGTTAGATTTGAGCAATTCTAAAAAAAAAACTCTGAGCATATTTAACATATACAAGGTTCATATTCATCAAGAATGAATGTCAACGACTAGCATTTATAAGTTCATATTCATCAAAAATGAATGTTAACAAGTAGCATATACGGAGTATAATTTAACATTCATCAAGAATGAATGTTCGACCAGCTTGATGAATGTTCCACTAGCATATATGCGTTAGCGTTCATCAAGAATGAATGTTAACAACTAGCATATTTAAGGTAATATTCATTAAGAATGAATGTTAACGTTTAAGTTGATATTAATGAAGAACAAATGTTAAAGACGGATATATAAGGTAAATATTCATCAAGAATGAATGTTAACGACTATGACATATAATATAAATATTCATTAAGAAGGAATGCTAATGACTAGCATTTGTAAGTTAATATTCATCAAGAAGGAATGTTAACGCCTGATGCCGATGCAACATGCGAGTTAGACGAAGACGAGATGGTTAACTTGCAGCTCAAGGAGATCGGTTGAAGTTGTTTTGGTCCAAGATTATTTTAAGTTATATTTAGTAATGCAATAAAACCCAATATGTGTTTGATTGGGATTCTTTTGACTTTCCTAAAAGTGAGGATTTACTTATTAGATAATTGGTTTTGGGTTTTGACATTGATTATGTAATTTTGAATAAACCTAAAGTTTCCGAGAAGGAAAAAACTCAATCGAGAAAATCGATTTCTTGGTTATCTTCAGGCATTCTTGTTGTTCGTATTTAGTTCCTCATCAAGTGGTATCAGATTCAAGGTATCACCACACATGGCTGGAAGAGGGCGACCACGCAACACCCGCCAAGGTGGTGCTGATGCGATCCCTGTCGCAACTCGGGATCCACGGGACATTGAGGAAATTGAGCGACTACAACAACGAATTCGCGAGTTAGAGATCCACCAAAACGATCGCAATGAGGAAACCGAGTCAGATTCCGTCGTCTGGGACGATGGGTTTGACGGAGAGGAGAATCCTTTTGGCCGTCATCCGCAACAACAACAACATCCTCAACCTACCACTAACGAACTTCTCCGTTCCTTAGGCGTTAGGGTAGAGATTCCCGAATTCTTGGGTACGTCACAACCAGATGATTTTATTGATTGGATTAGCACAGTTGAACGCGTCTTTGATCTCAAAGATATTCCCGAAAACCTAAAGGTGAAAGTCGTCGCCATTAAACTTCGCAAGTACGCTTCGTTATGGTGGGATCACATAAAAAAGACACGTAGACAACAAGGTAAATCACGTGTGGAGACATGGACAAAGATGAAGAAACTATTGACAGCCAAGTTTTTACCTCTTCATTATCGCCAAGAGGCTTTCTTGGAATACCATAGTCTTACACAACACAACGTTTCTGTGGAACAATTCATCTCTGACTTTGATCGGTTACGTATGCGCTGCGGAGCGGATGAGGAAGAAGAACAAGTTGTCGCAAGGTTCTTGGGCGCTTTAAAACCCGACATCGCTGATATCGTCCAACTCCAACAATATTGGACTTTCAACGATGTTACTCGGTTGGCACTTAAAGTTGAGAAACAATTGCAGCTTAAGACTCGTTCCACACCAACACGTTTACAACCCACAACACGCAATACCCCACCATCCACCTCCAATCAGAGCGCCCCTACCTTTGCTCGCTCGGATGGCCCTTCATCAAACACTAACACCATAAATGCTAGCAAACGTTGTTACAAGTGCCAAGGGTTAGGCCATTTTGCTCGCGACTGTCCTAACAAGCAAATAGTCACGTTTATAGATGATTTATCTGATGTTGAAATACCGGCGGAGGAAGACTCAAACACGCAGGTAGAGGAGCATGTTATTCAGCCTGATAAAGGAGAGTCTCTAGTTATTCAGCGGGTTCTGTCCGCAACCATAGATGACTCGATAGATGACACACGTTGGCTACGCCACAATATTTTTCGAACCAAATGTACATCCAAAGGAAAGGTTTGTTCCGTTGTCATAGATGGTGGTAGTTGCGATAACATTGTCGCCACTACAATGGTCGATAAATTGGGGTTAACGGTCCAAGAACATCCTGAACCATACCAGCTAACTTGGTTGAAAAAAGGGAACGTCGTGCGTGTTACACAAAGGTGCTTGGTAAACTTTTCGATTGGCAATAAATACACGGACGAAATATGGTGCGAAGTGATACCCATGGATGCATGCCATTTACTGTTGGGTCGGCCTTGGCAATATGATCGGCGCACCAAACATGACGGGTTTCGCGACGGGTTTCGCAACACGTACAGTTTCAAGAAGGACGGCTTAAACATTGTTCTCGCACCACTGGACCTGCGAGATACACCTCCATCCGCCATGTTTCTCTCAAGGTCTGATTTTATTAATTTCTCTAAAACTAATGACATATCTTTTTGTCTAGCTGTAGTTATGACCGAAATAAACCCCGAGACAAACAACCAAATTCCGCCACTTTTGCAACCTTTGTTCGATGAGTTTCGGGATCTTTTTCCAGCGGATATACCTGCGGGTTTGCCACTTACACGCGAGATTCAACACTGTATCGATTTCATGCCGGGTGCCAGCATTCCCAATAAACCCGCTTATCGAATGAATCCAAAAGACTACGCTGAATTACATCGTCAAGTCACAGAATTACTTGATAAAGGACTCATCCGTGAAAGCATGAGTCCATGTTCAGTACCTGCCCTCCTCGTCCCGAAACATGGGGGCGCTTACAGAATGTGTATCGATAGTAGAGCGGTAAACAAGATTACAATCAAATACCGTTTTCCTATTCCACGTTTCGATGACCTTCTAGATCAATTGCATGGAGCGAAAGTCTTCTCTAAAATAGATTTACGTAGCGGGTACCATCAAATTCGTCTACGACCAGGCGATGAGTGGAAAACCGCGTTTAAAACGAGGGATGGTTTATATGAGTGGATGGTGATGCCGTTCGGTCTTTCCAATGCACCGAGCACGTTCATGCGATTAATGAATCATATTTTTCGTGACTTTATTGGACGCTTCATGGTAGTCTACTTTGATGACATCTTGGTTTTTAGTAAGGACGTCGATCAACATCTATTACATCTTCGCGATGTGTTTTCTGTACTTCGCGAACAACAGTTATTTGCCAATCACAGTAAATGTCAGTTTCTTCAAGAGGAAGTTGTTTTTCTTGGTTTTGTGATATCCAGTGATGGCATCCAAATGGACAACACCAAAGTGCATGCTATTACGTCTTGGCCTACTCCTACGTCCTTACATGATGTCCGAAGTTTCCATGGTTTGGCCTCGTTTTACCGTCGTTTCATACGTAATTTCAGTACCATTGTTGCTCCGATCACTGAATGCTTAAAACAACGCACTTTCTTATGGACACCTGCCGCACAACGAGCTTTTGACGAACTCAAATTACGCGTGACAAGTGCACCAGTTCTTGCACTACCCAATTTCGAAGAGGTTTTCCAAGTAGAGTGTGACGCATCGGGTTTGGGGATTGGAGGTGTTCTTAGCCAAGCCATGCGACCAATCGCTTTCTTTAGTGAGAAGCTTAATGATACTAGGCGACGATACAGTACATACGACAAAGAATTCTACGCCATCATACGTAGCCTTGAATATTGGAGACACTATCTTTTACCAATGGAATTCATTTTATATTCTGACCACCAAGCATTACGTTACATTAATGGCCAAGCTAAGCTTAATCCTCGACACGCAAAATGGGTCGAACTACTTCAGGATTTCTCGTTTGTTATACGCCACAAGGCTGGCTCGGCAAACACGGTGGCAGATGCCTTAAGTCGCCGTAATTCACTCCTCGTTTCGGTACGTTTACAAGTGCATGGTTTTGACGTATTCAAACAATTATATCATGAGGACCTTGATTTTGCATTAGCATGGGAGGGGTGTCCTCAACGTCCATTTCATAATTTTGTTAAGCAGGATGGTTTTTTGTTTCGACATAACAGATTGTGTGTACCGCGTTGTTCTTTGCGAGACGCGATCATTCTTGAATATCATCAAGGTGGCATGGGTGGTCATTTTGGGAGAGATAAAACATCAAGTCTTGTTAGTGAACGTTATTACTGGCCGAACATTGTTAAAGACGTTTCTCGTATTATTGATCGTTGTCGCGTTTGTCACATCGCTAAAATGACACATACAAATTCTGGTCTTTACACACCATTACCCGTCCCTGATGGTCCATGGGAAGATGTTAGTCTCGACTTTATTTTGGGTCTTCCGCGTACACAGCGTCAAAAAGATTCTATTATGGTTGTCGTTGATCGTTTCTCTAAAATGGCTCACTTTCTTCCTTGTACGAAAACATTCGATGCTAGTCAGGTGGCTCGACTTTATTTTCAGGAGATAGTTCGCTTACATGGTATCCCCAAGAGCATTACCTCCGATCGGGATGTCAAGTTCGTAAGCCATTTTTGGCGTACATTGTGGAAACGTCTGGGTTCCCGGTTACAATTTAGTAGCTCCCATCACCCTCAGACTGATGGTCAGACTGAGGTTACTAATCGTAGCGTGGGAAATCTTCTTCGTAGCCTCGTGGGTAAAAATATTAAACAATGGGACTTGTGTTTGCCTCAAGCCGAGTTCGCATATAATCGGTCGTCTCATAGTTCCACCGGAAAGAGCCCGTTCTTTATTGTTTATGGACGGAACCCCTTTACACCATTGGATCTTTCTCCATCACCTTCTACGGAACATTTTAGTGCCGAGGGTGATGCTCGAGCCAAGGAGATTCGTGATATTCATGTGCAGGTGCGTGATCAAATTGTTAAGCATAATCTTCAATATCAACAGCGGGCTAATAAGCATCGCAAGCGGGTGGTTTTCAATGAAGGGGACTTGGTTTGGATTCATTTACGGAAAGATCGTTTCCCTGGAGGTCGTTTCGGTAAACTTCAGCCTCGTGCGGATGGGCCATTTCGTGTGTTACATCGCATCAATGATAATGCGTACAAGATTGATTTGCCCGGACACTATAACGTGTCCGCTACTTTTAATGTGGGGGACTTAACACCGTTTGTACCTGATGATGTGGATGCTGGTGTGGACTCGTGGTCGAGTCCTTTTCAAGCGGGGGAGGATGATGCCGATGCAACATGCGAGTTAGACGAAGACGAGATGGTTAACTTGCAGCTCAAGGAGATCGGTTGAAGTTGTTTTGGTCCAAGATTATTTTAAGTTATATTTAGTAATGCAATAAAACCCAATATGTGTTTGATTGGGATTCTTTTGACTTTCCTAAAAGTGAGGATTTACTTATTAGATAATTGGTTTTGGGTTTTGACATTGATTATGTAATTTTGAATAAACCTAAAGTTTCCGAGAAGGAAAAAACTCAATCGAGAAAATCGATTTCTTGGTTATCTTCAGGCATTCTTGTTGTTCGTATTTAGTTCCTCATCAACGCCTATCATAATAAGTTGACATTCATCAAAAGGAATGTTAACGTCTATCATAATATAAGTTAATATTCATCAAGAACGATTTTTAACGACTAGAATATAGTCAATATATAAGAAAATGATCAAGAATGTATGTTAATGACTAACATATATAAGTTAGTATTCATCGTGAATGAATGTTAACGACTAACATATATAAGTAGTATTCATCATGAATGAATGGTTACGACTAACATATATAAGTTAACATTCATCATGAATGAATGTTATGTACTAAATTATATAAGTTAATATTCAATTACAATGAATGTTAATGACTATCATATCACTCATATTCATACACATCTACTAAATCTGCACTAAACCCTTTAAAAATGACAACTTCATCGAGTATTGAAATTCAATATTAAGCATACTTCTTATGTTGAAATTTTGCAGCCCAACTTGCTGATATACAAAGAGTAACAACTAAGCAAAATGGAACTTGTGATCTCGATCTTTACATTCAACATTCATCTTCTAAAGCTAAGATTCATCATCTTTAACTCATCGCCTCAACAACAATCGTGAGTTATAAAATGATAAAACAATTTTCACAAATCTATTTTCATCCTATAGATATCACATAACCAACATTCATCATCAATAACTAACATTCTATTTGTTAAACTAATCACCTCAGCATCAACAATATGCCATACAGTGGCATATGACTTTACCTGAGATGTGCTTTCTCTAATGCTGCAAGATAATATGGGATTTTGAACCGAAGTTTGCTTTCAAAAACAAAATTACTAACAAAAGCTTTTAAGAAGTTAAAGAACAATGAAAACATGATTTAATAATTCTCTTTCTAGTAAAACCATCAGAAAAGTAAGAAACTTTTTTTAACAGGTGACAACACATGTATCGGTAATAGCCATTGCACCAGGTTAAGGCAAAGGCAAGTAACATTGGCGAATAAGCAAAAGAAAAATGAACCTGGTTTTCTGCTATCAGCGTTTAGCTTCAGCTTCAAAGCATTATACACCATCTTCCTGAGGGTCAAAAACCTACCATTTATATCGTTAATTCAAATAACTCTTTCCAAAGCTACATGTTCGTGCTCCGATTAATCCATCTACAGAATTTGAGAACCAACTTATTGACATGTTGGATTCACAATTTCTCAATGTATGCCATTCCATATGTCTATCAAAACGTTCTTGAAGTTTAAACCTTAAACCACATATGCAGCATTGATATGGAACATCAATGAGCTCACTAATCATAGAACGGTGAAACTTCCTAATAACATCAGCCTTAAAGTTTTATCGACATACTTTTGTATTTCAAAATAACTTGCAAAAACTATTACTAACTATGCTATAGTTGGTATCTATCATCATTCAATATGGGAGGTAAGATATATCTATAAAATATTCAATGTATACAATTATTTTTCAACATTCATAACATATAGTGAATTTATATATCAGATTCGTTAACAAATATCGAATTTAAAAAGACAATTTAAAATTGATGAACAACGTAACTAGTTACAAACTTATAACAAGAAAAATCAAATATTGAATCATACCTGAATGTCATTGAATGAATAATCAACTCAATTCATCATTCACTTCAAAAATAGCATCCGATTTCTTCATCTAGGTTTAGTTTTTCCCCCAATTTTTCTTCGCCTTTTGTTTTTGATTTAACAGGTGTGAATGATTCTTCAATGATTATGAATTCATATAAATTCTGTTACGATTCAATCGCGTTATTTTTGTGTCAAACAATTTAGAATTTTGTTGTTGATTTTCGATCTGTCCGATTGTATGCTCAAATCTAGGTTACGTATACACTTTTTCTTTCTTACCATTTACCCACAGATTTTAATTTTATTTTTAACATATATAATATGTATTGGTGAACTGACCTAAATACCCCTTCATTCTTTTTTTAAAGAGAAAATTGCCCGTTTCATCCCTGTGTTTGTCCAAAAAATCACGTCCCATCCTTGAATTCATGAAATGTCACCAGTCATCCCTATATTTGTCATTTTCGCTCACTAGTCGTCCCTCTTAACAAATTTCGTTAGTTTCCTCCGTCAAATCAAGTTAAATGGCCAAAATACCCTTCATCTTCTTCACGAAAAGACACCAAATTTTCTCTTTTTCTTTTATCCCTTTATATTTGACCCCAACTTCTTTTTCATCCGAAATCTAATTCCATACATACAAGCTCTTCAATAACACAAATATTCTTCAAATCATATGAATTAAACAATATTTAAACACTAAAATCAAACAATAACCACACACAAATACATATTCATTTTATACTTCTCGTTATCATCAATTTATGATCAACAGCAAAAAAACATAAATTATCTGTACTTTAGTTTTCTTATTACTAGTTTCGTCATAAATCAAATAATGAAAAAGGAACAATATCATCATCGTTCCCCATCCACTCTTTTACATCTACTGGATCTGGCAACTTGATGACTCCCGCTTGATCTTTTTAATTTTGGGTTCTGCACCATCTCGATTTTCAGATCCACGAATTGCTTTGATAGCTACAATTAGATATTTGAGTTCACTTGTAAGTGTTATTTGGTTTCGATCTTTATTTAATTAATGATCTTGAACGGAGTTGTTGGAATCCTAAACGCCGGTTGGAACGAAATGATGGTGGCCGACGACAAGCAAGTCCGGCTGCACCACCACCTGAAAACCGATCGACTTTCAGCGTTAATGCAGGAGTTCGCCGCTGCTTCCACCAGAGTTCGCCGTGGTAGTTGACACAAAAGGATGAGGCCGAGGATTCCTATTCAGGTTAGTTGTGTGTTTCGCCGGAAACTCTCGGATCCGAGATTGCGATTGTTGCAGGCACCGGTGAAACACAGTGACCACCATCATTGTGATTTTTATAGCTTTAAAATGTTATAGATCCGAGATTTGAGGATCCGATCTTGATATTTTGGAATATTGTTTGATTCAGAGTTTGTATATATTTTTAATTATTTGTGATTTGAAGTCGATAACGTTACTGAAGATGATTATTGTTATAAAATTAGGGTTTGAGAGTGTGAGGAAGAAGAAAGAGGGTATTTTGGTCATTTAACTTGATTTAACGGACGAAACTAACGAAATTTGTTAAGAGGGACGACTAGTGAGCGAAAATGACAAATATAGGGATGACCGGTGACATTTCATGAATTCAAGGATGGGACGTGATTTTTTGGACAAACACATGGACGAAACGGACAATTTTCTCTTTTTTAAATGAGATGAATTCTATGGTCTAGATTTACTTCCCTACTTCCCCATATTTCTACTTCCCCAAGGATCTCCCCCTATATTTTATATAGGGTGAGGTTCAAATGAGTCCATGATTTTTGAGTGAGACTAAGGGAACCAATGATATCATGCCACATGTACAAAGAGAATGTTCCATACTACAAAACCCATTTACCCCAAACATCAATTATCTCACAAATGATAAATCGAAAAATTATGAAACTTGCACCATAATTTTCAGCGTTTTATCCTCTTCGATTTGCCGTCCCTCAAGGCATACTTCTGACGAATTTTTTTTTTTCATTTTTTTGGTGGGTTTCATATGTTACTAACACATGTGTTAGAGTGTTGCGTTTAGGGTTTAGGGTTAGGGTTTAGGGTTAGGGTTTAGGGTTTGGGTTTTGGGGTTTCTCCCTAAAACCCCAAACCCTAAACCCTAACCCCTAAACCCCAAACCCTAAACGCTTTATAAAACCCTAAACCCTAAATCATACTAAACCCCAAACCCTAATAAACCCTAAACCCTACTAAAACATAAGATCTAAACCCTAAACCATGAACACAGCTAAATCCTAACCCTAAACCCTAATCATGACCGTAAATAAAATGTACAATCAATCACTAACACATGTGTTACTAATTTATAAAACCCACCAAAAAACCAAAAAAATTTTTTTATCGAAAGTATGCCTTGAGGGACGGCAAATCGAAGAGGATAAAACGCTGAAAAATATGGTGCAAGTTTCATGATTTTTCGATTTGTCGTTTGTGAGATAATTGATGTTTGGGGTAAATGGGTTTTGTAGTATGGAACATTCTCTTTGTACATGTGGCATGATATTATTGGTTCCTTTAGTCTCACTCAAAAATCATGGACTCATTTGAACCTTACTCATTATCTATATATATATATATATATATATATATATATATATATATATATATATATATATAATCAAATGAAATAAATTATAATGGGTCATGGTCATGTCATGTTTACTATTTAGGTGATATTTAGTTTCATTTTATCATACTCTAAACCGTGCTACTATAACCTCTTGTCCTCTTCTGGTCATTGAAGAGTTCTTTCATTACTCGAGACTTGTTTCAAAAAACGCTTTAATTATAAGAACTTTTTTGATTAATATATATATATATATATATATATATATATATATATATATATAATCAGATGAAATAAATCATAATGGGTCATGGCCATGTCATGTTCACTATTTAGGTGATATATCAAAATTCCGTCAATTCTCTAAAGTCAGTTTGCTCTTTTTAGAGTAATGATGAAAAATTCTCTAAAATACAAAAATGGCTAAAGGACAAAATTTTAAAACTATGTTTTTTAGTCGAATCAGATGAGTATCGATTTCTGATCAGACCGGTTGACCAAATGATTAGATTGGAGTTGTTAAAATTCATAAAATAGAATATATGAAGTAAAAGACATACAAAATTATGTCCACTAAAAATCTAACAATCTAACAAGTAAAATTTTTTGAAAGATATACAATCTAACAATAAGTAAACAACATTCTTAACGATGAATTTTGTCATTACTTTTTATATTACAGCGTAACAATTAATAAAGCATTGTATATTCAATATATCATCAAATAATACATATTGTCATATATATGATAGGTATAATATCAACAAACTATATTCTAAACCGGTATGTGTACAGGTACACCAAAACCCATCGAAAATCGACTCGTTGACATCCATAATTCAAGCATTGTAAATTAGAAATTGATAAAAGAATTAAAAAAATGTGGTAGTATAGGTACAAATACACTAAAATTCATCGGAACCCGACCCATTGACATCCATGATCCAAGAATTATAAATTACAAGTTGATAAAAGGATTCAAAATACTAGGTCGTATGAGAATTTAAATCCTGGGCGATAGAATGAAAGTTATGAATTTTTTGGAATTTAAAATAACTTATTTGGGGTTTTTTAAGAAAAATAAAATAAATAAGATTGTAGGAAGAATTTAAATTATAGAATAAATGATAAATTATAAAATATTTAGAGGATTATTTACAATTAAAAGAAAAACAAATGATTTATATTATAAATATTGAAGGGTGTATAATTGTATATTGTAAATATAGAAAGGGTAAATTAGTCTTTTAGTCACATAATAATGGGATTAATGATGTCATGAAATAAATTAAGGGTTAGATATTAATTGTTGATCTCAATCGAATGGTCCTTATTCTCTCTAGATTTTTCTTTTAATATATAATATAGATAGATAGAAGATAAAAGAATAGATAGATAGATAGATAGAAGATAGATTTATTTATAACTCGGCACATATCACTTTATCATTTATCTTGAACGAGCCAAACACGCCCTTAAACTATTTATATTGTAAACAATTATTAGTTATAACCATATGAGAAATGTTAAAAAATAATAATAATGATAAATAACAAAAAAATAAGAATGGAAGAACCAATAGGGTTGCTCTATTTCAAATACACATTTTTTACTTTCTTTTTTAAAACTAAATATCTCATAAATCGTATGTCTATAAATTATAAAAATTACATATTTGAAATCAACATCTTTTTCTCTTCAATTAAAGATCCTACAAGCTATACTTCTGACAAATTTGATAATTCAATAAACCTATATAAGATGTAACCAGATGTGCTGTAATTCTAAACAAGTGATCACATGTGATAAAAAAATAATTTAATGCAAATATAAAACAATTAGTTATAATTATACATTTAAATAGATATAAATGTGAAATCACATTTGAATTATCAGTTATTATCACATATTTCATTTGAAAATCACATGTGATATGATTAAAGCTTATATCAGTAATCACATGTGATTTAAGCAGTAAACGAATGCAATTTTGAAAAAAAAAACTTATTATAGTTATATATGTGAAAGATTATTAAGTAGTAATCACAGAAGTGAATTTACATCTACCATCGATGAATAATCAATCACATTTGATTATACATAAAATCACATATGGTTGTATAAAGCCACATGTTTCAAGACTTGGCAAAAACGAGAGAAAAAAACTTCTTTGAAAGTATAGCTTGTGGATCTTTAATCGAATAGAATAAGACACTGATTTTGAATATATAATTTTTATAATTTATAGACATATGATTTGTGAGATATTTAATTTTAAAAATGAGAATGTAAGTGGGGTTTTGAAAAAAATGAAACAATCCTTTTGGTTCTTTAATTTTTCATCTTTTTATCATTCGAACCTACCTCATAATCATATAATGTTATGTTATTTTAAATAGAATAGATACATTAAAAATGTTTTTAATCTTATTTTGTCGGATAGAAAAATCAATACAATCTTGAAAATACATAAAACATAAGTATTATTTACTATTACAAATCATAACTAGGTGAAATGCCCGCGATAATGGAGGCTTCAAAATTAGTTGTCTTTGAAATTTGAATTTGTAAAATCTAACTGTTAAGTTAGAAGAGTTATGTATTTGTTGTAGGGGTGTCACATATAACCGAACCTGAATAACTAACATGAACTTGAACTCGGAAAAACCCAAATTCAAAGTTTATTCGGCCACCAGAATTTGAATAATCCGAGTCTTATTTAAATTGTATAACAGGTAATATTTTAAAATTTGGGTAACCCGAATAACAACAAATATTATTTAATATACAAATATAACTATATATATATAAGTTATCTAATATACAAAATAGAATTTTAGGCGATTTACCTATAGACGATATTTATTTTTAATAGATAAATAAGAATAAGAA
Source organism: Pseudognaphalium luteoalbum (assembly GCA_963422505.1). NCBI lineage: Eukaryota > Viridiplantae > Streptophyta > Magnoliopsida > Asterales > Asteraceae > Pseudognaphalium > Pseudognaphalium luteoalbum. The sequence continues at coordinate 113,847,400 of OY730195.1, forward strand.
TTAGTTGAACAATATTTTGGAGTTATTTTTTTATTTAAAATTTTGTCCGCACTTATAATTATAATTTAGAAATTTAATAAATCAAAACTTTAAATACATAAAAGTTAGAATTAGTTGGAAAATATTTTGTATAATAATTCAATATATAAAATTTTGTTTATGTATCACATTATCAGGTATTTTTATGAGTTTTTACTTTTTTCAACTCATTAATTACTTATATGTTATATATAACTTTATTATATGTTTCATTAATAATGAATTAAACACATATTGATAACAATGCAAGGACAAAAATGTCATTAGACGAAACAAATGAACACACTTTCTATAAATATCGTAATTAATTGAATGTGGAAATAAATCTACACCATAAGATCGTAAAGGAATGATGTTAACGAAGGGTGGAGATTGTTCTATCGTATCATCTTTTAATTATAATGAAGGGTGAAGATTGTTCAATGGTATCATCTTCTAATTATATAATAATAATAATAATCTATCTGTATGTATAAAACAGAGTTTTTCTTTTTTTTTCTAAGAGCAATGCATTAACAAACAGCCTAAAAGAGGTCAGGATCGAATACAAATGAGGAAGCAGAACAAAAGACAGATGAACACTAAAAAGATTACTAAGAATAGGAACCACCAAGAACGACCAAAATAAAAGAAAAAACTATATAGCCCAAACCCATGAGCAACACTAAACTGAGACTACAACCATACCCCACCCCCCCCCCCCCCCTCCTTTTTTTCTCAATTCATACCCCCTCCCACCCATCTAATCAATCACGTCATGCTTTTTCTTTTTACTTTCTCGATATACCCCCTTCTTTTTTTAATTCCTATCCCTGATTAGTATAAAACTGAAACTGATTTTGAACTGAACTGAGATCAATCTTAGATAAAACTCTACTGAAAAAAGACTGAACTGAGACTGATACTGTGTCAGGGGTATGGCAAGTAATTTGAAGGGTATGAATAGAATACCCGATCAACTTATTTAGTGTAATAATAATAACAATAATATTAATAATAATAATAATAATAATAATAATAATAAATTCAAAAGTATTGACTCGAAATATTAATAATCGTCGTCAGTTAAACCATTTATTTCAACGTTTCTTTGTCTTTCATTTTCTTAAATTCTATGTGTCATTAGAACAAAAAAAAAATAATAACCAAAATATGTTGTTGATGAAGACATCTCCTAATTATAAATGTAAAGTTGAACAACCTTTTGCTATTAATTCGATTTCTAAGATAGTTACGTACATTCTATTTGCATATTAACTAATTTCTTACTTTAATAATAATAGCATTTTCATTTCAAAGGGTTTAATAACATTACATTTTCTCACACCATCCAAAGATATGCAAGTATTATCATTTAGCCAAGTAAGTTAAGAACACTTTAAACCAATACTTATATCTCCATTAATTAGCAACCTTCAATTTTATCCCCATTAATGGGTATGCTTCGTAATTATCATTAATAAGGGTTAATATGTCGCTCTTTCGAGAGTTGAAAGGAAAAACATATTGATTAAAGAACTTGATTTGTAACAAAAGCAAGAAAACCAGCTACAACACCACCAACGCCGCTTGCAAAGAAGCTCCGTTTATGTTTTCATTTTTTTTCAATGATAATGTCACCTTTAAGTTAACAATATCTATATATTGGGTTATTTACAAATTAACTATATAACTGTACTTTTTAAACGGTCGTGCATTGCACGGGCTCAAAGCTTAGTATATGGATAAACAAAGCTTATTGATGACAAGATTCGTAAAGGAAAATAAAACTAAATAGTAGCATATACATGTAACGATAAATGTTTGTTGAATAAGATCCTTGTTATCTATGACATTTATTTTATTTATTTAATAAAAGTAACATCTATTTAGATAACGAGGGACAAGCAATTCCACTATCGACGTTACACATAAATTTACATTCCCATATCCACTTTGCGTGATTTTCATAGTAACACATACAATCTTTGTGTTGATCTAATTCATCACAACATTCTGGGGATGGATCTATATCAGGTCCTTTAGGACAATCTGGGATATCAGACATGCTGCATTCTGATTGTGAATATACTTTGCTCATTAGGAATGTCAACATGGCTATGGAAAAAACAAGAACATTCAGAAACTTCATTTTCATCCAACAAGATATCAATGTCAAAGAACGAATATAGGAAGCTATATATTCGTAACATAACATTAAGTATTTATAGATGACGGCTGAATCACAATAAAAGATTTTTACGTTACTGAGAATGAAGATTTATTTCTAAAGAACTTTAAAGTGAAAGTAATTACTTCGAGTATTTATTGCTTTGTAGTCATTCTTCGGTAATCAGGGAGAAGCAGTTTCATAGGAAGAAGTGTGATTATAGTATTATCATACATCATACATTATTATAAGTCTTTTCTTCGTGAACTTACAATTTTAAAAAGCTATAATAACACAAATGCCCTTATATTCGGTAAAATGGACTAAACTAACATTTCCTACATATAGAAACTACCAATAATATATTGGGTTAATAATAGTTTAATACTCACTTTCAAATTATTTCGTTTTAACCAGTTAACTTTTTTTATAACGTTTTAACAAATTAACTTAGTGTTTGACCAAAATTTAGTCTCTTTAGTTTGTTTGACTGTTTAAAATTACCCTTTCGGTAACCGGTAACCGGTTGAATAGGTAACGTGAAAATAACTTACTTCATTTAATTAATGGTTCAATACTCAAACTTTCTATTTTTTTTTCGTTTTAACCCCTCAACTTGTTTTCTTAATGTTTTAACACTTTAATATACGAGTTGACCAAAATCTAAACCCTTTAATTATGTACATGCTAATTCTATTACTATTTTTAACAAAACGTAGTATTTTTACACAATAGTTACATTGTCTGTACATTATATTAAAAAAATCATTATAAGCATAATAATACGTTGTATATATAATATTATATCATTTTGGATATGTACGTATATATGATATAAATGCTTATAAATTAATTGAAACATGTCAACACAATTAATTATATAATGTTTTATTTTGACAATGATATATTTTTATAATGTTTTCATGTATAATATGTCTAGTTATATAAAAAGCTATTTATAATGAAGGTATGTTGCTATGAAAAAAATAGTTATTAATATGTGACAACATTATTATATCTATTAAGTGTGGTTTGCAAAAGTATTACAATGAATTTTGGTTTTAAAAATTAATTTTTAGATTTTAAACGTGTTAATCTGTGATAACATGTCGTAATGGTTATTTTAACAGGTTATGTAAAGTTAAAGTGTTAAAAAAAGTTGAGTGGTTAAAACGAAAAAAAGTTGAAAGTTTGAGGATTAAACCATTATTAACCCTAATATATTTGTCAATGATAAATACTGATTGGAAATTACCATTCTGGTATGTATATAAGTAATAACTTAAGCACATAAAATCACTAAAGGTGATTTGAACTAATCCTAACCTATTCAAATCCAACGTACTATTGCAAACTCATTAATAGTATTTATATTATTTTCTATTATCAAATATATCTCATCTATATGCATTATTAGTATTTGTTTCATACTTAATTAATTGTATTTATATATATAACTCATATATTCAACTCAACTTTTTCAAAGAACAATCTAAGAAATACACATATACTTTATTATTATGTAATGTATTTCGTAGGGTATAAGTCATTATCGAGTATGTATATATATATATGTGTGTTATGATTATATGCGTATGTCTTAAGCTTGTGATGTTTCTACACAAAGAAAAAATGTTATGTTTATAAATTTAAAATGCTAAAACTGACAATTCCTTTTAATTACACTAATGAATGATACGTATTTAATGACCATAATAACAAGTACTTATTTTATATTTTGAGGACACATATAACATCAACTATGGTGAATTAATAAGGTGCAACAACTTGGATTGACGAGGTATTATCGTAAATATGTGGCGATAAATATAAGTTACATATATATTTTTTTATCTCAATATGGTATATGTGCTATTGAAATATTTCCATTGTATAGCTTTCAATCTCTGATCGATATTAACATAAATTTATTTTCATTTATGTATATTAATACGTTTGAATTTTTACATCTTTGGCACTTAATTATTAGTTTATTCATGTCAAAATTATAGTCCCATTTAAATGAATGGACTTTGAATATATTTTCATTAGTATAATTTATATTAAATATTATATAACATAAACAAAAATATTCAGGGTCAAAGTTGTCAAAGAAATATTCTAAAAATCAAAATGGGACAATTAAATTGGGACGGAGGGAGTATAAAATAAAAATTCAATATGAAAACTATGCATATAAGGTATGCTAAAAGAACTAAATTGACAATAATAATAATCGATAGTAATAATAATAGATAATGCTTATTATTTTAACCCAAAATGGTGAGTTCTTATATTTTTGAAATTGAGTTCTTAAGGCTTTATAATTAAGATATATATAATGTATTCCACTCAAGCTTATTAAAGCCACCTAATCAGTTAATGAACGACTTTCTACTCGAATTAATCTCAACAAGCATGGGATTGATCTCCATTCAACCAGATGCTCGGTTTGTGATGAAGATCAAGAAACGGAATCACATCTTTTTGTTGATGTTCGGTTGCTAAAGAAGTGTGGAGCTCTATGGCTAAATGGTGGAATCAGTCTTTCATAACATCAACACTCTTCAAGATATTTATTGGTGCATTTTGTGTGTTGATGATATACCCCTCACTTTGGGCTTGGCCTATGGGCTTTTCTGTATTGGGCTCCCCCTCCCCATATATAAGGGTACAAACCCTAGACCTATACACAATGGGACATAACATTACACACACACAAATGGTGTGCAGCCTCCATAGGCCCTCACCTCTAAACCCTATCTTCTTAGATGGGTATTCGATCACCCTTTACCACCCTCGATGAGAACTATCTCGATCCGGGTTACGACACTAGTGCAGTGTAAAGAGGTGATTCCCCCCATCTGCACTCAAGCCGAAATATGCTTGATCAATTGGCGCCATCCGTGGGACTCGAAATATGCTTTTAACCATGTGGTCGTGGGTTCGAGTCCCACGGATGGCGCCAATTGATCAAGCATATTTCGGCTTGAGTGCAGATGGGGGGAATCACCTCTTTACACTGCACTAGTATCGTAACCCGGATCGAGATAGTTCTCATCGAGGGTGGTAAAGGGTGATCGAATACCCATCTAAGAAGATGGGGTTTAGAGGTGAGGGCCTATGGAGGCTACGCACCATTTGTGTGTGTGTAATGTTATGTCTCATTGTGTGTAGGTCTAGGGTCTGTACCCTTATATATGGGGAGGGGGAGCCCAATACAGAAAAGCCCATGGGCCAAGCCCAAAGTGAGGGGTATATCATCATGTGTCAGTCAATTGGTCAAATTATTGTAATTGTCAAAGTCAATTAGTCTGCGTATGTATAGTGTTTAGTGTGTATATTCGAGTCTGTAAACAAAATGTAATTATAGAATATACATAGAATATTAGGCGACATCGGCTTATGTGTCGCACCAGCGACATTGATAGTTGGGCCTGCGACATAGGCTATGTCGCAATGGGCTGGGCCTACGACATTAAGGCTTATGTCGCAGGGTCCAGTAGAGTTGATATAAATAGTGAGTTAGATTTTCATTTGTGGGTTGATCAAACCCTAGAGAGTGAGAGCCGTGGGAGAGAGCTGAGAAAGAGTCTGTAATCGTTATACTTCAATTGTTAATACATACAACAGATTATAGATATTGTGTGTTCGATTCGTTAAACGTTCAATATTCGTTTGTTTGGATTCCGCACTTTCAATCGAGTCATACGATCTGATTAGGTCCGTACCGCGCACCTACAAGTGGTATCAGAGCTTTCGGGGGAGTTGAATCGATTTTGAACGTGTTTTTGGGTTAAACGAAGGTGTGTATTGAAGATTAATTGGTTATTAGTTGTTTCTGAGTTTATTGGGTTGATCAAATCAATTTCTAGAGTAATTTTTGGGGTTTGTTCATCGCATATTCATCAAAAATCGTAAGGGTTTCAAAAAACTTCGATTTTAGGGTTTTCTGTCGCTGCTGCCGCGACATTGCTAAATTGCATGCGACATTGCCTATGACATTGCCTGCGACATTGCATGCGACATTGCATGCGACATTTCCTGCGACATTGCATGTGACATTGAGTGCGACGCAGCTTGCGACATTGCCTGCGACGTTGCGTGCGGCATTGGCTCTTGTGTCTCAGCACTATTCATTGAGACATTGGCCCTTGTGTCTCAGCACTATTCACGGAGACATAGTGCATAATTTTGCACTACTAAATTTTGTTTTTAAGCTTAAAAGTGCTTAAATTTGGTTTTGGAAAAGTGTCGTATTACTCGAGTAGGTTTTGGTATTTTCGAAAGAAAATTTTGGAGGGAAAATTCGAATATGGATTTTTTGACTTACACCATGAGGGAAAGGTTGAAGTCCTTATTCTACAAGGATTTTGCTCGATGGAAGACAATCTTTGAAGATTTGATTACATTGCATGATCCAGATTTATGGATTTTCATTACTGAGCCGTATGAAACACCAACAAAAGCAGAAAATGAATTTTCCCCGATATACCTATAAGTGGTATCAGAGCCTTTGATTCGTTATCATTGGTTTCATAATCCTTGGAAAATAACCAGAGAAAATATTCTTTTGGCGGGAAATTTGAGAAAATATTTGTAGTATCAAATTTTGTTTTTGAGCTTAAAAGTTTATAATTCTAGTTTGGGAAAAGTTTAGTTATACTCGAGCAATTTTCAATTTTTTTTCGAACTAAATTTTGGTGGGAGAATCTGGTTGTCTGTGTTTCGCTAAAGTTCTTGTTTAAAATATGTCGCTCATGCATAGTGTCCGCAATAACCTTCCGATGTTCACCCAAAACACCAAATACTCAAGTCGGATAAGAGATTTTGAGGCCTACATCTTTAATAATGATCCAGACATGTGGATTCCATTGACTGAGGGATATGAAATGCTAGTCAGGGAAGGAATACGAACTGAAAAATCATATAAATAAATGACTCTCGAAGAACGTAAAGCATGGGATGATGAACGGAAGACTTTCACAGCAATTCGAGGATATTTATCAATGGAGATCTTACAGTTGTTTAAGCATCACAAAAATGCATATGACCTTTGGGTTGCCATCGAAAAGCGTTGAGGTGGATATAACAAGGAAGAAGAACCTCAACATAGTGCATTCGTGACTCAAATAAAAGAGGTTGATTCTAATACTTTTAAATGTTTATCTTGTTTTTAAATTAACTGGCGATAACAACAGATATAGGGATGACAATGAAAACCTGAGATCAAATCTTGAAAATTTGACACAGGCAAACAAGGTTTTAAAAGCAAATGAATTAGCTTATGAAAAGAAATTCAAAGCCTATCAAGATGAGTCTAAAGAGTTCAAAGCTAAAATCTATAGTCAACAAGATGCTATAGATAATTATTTGAAAGAAATAACTTTACTTAGGAATGAACTTACTGACTCTCTGTCTGAAATTGTTGATCTTAAACGAAAAATGTCAAATTTTGCTACGTCATCTGATAAGCATCAAATATATAGTATATTTTATAGTAATTTATCCCTATATTTATATATATTTTATGCATTTATATGATTTTAGGTACTTATTTTGTTAATATTTGCAGAAATGTATTTTAATTGAAGATTGAAGAAAAATGAGCGAAAATAAGACCGAAACTGAAGAAATTAAAGCAATTGAAGAAAGGAAGATCTAAACCTTAAGAAATGAAGACTATAAAGATAATATTGAAGATTTGGGCTAAGAAAATAAGTAAATCTGTTTAAAGAAGAAAAAGAGGCCCAATTTGAAGCCCAAGCCGATTTTGGAAGATTCTGAAAAATAAGCCCAACCGGCGGTTAGATTGCCCAACCGGCGGTTGGGGGCTAAAGGATCAAACGGTGGAAAGAACGCAGAGTTGGAGTAATACTCATATAACTCCAACCGGCGGTTGGAGGTCCCAACCGGCGATTGGAGGGTCGGTCATAATTAGTATAAATAGAGGCTTAGTTTTGGTTAAACGATATACGATTCTTAGAATACAAAGTCGAATATTAAGGTTTAAGGTCGACTAAATGTGCGAATTTGGAGGCTAAGGAGCTAGGGTTTGAAGGTTTTTAACCCTAGGAAAAGCTAGTTCGTCAACTTTGTTCGGTTTCTTTATCCTTGTAGCTTCACTAACCTTTTGGGTTACTATGGATATTGTTTATTTGAATTAATTGCTTATTAGATTTTCATTATGAATGTTTAAATGTATGTTTATTATGTTTATTATATGAATTATATGTTTATGTTGGAACTATATTATTGAATATTATTATGCAAGAATTATGTGTTATATTATGTTAATACTCATAATTAACTGATTTATAGATAAACTGCAATAACCTTTTGGGTTTTTAAATTAAGTGATTATGTTTTATTAGATGTTAAGTAGCATTATGATTCAACCGACCTTGGAATTGCATGAATAATATGTTGATAGATCTTAATAAATAGTGATACTTACATAACCTTTGATGGTATTGCTATATGAGAATTGTCATAACCTTTGAGATTTTCTACATTAGTAAATCACAATAATAATAGCCAACATGCAAATAGACATAAGTTGATATAATAAGTGTAATGAATAATAGTTTAAATAGTCATAATCTTCTATTCAATTTAGTATTCTTAAGTTATTCCTTTAAACTTATCTATTAAAGAATTGGTATCAGTTATATATATATGTTCGATCGGAACTAAAACATCCCCCCTATCTTATATATTATTGTATATTATTGTTTATAATTGTGAATTTGTATATTAATTGTAATAATTGTAATCAGGATAAATAAATAGTTAGTTAAAGATTAAATCACGTTCCCTGTGTTCGAATCTGGACTTACTTATAAAACTATATTCTATGATCAGGATAACACTTGCCTGAATTGTGTGATAGTATTATTTAGTATTTCCTTAATTAAACTTGTGATTATAATTGCCTATACTTAGCACACATCATCATCCATGATATTTGATCACATCCTTGATAAGCAAAGGACTGATACAAATAGCAAGGCAGGTCTTGGATATAATCATGTACCTCCTCCTATGGACTATCTTCCGATGCCTATTAAAGATGCAATCAAAAACTTTGTGCCTTCTTCTTCCAAAATAGACACAAATTCTGTTAATCCACCGGTTAATGAGCAAGTTAAACAGGCCGAGCTTGTTAGGCCTACATTTGTTAAGGCTGAGAACAAACCTCCAATTAGTGTTGAGGAGGTTGTTGTGGTAGAAGATATAATAGAAGAGTATACCATTAAGGTTGAGAAAATGAATGTCAAACCTGAAAATTTCATCATTACAACTGAAAATGATGAACGTTTTAAATGCAAAGGCAAAGATAAGGTTGACAATGAATCCTTTCAAGTTAAAAATGTTAAAAAGAATCTAAAGAAAGATAAAATAGTTGATAAATCTGAAAATAATAAATGTTCAACATCAACTAACTCAACCTCAGGAACATCTACTTCAACATGTTCACCTAAGAGTGCATGTTCAACAAATGTTCTTGTTAATAGACCTTCTGTGTATTGTCCTCCACCGAAACGATTTGAGGGAACTCATTGGAATCAATCTTATGTTGAGAGATGTTCTTGCTTTCATTGTGGTCAACGGGGCCATATTATTAGGGATTGTAGGTTATTATCCCTAGATAGGTTTGGTAGATGGATGCCATGAACTTTTTCTTTTAAGAATTCTTTTTCAAAATCTTTTTCAAGGCGTCGTTCGTATTCGCCTATATCTAGTTGTGCATCAAAATCTCCACAACCTATGGCTAGAGTAAACAAAGTTGTGCCTAGTAGGCCTCAAGTTCAACAGCACATCATTGTTGAAAAAAAATCATCCGAACCTAAACAGGTTTGGAAACCAAAATCCACAAACAACACACCTATGAAATCGACTGAGTTTTTAAAATATCATAAACTTATGGATGTGATGATTATGGATGATAGTGGACAACCCAAGTTTATCAAGGCTTGGGTGTCCCATAAACTCTAATGTTTGATTGTTTGTGGTGATGCAGTCAGTTTCTTGTTAACCAATATTTTTTAGTGGCTGCATGGATGTGGATATTGTTGGAAGAATGGTGACTGGAATGATGAAATTTCTGAAGTTCGGGTGGTTAAAGTGCTAAAAAGGTATTTGATTTGACTTGATATGTGATTTTGAAACTTTTATTTTGAAACTTTTTATTTATTTTTATTTGTTAGAAATGCAATAGCCATTCTTTGTACTTTTCAGTATCAAAGAAATGCAATGTTGCGACATTTGTTAAATTAAAAAAAAAAGTTCCATAAACATTAGTTTAATGTTTAAGGGGATTGCCTTTGAATTGGAATTGCGAAAAGAATTTGCTGTTCAGGGGGAGTAATTAAAAATTCCGATTATTTGGATCAGAAATGTGAACAACAAGATTCTTAAGACGTTAGATTATGTCTGTAAACAACTTGGGATATGATAGTACATTAGGGGACATGCACAAAATGGAAATTTTAAGGTTTATCCTTGATGTATCAGTAGGTTTATCTAGCATACTTACTACAGTTCTTATAAAAGTTAGCTTCATCGTATGATGTATTGGTAGGCATGATACATACCGGTCTCTGGTTTATTAAGAAGTAACTTAAATACGTGTCTATGATCTTGTGGTAAACACCTTGTGATGTACGACTCTATGTCTTAATTCCTTAGCGTAGCTTGACATACTTCTAATTTTCAATATTTTATCTGAGATCATTCGAGGGATTATACTGGTTGTTTCCTCTGTTGTACGGAAGTACAGACCTGGTCTCAATTCAGTATAATCTCAAAACTAAGCAAACGCAAGTCAATGCACTTGAAAAGTCTTAAATCTTAAGATACTAAACAAGGTCACCGATTGAAAAATCCAAGTTCGGTTTGACTGCGTTTAGTTTTGCTTAAACCTGAATCAAGTGTATGTCGCTTTGTTGTACGGATGTACAGACCTGTCACCACTGGCTTGATTCTTAAAAATGATTTTCTTATATTTTATCTAGATTTGAAAGTTATGTTCATGTTTGGGTTACAGGGGTATGTCTATGGTGGGGACCACAGTGAAATATTCATACTAACAATAAATGTTAGCTTACAGACACGGATGTAACATGTTTAGGTGGATAAACAATACCAATAATCGTCTTGAAATAATTTTTATAAAAGGTGTCTTAAATATGCTAAGTAAATTTAAAGAGGACAAAAATACTGATAATTGAGATAACACTTACTATTTCCTAATAATTGCATGTTAGCCTGATATGATCTCTAAGCAGACTTAAGACAATCCTATCCCCACTTTATTTTAATCTTTGTTATTTATTTTTCCTTTATAAAGAAAATACAAGATTTTATTTCTATGTTATTTTTTCAAACATCACATATCTTGTTAAAGTCAAATATTGAAGATGTAAAGGATGTTGGTTATTCTCCAAAGACTGTGAAGATAAATTCTGTTGGAGAAGATACTGATGATTGAGAAATGGTCACTGAATTTGAAGATCTTATGGTATGATAAATATGTGTTAGTCACGTGAATCTTGACATCAAGATTTTTAAGAAGACCATGCTATCTCAATTGGGGAGTTTCTGATTGTTGAAGATATGAAAGAGTTTGTTGATGAAGACTAATTGAAGGCTTATTTGACCATGCTGCTGACATGGGGGAGTTTGTTGGTGCAATTTATGTGTCAGTCAGTTGGTCAAACTATTGTAATTGTCAAAGTCAATTAGTCTGCGTATGTATAGTGTTTAGTGTGTATATTCGAGTCTGTAAACGAAATGTAATTATAGAAGATACATAGAATATTAGGCGACATCGGCTTATGTGTCGCACCAACGACATTGATAGTTGGGCCTGCGACATAGGCTATGTCGCAATGGGCTAGGCCTGCGACATTAAGGCTTATGTCGCAGGGTCCAGTAGAGTTGATATAAATAGTGAGTTAGATTTTCATTTGTGGGTTGATCAAACCCTAGAGAGTGAGAGCCGTGGGAGAGAGCTGAGAAAGAGTCTGTAATCGTTATACTTCAATTGTTAATACATACAACAGATTATACAACATATTATAGATATTGTGTGTTCGATTCGTTAAACGTTCAATATTCGTTTGTTTAGATTCCGCACTTTCAATCGAGTCATACGGTCTGATTAGGTCCGTACCGGGCACCTACAATATTCTTACTCTCGCAGATTTAATTCAACTTCCGATGAACTCGAAAGCTTGTTTTGATTTGGTACTACAAACTGCTCTTTGGTTGAAATGGAGATTTCGCGGTGGTGTTACGTTCCAATAAAAAAAACCTCGGTGGTGGAAGCTTATAGCTTGAGCTGGTAGCTGGAGCTTATTATTTAAGTTAGAAGTTGGAGCTTATTGTTTTATAAATGTTTGGCAAAATAGCTGGAGTTTAAATATGTTAATTGACATAAAAGGGCATGAAAATTATATAATAGATAATTTATAAGGGGTATTTAAGTAATTTTTCATTCAATAAGCTAGAAGCTTATTTTAAAAGCTACATCTGCTAGCTTGTTTTTCTAGAGCTTATTTTTTCAATAAGCTCCTAAGTTTTTGTTAATCAAACAAAGCTAGAAGCTTGAGCTTATGAAAAAAATAAGTTTAAGCTCCAATAAGCTTCTATAAAAAGATGAATTTTAAATATGAGGGAGGTATGGAACGTGGGCTTGCATTAGAGAAGCTTAAATTGAACAAGTGGGCTATATTTGAAATTTGGGGGCCTTGCTACATAAGCTTGAAGTCATAATATTTTAGTTAATGGGCTTGTCGTATACCGATAGGTCAAAGATCCTTTGGTTATAAATATACTCTGACAAATTTCGACCATTTTTTAGTTTCATTAGATGTCCTCCGTCCTCGTATTTGCCAATTTTACACCGGCCGACACTGAGTTACGCAATTTTGATCCATTTCGTACTAAGTTTTCAAACGACTGAACTTTACTTTCTCAACCGAAAAGTGGGTGAACAATTACTACTTTAAAAGCAAACGGTTCATTGCAAAGTTCTTCAAGTTAATGAAGTCCAAAATCAGGATTTGGTTTTTACCCTTGAGCTATAGTCTGTTCGTATAGATGGGACACTCTGCTACTGCCTTTTGGAACTGTATTAATGAAGCGATGCTCAGGTGCATTAGCAGCAGTCAGATGTTCACGCACCACAAGCATTTCTTAAACCTTGTTTATTGTGAAACTTTTTCCTTCTATTTATACAAAATTTGACATGAAAAAGGAACCATTTTCACACTTCATAAAATGACATTCTTAAGAACCCAATACAAGTAGGCAATATACAATCAACTTAATCTGGTTCAACACCTACAAAAGCAAGCACTGGATTTTGTTACAAAACATAAAGTAGCTGTTCATAATCAACCCAAAATAAAGTCACGCAAACACGTTCCAAATTGCCCATAAAGCACCGTGCTTTAACAATCACTGATCTAAATAAACCAAAAGAAATAATATAAATCATCAAAACAACAGGTTTCATGAAGAATGTTATCGGCGCTCAATGATGAGTTTTGCTGTAGCGGATCCATGTGGAGCAGCTAGCCGTATCAAATCTTCACGTAAATTCAGTTCTTCATCAACAGAAACACTATAATTAAGCTCTATTCGTGTTTTTTTCAAGTTAGGTGACTTTGACACGATGACTTTCACAAATTTAAATGCAGGGGCTGCTTTAACATTGATCATCTCCAGTTCAATTAGACAATCCAAGTTGAAACTCGTGAAGTCTTGGAAGTCAAAACATTTCAACTTATGATACATCTATACACAAAACATGTAAAAATGTCAATATTTACGTACATACAACTAGTTTTTTAACCGGGCGTTGCCCAGTAAACTTGGCTGCTATACATATAAATTATATATACCTAGTAGTTGAATTTCTATAATCATACAATTTATATGTTCTTATTTTATATACGACTAATTGAAAATAGATAAACGGTAATATTAATCACATAAAAACAATAGTAACGCCAAATTAACATAAATATAACATTTACTTTTAGTACATTCGAAAGAAGATAAAAGAAAATTATTGGAAGTATAATATAATTGGTAACATAAAAATTTAATCAATATGCATGCCCCAATACAGAAATGAAATATATATATATATATATGCTAATGTACTCTCGCCTATCAAGTTAGGTCGTAACACAATATATAATTAAAGTATATGATTATCTAAAGTAGGTGGATTTGTACTATATCAAAATTTATATGTTCTCGGTATATATACCTGGACGTTCACTTAACTGACTCGTGTATAGCACGTAACTGGAGTATATAACTAAAACAACCCAAATTTTTTTCCTATATATTACTTTAGTTTAAATAAATAAAACATAGTATATCGATAATGTTACACCTAAACTTTTTCCAATTATATGTTTCTTAATTTGAATCAAATGCGTAGGGGTGATACATATATACAAAGTTGTTCATTAGTTTGCAATATAAAGCTTTGATATTTACAGAGCATACCTATTCATTAGAAGATTTTACAGCCACAAAACAAAATTGAACTAAAAGTCTTTTGAACAAACATGTTATTATTGCCGTTGTTCAATTGCATAACATACATATTGCTCTTATTTGTTTGACCACAGTCCACAAGCCTAATATTCGATCTTTATTAGGCCAAGAAAACTTAAGCTTAACAACGGAAATTACAAAAGAGTAAGTAACTGGCAAAGACATATATGGAAGCATGACTTGAATTGAAAGAAATTGGACAAGTCACCACAAAGAGCGGTTTGAAGAACATATTTGGCAAATGGGTCTAACAGCAACCACTTGAGATGGGTAGCTGAGTTCTTTTCGCGTATGATGGTTGACTTGATCTGACCAACATATACTGCTAAACGTTTCTTGACTACATGGAACTGAATATGTGGATTTGGATTTCAATGTATGCAGTTACCTTCAAAGTGCAATGGCCTTTGGAATCTACAACTCCAAAATGTAATGTACAACTTGTTTCTGCATTGCATGATGAGAGATAGTTTTGTTAATTGATCACAAATATCATGTGAATGATTCTCTTATCTTGGGACACTTTACCCAGTTATATGTGAACTGATTGATGGTC
Organism: Pseudognaphalium luteoalbum; assembly: GCA_963422505.1. Taxonomy (NCBI): domain Eukaryota; kingdom Viridiplantae; phylum Streptophyta; class Magnoliopsida; order Asterales; family Asteraceae; genus Pseudognaphalium; species Pseudognaphalium luteoalbum. The sequence continues at coordinate 113,862,726 of OY730195.1, forward strand.
GTTATGTTTTTATTGTAATTGGTCAAACCTATAAAATCCAAAATTTAATTAAAAAGTAACATACCATTTTCTGTTCTAAGAACCACGCTTACTATACTATTATATTTAAAAACATAATACTTATATACCTCATGGTTTGACCCTGTTTTTGCTATTTACCCAACGCTTCCATTGTTTCACATCTAGACCAAGCACACGGTACAAAGAATGAGAAAGTCAGATACATACCCGAAACATAACTGTGAGTTCCGTCAAGATTGTTGCTGCTATTATACATAATCACCAAAGATTTCGAGTTAGTTTTAGAAATATTAGAATGAATATTGACATTAAATAAGATATTGTTCATAATCACTAAACAATAATAGTTTTTGCATTATAAAATCATCGGTGTGCAAATCAAAATTTCCCAGCATGTGGCAACACTGAGTGGTGGAACGAAGCCAGCATAACTACATAACTTTCATACTATAAGATTGAGCTCTATTGACGAGCCATCTATATCAATCCAGTGCTGCATTATAAGTCTTATGGGAACCAATTCAGTTTCATAAATAGGGGTAAGCAGAAGACAAAAATACATATAAGAAGTAAAAAATTAAAAGAGAAAAGTAGGGCATTAAAGACATTATATATCGCTTGCTGATTCTCTAAGTCCATTGACCGGCTCATTTGGCATGATCCTTGTCCAATCTATTCCCATTCATAAGACTTCTATACCCGCATCTCTCGCCAGCTTTAATGTATCAGGATCAAACCAAAACCTTAATCTTTCTTCCCTGTAAAAATCAAAAAATATGCTTTGATTAAAGACAACAAATTAGATGCTTGAGTAACACATAATACTCTGTGTGAGACTGTTATATCGGCCCATTCATAAAAGTACATGGGTTAAAATTACCACTTATAGTTATGACGAATTAAATTAAATACTTATAAAATGGAAGCTTACTGATACAAAATTCTTTTCATTCTTACGGAGAAACAAAGCAAAGAAAAATAACGGGCAGCAAAGAAAAATTAAATTATCACATTTGCATCTCTACAAATAGTCAACCACATTGTCTAAACTAAAGCTTTTCATTAACAATACAAATGCTATTAGCACTTCTGCATGCCGTGTTTAAGTTTTGACATTTGGTATGTTATGGAGTGTCACCTCTATATCACTAAATGATTAATAAGCATAAGTTTCATGAAAACTCTAAGTTAGCCGGCCATGTCTTTTTAGATGGTTTGATTCAGTGTCTGACTGTATGTGTACCCATGTACAAAGCAGCAACGTTAGCAAACATATGAGAAAATCTGAAACCTGGAATAGAGCTTTAAATTATTTTTTATATAAGGAGTTACCGTGAAACTAAAAACACAAATACGAACACCATTTGTCTAAGCAAACAAAGAACAGATGCTACAATATGTCTCCTATGAGCAAATCTAGGTGAACCTAGAAACCTTAGTTACACACCAACAAAAAATGGAAAAGTATAAAGAACTTGTAAGACTTAGACCCTTATCATTAAAGATACAGTTTCATATTGCAAGATTCAGAACACAAAGGAATATCGACATCAAGGATACAACAGCTACAGAACACAACTAAATTAATAATATTTATCATCATTACGACTATACGTGTAAATTACCTACAAAAGGTTAATCATATATGGTACATTACCTCATGTGCAAATTTCTGAAGGCTCCTCATTGTTACTTGGTAAGTTACACATAGATACTGTCAAAGTTAAGTCTTTCCATAGCAGAACTAATTCCAGTCTAGATGCCCCCTATAGTCAATGACAAGAAACTTCCTTGTCTATGTGCATATGGAAAAGAAAGACAAAACATAACGGTAATGAGAAAAGGGAAAGGGGATAAATCTAACAATGGTAATCACCCCTCCAATTAGTCCACGATGGGGAGAATCAACCCAAACTCACAATTTCGCTTGATAAACTGGGCGTTTAAGGAGTCTTGGAACAATTTGTCAAAGAAATTATCTCAATAATGTATTCCATGTGCTTCAAAGTCTAGTTTGTTTCAGTTAGTGTATGCTCCTGTAGAATGAAAAAATATTAAAATAATGATGGTATACCTTGTATACAATTTGAATGCTAATATTCATATACAATGCCAATAAAGTAGTTGTAAATGATAAGGATTGACACACGCAATTAAGCATTTACAAAGTGTAATAAAAATTTGTCTTATATATTTCCAACCCGCACCAAACCTCAATAACAGTTGTATCTCGCATAATCAATATACAACACTTGAATAGGACACGCAATAAAAGCAGGAAGAATTACAAAATCTTTTTTGTAGAAAGAGGTTGATAACATCAAAGCATGGTTTTTGATAAGAGTACTAAAAAGTTGTAGTTACTATAGTCTGTCAAAAAATCTAGCATTGATTGTAGAAAGATAGAGTGCAAAAAACAAAATAAAATTAATTATATATTTCTAGTTGTGATATCCAGAGAAGATGGGCAGGAAGTGAAGCCAAATGGCTGAAGTGGAAGCTCTAAATAATTTGAAATACTCCCCTAATATCCTTCTCTAGTATCTATACACATAATAGATCCACACATTAAGAAAACCGTGTTGATGGTTGTCACTGCCAAAAGTGGGGTAAACTCGATTGAATCACAAGAATGGCTTGGATGCCATGCATAACTAACAGTCAAATAATCAACATATTATGTATCCCCAAACCTCTATTTGCAGCTTATTACTACTACCAGACTGCAATTGTGATTAACAAAATAGGTTTAATGTCACGACCAAATGAATTTACGGTTTTATCTATAATCAAAAAAAGTCCAAGGAAAACAGAGTGAAGGGATCAACAGTCACCTAATTGTAATTTTAATGCTGAAAACCTCCAATCATAAAAATAGAACATTATCAAAACAATATAATTTTTGTAGTCATAATTGAGAACCAAAGTAAATAGCTTCTTACAAAAAGAAAAAGCATTAAAAAACAGGCGGTGCAAAGTGATAAGACGATACCATCAAGAGTCAAACGGTCAGTAGAGATTACAAGTCCAAAACCAAATGACAAGAGCACGAAGGTTTGAGTCTCAAATAGAATCCAATTAGCTTCTAAATCTGAAAATAGAACATAAGAATGTAATAAGGACTACGCAAACAGAAGAAAAATATCCTTGAAAACAAAAGCTAACACTTTAATAAAACACACTTGCAGATTGACAAGCAATCATATATCCTATAGAGCACCTTATTCTTGGGATATAGTACCCTGAAATTGCCTATTTTTTTCTAAAAATCATTCTAGTCAATGAAAAGCTATTAACACCACCTTCGTGCTACATCAACCACCTCCTACAAACACACTACGAAAATTAAGTACAGATTTGAACACAACATAATAAAAGCCCATACTTTCGTGGTATTTTGTTTTAATTCTCTGAACTGTTTACAGTAAGCCATCTAACTTATGTTACAAACGCAAGTTGCAAAAGAACGTTTTACTTCTACTTTTCTCATTAAATAACATTAAGTATACAATACAATGTGCTACTAACCTGACAAATTAGCCACGTGGAGAAGGGTGAGACCTATCACTCAACAGTAGCATATACAAACATATAAAACCCTACTTTGTTTTAATCTGCAAGAACAAATTCACATTATCAAGAAACAGACCACAAATATAGCAATTCATTGCATAGTATATAATGACATGCAAGTACAAAAGCACGTAATCAAGAAGGTGAGTATCTATGATACCACATTCTTTTCATAATTCCCACAAATTCATCAATTGATTGTACAAAATCCATATAAGAAGACAAAATATCCAACCTACAAAATCTACAAATTAAAGCAGATCTAAACTCTACTCCATGTCAAATTAGTTATTTAACACATTAAAACCTAACAAACACTAATATAAAACTTTTTTAGATCTATATCAACTCTTGTGAACATGCAAATTAACCTAATGTAGTTAAGTTGACAAATACATGCGTACACATAGATATAAAAATTACAACAAAATGATACTTAATCTTCACACATAGATCATATTATACAATAAAAACACATATATTTCAAAAATCCCAGTGGAAATATATAGGCTGGATTTAAACATTTAGATGGAAGGCATAACAAAAAGCTTCACGGGTAATGCTTGCAAACTGTAGCCATTTAGATGTTTAACTATTAGATAACCGTTTATAAGAATGAAAAAATATTAACATAAAAGACGATTAAAAAATATTTTCATGTAAATACGTAAAAGTAGATATTGCATCAATCTGGTTAATAGTAAACTTACATGTAGAAAATGGATGTCAAAAAAATCTAGATAACCTATACAAAAGAAAATAATCAAGCATTTCATCAAACAGTTGTTGTGCATCCACCGTTTCAATTCAACTCCCTAGTGATTCGCATAACAAATAAGTAAAAATTCATTACCTTTTTCGAATTCACTATTCGATTCCACTAAATCATTTTCTTCTCAGTGTGTTATATACTTTTTCATCCACCTTCAAAATTGCATAGTCACCATGTGGTAACCTAATAAAATAAAAAAAGGGTACCCTTACAGCCACAAAATTAATGAATCAGACCATCAAACCAAGATAATTGATTGGCAAAGCATCAATAAAAATAAAAAATATGGCACAAATAAAAATTAGCGAGTAGAACTGTACCTGTATATGATGCTAAGTCTGAGTTTTTGAGAACATAATAAACTGAATTGAAATCAATCGTAAAATTGTGCATAAAATTTAGTATTAAAATTGCATAAACTAAAGTTTTGTATAAACAAAAAAAAACCACATAAACTTACTTGATCAATTTGTCCATTCAGGGCTAATATATCTGGAGTTGATTTGATAGTGAGAGGTGAGTATATAGAGATAATAAAATGATAGCGGTTGTCAAACACTTTCAAAATAAACCGTCATTCGAAAGAAACTGTCGGCTAAAATAACCGAAACCCTCCTTTGTTAGAAGGCTGGGATTAAAAGTCAAACCGATAGAGGGACAGTCAAATGGAAAATTACCAAAGGTAAATTTACTATTCCAAACCTATTTCAATTCAATTATCACTATTGCAATTCACTAATTTAAAAAGTAATATATAAAGTCACTAATAGAAAAACTAATATATAATGTAGGATGCCCAAGATCATGTGGTGATTATCATGTGGTGATTTTAGTCTATGGTCACAATGTAATAATAGTTATAGAATAAAAGCAATGTAAATGAAATATACTTTTAATAATAGCTATTAAATAGTAATATTAGCATTTATACCATAGGTAGTGATAAATACAACAAAAAATTTTAGGGCTTAGTGTTTTGAAATGCAACCAACTTTGGCTTGATATCTATTGTGTGTAACCAACTAACACATGGGTGTAAGAATGCAACCAACTTTCAAAAAGAGTATTTTAATGTAATTTGTTGATGTGTTGACGAGTTGTCAAACTCTCTGGATGCCACGTGACACCTTCAATGAGCGACACATCACCAAATTACATCAAAACACCCTTTTAGAAAGTTGGTTGCATTCTTACACCCATGTGTTAGTTGGTTACACACAATAGACATCAGACCAAAGTTAGTTGCATTTCGGTGACCTAAACCTTATTTTTATTCATACATCAAAACTATTCTTCGGTAAGTTTAACTGTTAGCTTTAAAGATTGTACAGCTTTGTGTATGGATTAATTTGTTTGTTGTGTCTATCAACTCCCTTGTACTATTTTCACACATAAGTTGTAGATATAGCTATATATAAAAAGTTTATATCATTGTTTGACAATGGATCTTTACAAGCAAAGTTAGTAAATTTAAATGGTGAAGTTAATAAAATGTGTATTTTCCGTTGTATGTTAAAAATAATATTAATGTCATACAAAAATAAACAACTGTTTAAAAAAGTTATGATAAAAAATCGGTACATTGGTTAATAAACTTTACATATTATGGCCGTCACGTTTATATTTATTTTTCCTCAATACACTAGAGCTCTTGAAAACATGCTTTTAAACATGTGAAGTGAAATGAAAGTGTCTATTTTGCGTAGTATATATGTTAAACATTATATCAATGTATATAATGTATATGAGGATAAACAATTATATAAAGATATTGAATCCAACGTCATTGATGCTTTTGGAAAATCAACAATGTTATATGAAATGAAAAATGTATATATTCTTCTTATACATTGACGGAGCTCGCTCAACCACCATCATTGACCCTTCGATCTTAGCCGTTCAATGTATACAAAAAAATGTTGACTTTTAATCTGAACCATTTAATGTACACATGGCGGTTACTAGATAGTCTTTGCTTACAGTTTTTCCGATTGGTTTTCTATATAGTAACGGTTACTTGCCCATGTTTACACATTCCCTTTAAAATCAGCACGAAGCTAGCATCCAACTTTCATCATGTGTGGGCCAATAACATGGAAGTGAGAATGAGTGCGTTTTTCAATATGTCAATAAATATGTTTTGTGTTATCTTTTTTATCGTATATATTGTAATTTTAGTTTGTTGGTCAATTATTAAATACATTTGCTTTCTGTTTGTAAGCTTTTATCTACTCATGTACTTTAAAAATGAGATAAATCCATACGACATGTTATTAATTATTTTCTAAGTAGTACAAATACTTCCATATGGGTGTTTTGATTTCCAAATTTGAGAAATAGTAGACTTAGCTTTTTAAATATATTTGTACTTATTTGATTGCTAATGATTATTTAGCAAAAAGATCTTCAAATAATAGCATACAATTACATATATTGCTAGTGACTTGCATTTTATCTTTAAGTTGCCAAATAGATAAAGGGTGCTAAAGTAATCTTACGTTAGAAACTTCTATTCTATATGGAAACAAAATAATCTATATTATCACTCAACAAATTTGCTCGGATGCAAAGAGTATTGAACAAATAAACACAAGTAATCGGATGCAAAGAGTATTAGAAGAATGATAGTTGAGGTGAATTATAAATATGTCAAATATAAATGGTATTTCAACTATTATAAAAGGTAGTGTATCAGTTTATAGTTAAAGTTAAAAAGTGGGTGGGTGTGTCTGTTTGGACCATCGAATCAACATGTATTCGGATCATAACAACTTCATGCAATAACGGGTTCGGGTTTGGGTTGATATGGGTTTAGATATAAAAAAACAAGTTTTCCCGGGGCACCGCCCGGGTATTACACTAGTTGTATAGTATGTTAATCTTAATATCAATGCCATATAAATTGTTCTTTAAAAAAAAGTAAGAAACCGGATTCAAAGTCTACGTATTATATCTATCACATTCATATATTTTTCAAAACTATAGATCTTGAAGCATTCTCAAAAAAAAAATATCAATATTTTCTTCTTCACGTACGTATAATATATATTGATATGTTGCCAGATATATCATAGTGTGTGTATATAATCTATTCATCAAAAAGTACACACTTTTACTCCCCGTCGCAACGCGTGGGTTAAAAAACTCGTTATTGTAAATGATATAATTACCATATGTAGTAACATTACTTACAAAAAAATAATTTTCTCTAAATTGGGGGCATTCTTTATCAAACAAAGGGCATAAGAAATCTCATCGTGACTCGTTTTATAAAATTTCAAATAAAGATATTTGAGGTGGACTAGTGGAGTTGGAAGCTTTTGTGGCATACCCACCTGCAGCCAAGTCCTTTAACCAAATACCAAAGACATTATCAGCAGACACAATAATCTTAAAAAAAAAAAAGTCTTTAACTTACATATTACCTCCATAATACTCCCCGAGACATTCAAGGTTCGAATCAAATGGACACACTGTAAAAGCTCGACGAATGTAAGCTTGTGGTCTACTACAAATTCTTCTTCATATACAGTCTGCAACAAAATGCCTTTATAATTACATCATTAATATAAAGAACTTCACAAGTGATCATATTAACCTTACCAGAACGACATCCATAAGTACGGGGCAATTGGAGAGGAAACGTTGAAATACTTCAGAATTAACATTAACTAAGAAAAAACTCAAGCTCTTCAACCTACTAAATCCATCGAACGTTAATGGAAGATTCAAAACACAGCTATTAAGCTCTAGCGATTCTAATCCTTGAAATGAAAAAAACGAAGAGGGTAGCTCGTAGAGGAACAAGGTTTTACCCTCAAAGATAAAAAAATTCACAATCTTGTCCCCGGAAACATATTTAAACTCCGGTATTGGCCCCATGTGAAGAAATAAAACATTTAAGATGGCAGTGACAAGCTCATATTTCTTCAATTCTCCGTATATAGATGATACTTCAACCAACTTATCATTGAATACAAGTTTAGGCATAGTCGTCCAACAAGACCTCCATTTCCTTGATAAAATGTTGGTTCTCACCGCATCTCGGATTAGCATGCGTATTAAAAAAAAATTCAATTACATTTTGAGGAAGGCTGCTGATTGTATCCGAACTTAGGCATTGAATTTTCATCTTTTTATGAATTTTACAAGATTTCTGTACTCCACAAGTCTGCAATGTAGAATGTAAAACCATAAAGACTTATTTACATAGCATCTAGAGGACATGTATTTTAACAAATTTCTATAGTAGGTATCAATCTATCTAACTTTAAAAGTATACATCAAATCCATGAATATATACAGGTTCGAAAGTAAGAATAAATGAATAAAGAGAGTGTTTACCTTTTTAGGGTTTTGTAGACAGGAGTCGAATAGAATCGGCGATCAAGAATAATTATGATCAAAAGCGCAATGACATTCAATACAAAATTGGGGCTTTTATGATTAATTACATATCTTGGAGACCTCGAAGCTCCTAGGAGCACACGGTGTCGGAGCTTTTTTTCACCGTTTTCGGTCGAGAACGTCGTTGGATGACGTTCTGCCACACCGAAACGGCGTCCGATGAGACGTTGAGGCGAACAGCGTTTTTAATTTTTTTTCGGGTCCAACGATCAGTTTATGAAATAAATAAATATTTTTTTTAAAAAGGCTAGCTATTTAACGCCGTTTGAATTTATTTTATTTTTTTCAAAAATTATACATTTACCTATTTAAATAATACCTCTCCCACACCTCAAATGTAACATCCTCGCGTCGGGCCTGGGAATTTTCTATTAAAATTGAATATTTTATTATTTTAAGAAATTACTTGTATTTAATTGTTCGTTGAAAAACTTAGGTAAATAAGTCTCAGGACTTATTGTGACTAGGGAAATATTAGTTGTTTTAAATTACTTTAGTTGACAGTAAAATAAAGTAATATTTCTCGCAAGAGATTTTACGGTTCCAGACAATAGATTTGGAACGGGTATAAAATACCCAAACATTTAGGTCGGGTTAATCAGAGTCGACCATTATTTGGATTACTTCCAGATTGTATCTTACTTTCCCAAATTTGATAACTCTTTCTTCATAACCCTCACCTAATCACAAGAACACAACTACAATTAGCTTAATCAAGGTGGAAACTGAAATTGTGAACTCTTACTTGCTTGTTATCTTCCATCTTATCCTTGCTATTATTATCATCATCATCATGTAAGTAATTGAATTATATGAACTTCAATATTAGTTAGGTCAAACATGAAATTGATGAATTGTTTGAGTTATATGTGTTTGAAGTTGATATATATAGTATTAGCTAATGATAGTGAACTAAATTCTTAGTTCAATTTGTGATATGTTGCCATTGAAATCTAATTCAAGTTCATCCTTGAGGTGTTAAGAAATTTAGCTTGAAAATTTGTAGTGATTGATGCTTGAATAAGATGTTAAATGTTAACTAGTTGATATGTGATACTTTCCTTGCGATTTGAAGTATGGTTTGGTTGATTTAGCACTTGAAATTTTGGGTTTTGGAACATATGGTTCGAGCTGAGTTAAGCAGGAACAAGTTGCAGGTTTACTGGGTTTTGAACCATAGCCGATCGGCTAAGTTACTTAACCGATCGGGTATGTGTGTTGTAGCCGAACGGCTAAAATGAGATGATCGGGTATTTTAGTTAAAATTTGTTACAGAACGTGACCTTGAACCAAAAACACTGAAATTCACATGTTAGCCGATCGGCTAACCAAGTTGAGCCGATCGGGTATGGATGTATGAGCCGAACGGCTACTTTTAGCCGAACGGCTAAGATAGAACAAAATCATCACAGAATCTTGAGTCGAAGGAAAAATGTAGGGAATTAATCTGCTAGCCGATCGGCTATGATCATTGAGCCGATCGGGTATGGTTAATGCATGAGCAAACCAGTTTTTGTTTTATGTTAAATTCACAAATGTATAAGTGATATATATATATATTCAATGTTGTGTGATTACTTGTATAACAACATGATTCATCTAAGATTTTTTGATTGATGACATGTTATTAACTTGTGTGTTTTGTGGTATTTCAGATACACCAAAGGCTCAGTGAATAAAAGCTGAGTGTGGAGATTCAAGGGTGTCGGTGAGTGGATTCAAAGTTCACCATTTGATTTAGTTGAAATCATTTGATTATAACTAGTAATTGTAGATATGTTGATGTTGTTGATTATTTATTATATCTTGTTGATTATAAAACTATGTGCTACGTGGCCTTTGGGCATCAGTTGTTAATGAGGTCAACGAGTTGATGAACTGTTGGTTGGGCTAGTGGGTTGTTGTATGAATGATACAGAGTTGTACTTCATTTGTTGTGTGTATAGACTCTGTATCTGAATGTAGTAACGGCTAGCTATCGGTCGGCTAGCTATCGGTCTCGTCCGTATGGTCATACGGATATGGTTGGATAAGTGTTCTTGGGGAGCCTCCCGGGTATTATGGTTATCCCCAGAACCACCTATCCTCATTATGTTGATGTTGATTGTTAAGTGTAGTATTTGCGGATATTAGAAGTAATTAAGTGATGAAGCTAAGTCGAATGTTGTGTGATGAATTTACTCACTTAGCTTCGTGCTAATCCTATGTTGTTACTTCTTGCAGATTTTGATATTTTGTGGGTAGCAAGAAGCTAATGAGGCATGTAGGGAATGTTTGAAGATTATTGCTACTCTGATCATATTTTGTACTAAATAGAATTTGTTTAAGTAATGCCCCGAACAATGAAGTGGTGTAGTAGTTTTTAATTATAATAACTTATCTATAAACTGTTTTGTACATTTCATATATTGTGTAGTAATAAAATATGAGTTCTAAATATCTACGCTTCCGGTTTATTAATATAATATTGTGTTATTAAAAGAGGGGCGTTACAAGTTGGTATCAGAGCATAGTTTTGGGATAATTGAGCATTGAAGAATGTTCAACCCCAAAACTGGAGCATGTTTAGTCAAACATTCCTGGTTTGGGATTTAGCATTGGTCGATAATTGTTAGTAGATAGGTACTAACGATTAATAAAGTTCAAGTGTTTTGTTGATTTCAGAAATGGCAGATAATGAGCAACCAACCGGCCACCCGAATAATGCCTCTCGGATAGATGCTCCTCAGTCGAACACACAACAAGAACAATATATTCATGAAGGTACATCTGCTCATCACCAATATGAATCAGAAAGAGATGAATATGTACATGAGATGGAGGATGAATTGATTCTTTTGAGGGAATTTAAAAGAAAAGCCGAGGAAGCTGCGGCTCGACAACTTGTATATCAACAACAAACCCCTACTGTTGGTACTGGATCTTCTTCTAAATCTAGTAAGAATTGCTCTTTTAAAACCTTTATGGCTAGTAAACCACCAGAGTATCGTGGTAGTACAAATCCAACTGTAACATTGAATTGATTACGAGATATTGAACGAAAATTTGAGGTGACAAGTTGTGATGAAGATTCTAAAGTAATGTTTGCGGTACAATGTATGAAAGATGAAGCCATGGTGTGGTGGGATTCGGTTACAGGTCATTTAGCTGAGCAACAAAAGAAGGCTATTCGATGGACAGAATTTCATCAAGCAGTTTGTAATCAGTACTGCTCGGATTTTGATATGGCACGGATTCGACGGGAATTTGTGAATCTTCAACTAACTGATAAGATGACAATTGATGATTTAATTGCCCAGTTTACTGACAAGCTTCGCTTTGTTCAACAGTGGGTCCCTGATGAAAAGACTAAAATTGAACAGTTTGTAGAAACTTTACCCCATGATTATCGTACTTCAGTTCGATTGGCTAGAGACCTATCTCAGGCTTTTGTTTTGGCACGTGCTGTTGATAGTGATATGAGAGGTTCTCGTAGGTATCCGCCGAGAGATATTTCTACTTTTTCTTCTTCAAGGATTAGAAGCGAGACTTCTGGTAAGGGTAAATCTAGGTGGCAAGGTAATAGACAAAATAGAAGGTCAAGTGGAATGATTAGTTCTTCTGGATCAGTTGGTGGACCTAGTTGGTGCAGTTCGTGTAGATCTAGACATGTTGGTCCATGTACTGCTCAAACTAATAAGTGTTTGAAATGTGGTGAGTTAGGTCATGAGATTAAGAATTGTAGGTATCCTAATTTTGTGTGTTGGACTTGTAAGAAAGAAGGACATCGGGTTGGTCAATGTCCAGAGGCAGGAAAGACGGGGTCGGGTATGGTTGGAAGTTCATCATCTTCCGGTCAAAAGCAAAAGAATCCTCCGCCAGCACTGAGTAGGGCTTTTCAGATGACAGTCGATGAGGCTGTCCACACAGATGATGTGATCACGGGTACTTTTCTTATAAACTCTGTACCGGCTCGTGTATTATTTGATTATGGAGCAAATAGTTCTTTCATATCTGTGTGTTTCTGTGATAAGTTGAAATTAATCCCTAATGTGATAAATAAGCCCTTAGAAGTAGAGATTGTTAGTGGCAAATTAGTTCCTGTTACCACCTCGGTGACTGGAGCTAACATTGTGATAGATGGCCAGACTTTTCCGATTTCATTTCTGTTAATGCCGATTCCAAGTTTTGATGTGATTATTGGCATGAATTGGTTAAGTCAGTTTAAAGCATGTATAGATTGCCACAGTAAGTTGATTAGGATCCCAATTTCTGAAGAGTCATATGTTGTGGCTCGAGGAGAACGGGATAGGGGTTGTATTCCTCTGATTTCTATGATGAAAGCTAGGAAGTCGATGTCTAAAGGTTGTGAGTCTTATTTAGCTTATGTCATCAATGCCAAATTAGAAAAGAAGTCTATTTCTGAGGTTCCGGTTGTTTCTGAATATCCAGAGGTGTTCCCCGATGAATTACCTGGAATACCACCGGTTAGAGATGTTGAGTATCAGATTGATCTTATTCCTGGTTCTTCAGCTGTAGCGAAAGCTCCCTATAGATTAGCTCCATCTGAAATGTGTGAGATGATGAATCAGATTCAGGAATTGTTGGATAGAGGTTTCATTAGACCTAGTTCTTCACCGTGGGGTGCACCGGTTTTATTTGTTAAGAAGAAAGATGGGTCATTCAGAATGTGTATTGATTATCGAGAATTAAACAAAAGAACAGTAAAGAATAAATATCCTCTGCCTCAAATAGATGATTTATTTGATCAGTTGCAGGGATCTTCGGTATATTCTAAAATTGATTTGAGATCGGGTTACCATCAAGTTCGTGTTCGTGAGCAAGATATTCCAAAGACTGCTTTTCGTACCAGGTATGGTCACTATGAATTTTTAGTGATACCATTTGGTTTAACAAATGCTCCTGAAGTGTTTATGGATTTGATGAACCGTGTATGTCGCCCTTTCCTTGATAAATTTGTTATAGTGTTTATCGATGATATTCTTGTGTATTCCAAATCCGAATCAGAACATGAAATGCATTTGAGATTAGTGTTGGAAACTTTGAAAAGAGAACAATTATATGCCAAGTTTTCAAAATGCGAATTCTGGATTCGAGAAGTACAATTTTTGGGTCATATCATATGTAAAGATGGTGTTAAAGTTGATCCTTCTAAGATTGAAGCTATTATGAAGCGGAATGTTCCAAAGAATCCTTCTGAAATCAAGAGTTTTCTTGGACTAGCTGGATATTATAGAAAATTTATTAAAGACTTTTCAAAGATAGCTGGTCCATTGAATAAATTGACTCGTAAAGATGTAAAGTTTGAATGGTCTGAACAACAGGAAACAGCTTTTCAGACATTGAAACAGTTATTGTGTCAGTCTCCTGTGTTAGTTTTACCAGATGGATCTGATGATTTTGTCGTTTATTGTGATGCCTCTTATGCTGGGTTGGGTTGTGTTCTAATGCAGCGAGACAGAGTTATTGCTTATGCTTCTCGCCAGTTGAAACCGCATGAAAAGAATTACCCGACTCATGATTTAGAACTTGCAGCTGTAGTGTTTGCTTTGAAAATATGGAGACACTATCTATATGGTACTAGATGTATTGTTTGTACTGATCATAAAAGTCTGCAGTATGTGTTTTCACAGAAAGAACTGAATATGCGACAGAGGCGATGGTTAGAATTAATTAAAGATTATGATTGTGAGATTAGATACCATCCAGGAAAGGCAAATGTGGTTGCAGACGCCTTAAGTCGAAAAGGTACTTCTAACCGAGTCTATTACTTGAAAGTTAATGTTTCTTCTGATTTAGTGGATCAAATTAAAGCTGCACAGTTGGAAGCTTTATTGGATTATAATTTAAAATCAGAGATTATGTTAAAAAGAAAAGACTTGTTGATTGACGATTCTAGAGGATTGAGAACTTTTCAGTCACGTGTATGGATTCCTTTGCTAGGAGGTCTTCGAGATGTAATTTTGACTGAAGCTCACAAATCTAGATTGTCTGTTCATCCAGGGAGTACTAAAATGTATAATGATTTGAAACCTTTGTACTGGTGGCCTACAATGAAAACTGATATTGCAAAGTTTGTTGGTAATTGTCATATTTGTTCTCAGGTTAAAGCTGAACATCAGAAGCCGTATGGGTCATTGAAACAGCTAGAAATTTCAGAATGGAAGTGGGAACATTTAACTATGGATTTTGTAACTTAACTTCCACGTACATCTCGAGGGAATGACATGATTTGGGTCATTGTTGACAGATTGACAAAGAGTGCACATTTTCTGGCTACTAGCGAGACTGCTTCTCTCAGTAAACTCGCACAGTTGTATGTTAATGAAATTGTCTCAAGACATGGTATTCCATTGTCGATTGTGTCAGATAGAGATTCTCGATTTATTTCTCATTTCTGGCAGAGTTTACACCAAGAGTTGGGTACACGTGTGAATCTCAGTACACCTTATCATCCTCAGACAGACGGTCAGTCAGAACGTACTATTCAGACATTAGAGGATATGCTAAGAGCTTGTATTTTAGAATATGGAGGTTCTTGGGATTCTCATCTTCCTTTGGTAGAATTTGCTTATAATAACTCTTATCATTCGAGTATTGGTATGTCACCATATGAAATGTTATATGGTCGTCGTTGTAGAACGCCTACTTGTTGGTTGGAAGCGGGAGAAAAACAGTTTGCAGGTCCAGACATTGTACAGATTACTGTTGACAAAGTGGCTATCGTCCGAGAAAAGCTAAAAGCTGCACGTGACAGACAGAAACAATATGCAGACCCACGTAGGCGACCGGTTACTTTTACCGAGGGTGAGTTAGTATATTTGAAAGTCTCCCCGTGGAAAGGTGTTATTCGATTTGGAAAACGAGGTAAACTTGCACCTAGATACATTGGTCCTTTCAAAATTCGACAGTTGGTAAATGATCAATCAGTTACATTAGACCTTCCTCCTGAACTCGTTGGTATTCACGATACGTTTAATATTTTTTACTTGAGGAAGTGCAATGTCGAAAATAAATCTCAAATTCTTCCTTTGCAAGATTTGAAAGTCGACCCGAATCAGAAGTTGATTGAAGAACCGATTGAAATTCTTGATAGAAAGATTACTAAACTTAGAAAGAAACAGATACCGATGGTGTTAATAAAATGGAAACACAGTTTAGGTTCTAATTTGACCTGGGAGACTGAAGAGTTAATGAAATCCAGATATCCTGGATTATTTGATTAAGTTTAGATTTCGAGGACGAAATCTCCTGAAGGAGGGGAGATTTGTAACATCCTCGCGTCGGGCCTGGTAATTTTCTATTAAAATTGAATATTTTATTATTTTAAGAAATTACTTGTATTTAATTGTTCGTTGAAAAACTTAGGTAAATAAGTCTCAGGACTTATTGTGACTAGGGAAATATTAGTTGTTTTAAATTACTGTAGTTGACAGTAAAATAAAGTAATATTTCTCGCAAGAGATTTTACGGTTCCAGATAATAGATTTGGAACGGGTATAAAATACCCAAACATTTAGGTCGGGTTAATCAGAGTCGACCATTATTTGGATTACTTCCAGATTGTATCTTACTTTCCCAAATTTGATAACTCTTTCTTCATAACCCTCACCTAATCACAAGAACACAACTACAATTAGCTTAATCAAGGTGGAAACTGAAATTGTGAACTCTTACTTGCTTGTTATCTTCCATCTTATCCTTGCTATTATTATCATCATCATCATGTAAGTAATTGAATTATATGAACTTCAATATTAGTTAGGTCAAACATGAAATTGATGAATTGTTTGAGTTATATGTGTTTGAAGTTGATATATATAGTATTAGCTAATGATAGTGAACTAAATTCTTAGTTCAATTTGTGATATGTTGCCATTGAAATCTAATTCAAGTTCATCCTTGAGGTGTTAAGAAATTTAGCTTGAAAATTTGTAGTGATTGATGCTTGAATAAGATGTTAAATGTTAACTAGTTGATATGTGATACTTTCCTTGCGATTTGAAGTATGGTTTGGTTGATTTAGCACTTGAAATTTTGGGTTTTGGAACATATGGTTCGAGCTGAGTTAAGCAGGAACAAGTTGCAGGTTTACTGGGTTTTGAACCATAGCCGATCGGCTAAGTTACTTAACCGATCGGGTATGTGTGTTGTAGCCGAACGGCTAAAATGAGATGATCGGGTATTTTAGTTAAAATTTGTTACAGAACGTGACCTTGAACCAAAAACACTGAAATTCACATGTTAGCCGATCGGCTAACCAAGTTGAGCCGATCGGGTATGGATGTATGAGCCGAACGGCTACTTTTAGCCGAACGGCTAAGATAGAACAAAATCATCACAGAATCTTGAGTCGAAGGAAAAATGTAGGGAATTAATCTGCTAGCCGATCGGCTATGATCATTGAGCCGATCGGGTATGGTTAATGCATGAGCAAACCAGTTTTTGTTTTATGTTAAATTCACAAATGTATAAGTGATATATATATATATTCAATGTTGTGTGATTACTTGTATAACAACATGATTCATCTAAGATTTTTTGATTGATGACATGTTATTAACTTGTGTGTTTTGTGGTATTTCAGATACACCAAAGGCTCAGTGAATAAAAGCTGAGTGTGGAGATTCAAGGGTGTCGGTGAGTGGATTCAAAGTTCACCATTTGATTTAGTTGAAATCATTTGATTATAACTAGTAATTGTAGATATGTTGATGTTGTTGATTATTTATTATATCTTGTTGATTATAAAACTATGTGCTACGTGGCCTTTGGGCATCAGTTGTTAATGAGGTCAACGAGTTGATGAACTGTTGGTTGGGCTAGTGGGTTGTTGTATGAATGATACAGAGTTGTACTTCATTTGTTGTGTGTATAGACTCTGTATCTGAATGTAGTAACGGCTAGCTATCGGTCTCGTCCGTATGGCCATACGGATATGGTTGGATAAGTGTTCTTGGGGAGCCTCCCGGGTATTATGGTTATCCCCAGAACCACCGATCCTCATTATGTTGATGTTGATTGTTAAGTGTAGTATTTGCGGATATTAGAAGTAATTAAGTGATGAAGCTAAGTCGAATGTTGTGTGATGAATTTACTCACTTAGCTTCGTGCTAATCCTATGTTGTTACTTCTTGCAGATTTTGATATTTTGTGGGTAGCAAGAAGCTAATGAGGCATGTAGGGAATGTTTGAAGATTATTGCTACTCTGATCATATTTTGTACTAAATAGAATTTGTTTAAGTAATGCCCCGAACAGTGAAGTGGTGTAGTAGTTTTTAATTATAATAACTTATCTATAAACTGTTTTGTACATTTCATATATTGTGTAGTAATAAAATATGAGTTCTAAATATCTACGCTTCCGGTTTATTAATATAATATTGTGTTATTAAAAGAGGGGCGTTACATCAAACAATTCTTTCACACAAAAACACTCAAAAACTCTATATAATTCACCACTTTCTTCGTCATGCCGAATAACCAAAACAACCCGAACAACCTGTACCACTAACAATCCAATTGAAACCCGTTCATGGGCCTTTCGCAATCCTCAAACCCGCAAACAAATTTCATCACCTTCTAACCCACAAATTCAAGATTTTGCATTATATGCTTACAACCAACAACCATACACTCCCGTATGCAATCAACAACCGCTACCAATGCAACCACCGCAAATATCACCCGATGAATATTCTCAATTTCAAATGTGACGTCAAAGTCAACAACAACCTGATGTTCAATCTGTTGAAGAAACCAACCCGACACCATTTTCATCCAAAAAAAACAATGGAAAAAAGTCCAAAAAGATTCACCGGCCAAAACAAAAAAAAAGTCGTTCCAAACCGTAACATTTGACTACCCGAGGACGAGCTTCGTTTGGCGGAAAGTTGGATTTCGGTATCCGAAAATTCCAACCATGGAATAGACCAAAACGGGCCTTCGTTTTGGTATCTTGTTATGGATTCCTACAACGTCCGCAATCCGTTGTTCCAACGGGGAAAAGACGTGTTGCCGTCAAAATGGAACAAACTCAACGCGGATTGCAACAAGTGGCAAGGCATATGGAAACGGCTTTTGGATCAATCAATGAGTGGTGAAGGCCCGGAAGATTTCATGATTCGTTGTGAAAATCAATACCGGGTGGAAAACGAGCAAAAAAGTTTCCATAATTTGATGGCGTGGAGTTTTTTGAAGGATAAACAAAAGTGGCTACATCCCGAGCCGTTTGTCATCGGTAGATAAATTGTTCCCAAACGCCACCAGACGGTGAATTTGGATGAGTTGAACTTTGATGAAGAACCGGAGCAAGAAACTGAAAACCTGAATGCGGGTTTATTTGGTAACGATCCGCATCCATGTCCGATTGGAAAGTCAAGAAAATCAAAGTCTCAAAAAACCGTGTCTTCTAGTTCGGCCGCTTCCTCCCATGCTTCGTTTGATGAAGCACTCGCAACAACCTTTGAAGTCATCCAAAGCGACAAACAAGGCTACTACAAGACGAAGGATCTCGAGGCCAAACTTACAATTTTGGCAATGCCGACTGAGAATTTATCAGAGCAAGTGAGGTTCATCTTGGAAATGAGAAGATGAAGATTTGCGAGACTATGGGATGGCCATACGGAACGGAAGCGGGAGGTGGTGCTTCGGGTTCGGGGTCGGGGGCCGGAGATAATTGATTTTATTTTGTATTGTATTTTAAACTTTTTTTGTTAAAAATCTTAAATTAAAGGGAATATCGCTTGATTAATTTTTTTATTTATATACTTTGGCCCGATTAAAGATGATGCACATCATTTATAAACACCTTATACCATGAATTGGGGTTAATTCAAAACATTTGGAGTCACGAGCACAACCACTTGGGGTTCCACAATTGAAGTGAAAAATTCGTGTTTAAATGATGGCGAATCGTGAAAAATGAAGGTTGTTTGTGTGTTGATAAAGCAAGAATGTGAACCTTTTGGATACATAGAAACCCTGGCAAATCGTTTTAAGAGTCTATTTTGTATAAAACAACTTTGATCGAGTGATATTCCTCTTAATTTAAGATTTTTGACAAAAACAATCAGTTTCTGGCAAGAATTAAAGTTATGTGTCCTTTTTGAGGAATAATAAAAGTGATATTCCCCTAATTGAGAAATTTTAAACTTTACATTACATTTTTGAGTTATTTGCCGATAGATATAATGTAAACATGACAAAAATTTGTAAAATATCTTTGACATTAGTTAATTTATATCATAATAATTTTAAGGGACTAACTTAATATCGATTACTATAAATTATATGTAGTAAAAGAAATAAAATTATAATGGAGTTACCTTCTTTATAGTCGAAATTAATTATGATACCTTAACTTATATTATATTATTAATTGTATTAATAAAGTGTTAAAGTTGAATTATCATCTAATATCAATTAGAAGCTACTTATGAACTTATTTGTCCTATTATGATTTTAAAATAAAAGTTGAGTATTTATTTATTTAATTTAATTATTACACTTATGAATAGTAAAAATTATTTTGTCTTATTACGGTTTTAAAAATTTATAAAGTTGAGTATTTATTTGATTTAATTTAATTATTACCTAATATTAATTAATAAACAATCATGAATAGTAAGTTGTTTAAACTTTTGTGTAACTAGGTTTGAAAGCTAACATAAAAATTTTAATTTTGATTTAAGTAAAGTAAGTTTGGCCTAAGCGGTAGACTTATTCCTATTTTGTACCAAGATATCTAGGTTCAAATCTTGGATTCTCCACTCTCTACTACCTTTTATACTCATTTTTAATTGATGTTTCCTATTATTATTTTTGTTAAATATTATACTAATTAAACCACATATTTTTGTAACAAAATGATACGAAGTACTAACCTTCTAATTAAACCACATATATTTTTATACCAAAATGATACCGAGTACTAAATTTTTATGTTATAATAATATATTAGACTATTTTTGTTTGCACATAATAATAATAATAATAATAATAATGATAATAATAATAATAATTATTATTATTATTATGATTATAATTATAATAATAATAATTATTATTATTATTATTATTATTATTATTAGGTTAAATATTGTAACATCCTCTCTACGGGTCTGGTAATTTCTTAATTTTAAATTGATTATTTAAAGGTTTTAGAAATTACTTTATATTATTTGTTTGATTGTGAAACTTAGATAAATAAGTCAAACGACTTATTGTGAATAGTAAAATATTAATTGTTTTAAATTGTTCTTGTTGACGGTAAGATAAAGTAATAGTTCTCGTAAATGGTTTTTAGGTTTCAGACAATAAGATTAGAAGGGGATTGAGTTCATAAGTAATTTCAGGGTCGCGAATAAGTGATGAATTTCATTAACTCAGATTGGGTTGAAATTCGCATAGTCACTCGAAAACGGCCCAATGATTAAAGCTTTATTCTAAGAGCCTAGACAGTTTTTGGCCATTCGGGGTCATCTAAGGGTCGAAAATGGCATTTTCAGTTTTTAAATGTCATTTCGGATTTTCTGATTTCATTTGGATTGGACTTTTTGTAACACCCCCAAATTTACTATTTAGCGGAAGCACGAATTTGGGTGTTACTAATCAATATACAAAGCACATAAGATATAATGAACGACCACTATATGCGTCGTTTTACATTGTATTGATAAAACCAA
The DNA here is from genome assembly GCA_963422505.1 of Pseudognaphalium luteoalbum. Taxonomy (NCBI): domain Eukaryota; kingdom Viridiplantae; phylum Streptophyta; class Magnoliopsida; order Asterales; family Asteraceae; genus Pseudognaphalium; species Pseudognaphalium luteoalbum. Next base: position 113,884,186 of record OY730195.1, read on the forward strand.
AAGTTTACATCAAAA